>JBBWSL010000045.1:0-338527 GCA_038088545.1 Diaporthe humulicola | reverse complement strand
CCCCCCCCCCCCCCGGCCAAAAAAAAAAAAAGAGAAAAAAAAAAACCATTGCAGAGCCCGTGTGGCTTGTTCAACTTCCACTTGTTTATCTTATAGGAGTTTTGTTCTCTATGATGTTCTGTAGGAGATTATTCTGTAGGATAGTGTTCCACAGGAGGTTATCTTATACCAGGAGTCTCTTCCATAGAGGGTTGGACAGTAAGCACTGCCCAGGTGGTTCACTACCCATTGTACATAGATGCTGTGGCTGCGTAGCGGACACTCGAGCAAATCTTGTACCTAGGCACACTTTATGGCTCAGCTTGAGATTAGCTGGGCACCTTTGGCGCTTGCGTCCCGCGTTGGCCTAGGCTCGTATACAAATAATCAGCAGCACTCTTCTGAATCAGCTCTTAGTGGAGCTTGACTCCCATGCTGCAAAAGCTTCAGTCATGATGAGTTTCATTTTCGTTGGTGGTGACCCTTACATTCCTATTGCATGTGGCACCTCGACCCGTTCAAGCGTCAGAAATGTGGTAATGTCATGTTGGTCTGAAGCTCTCCATGGTTTGACTGCCAACACGTAACAGGGAATCTGCTGGGTGCATGGGCATATTTTGACTGAAGTGGTGACCATACGCATATGTTTGTAGGTATCAAGTTCAGTACTTCCCATTACGCCACTCTGCATGTGCATGCAGAAGGTACAGTGTCCCTATATTACCTTTCCCGGTTGAGCCATGCTGATTGGAAATTTTGACCTTTTAATGTAGCATAGACCTCTCTACGCAATTACTTCAGATTCTACTTTTGCATCGCAAACATGTCAATATGCCAGACACATTCGAGAAGCTGAGGTCATGACCAACCAATGAACTCGCCAATGCACTGCCACAACTTGCACGGGCGCATTCAATTTACGATGTGTTTCGTGTGCTACAAAGGTCCACACTGAGGGTAGTGGCGATATATTGTTTGGTTCGGTGCTAAGCTCGCAAGAGCCCAAGTACTACCTGCTTTAGTAGGTAGTCAGCGCCCGAGCCAAAAGCATCATAATTGCCCTGTGTTTCTCTTTCCGAGTCTCCCACTTTCCGCCTGCAAGTTAGCAGAAGAGACAGGGGCAGGCTGCATGTGAGTAGCCCAATGTTATCATTCACACAAGACTGGTCGTGGGGAAGCCATGACTGAGGCGTGCTCGACCTGCCCAATTGCCTTCTAAAGCGGTAGCATCCACGAATAGTGCCAGGATTCAGCTTCCTGTTTAGGCAGGTCATTTGTTGATTGGGCGTTCACGATAGAATGCCAAGTCGACAGCGTGAACGCCAAGGCCGGTACTCATCTAAAGCGCCGGGCGGCACGACCTACAAATATCTTGCCCCCCTAATCACATGCGGTCGATCAGTGTATCCCTTCTCAGGTATCGATTTTTTCCACCTGGTGAATTATCCCTCATCGCCATGCATTCAGCATCAATTTGGGCCGCGCTTCTGGGCTGCGCGGGGCTGGCGAGTGGGTGTCTCCTCCCTGAGGAACGTGACGGCTTGTCTCGCATCGTCCCCAGGCAGTCGAGCAATGGGGCCCCCATTGGAACCGGTGATCGATTCAGCGGGGGCAGTATCGCTCCCCAGGGCCTGGGCACCCGTGCTTCCAGCACCAGCTTCTCCACGATCTTGAGTGCCGCTGAGGTCAAGACTGGATTTGATGGTCTTGCCAACACATACGGCCTGGAGACTTTCACCACTCCCTACAAGACCTACGGAGGAGCTACGATCTTTGGTGGAAAGGTTGGTGGCACTGGTACCTGTAATAAGGCTTACCGGGTCTACTTCAACGGTGGAATCCACGCGCGAGAGCGTGGCTCCTCAGATGGAGTGCTCTACTTCATCTCGGATCTGCTCTACGCCAACAAGACCGGGTCCGGCCTGACCTATGGCTCAAAGAGCTACACCAACGCTCAAGTGAAGACGGCCCTGGCCGCAGGGATCGTTTTTGTACCCTTGAGTAATCCCGACGGTGTAGCCTACGATCAGTCCACGAACAGCTGCTGGCGCAAGAACCGCAATCCGGCTTCCTCGACAGGTAGCTCGTCAATTGGGGTTGACTTGAACCGGAACTTCGATTTCCTCTGGGACTTCACCAAGAAATTCGCATCGAGTGTTCAGTCGAGCGTGGCTTCTACCAGCCCTTCGTCTGAGACATTCCACGGTTCGTCATTTCCCAGTCTCCAAGGCTCCTGCATTCCGGTCAGCCCTTCCCACAGGTTTCGCTAACGTCTGATCAGGGACCAAGGCTTTCTCTGAGCCTGAGACCCAGTCCATCAAGTGGGTCTTGGATACGTACTCAGCTGTGCGTTGGTTTGTCGACCTGCACTCGTACGCGGGAGATGTTCTTTACAGCTGGGGCAGCGACACGAACCAGAACAAGTACAGCTACATCAACTTCCTCAACACTACGTACGACGGATACAACACGTAAGTGATCCCTGCAGCCCTTGCACTTATCGTCCTTGGTAGACCTCTCAGAGGCCAGTCACATCGAATTCCGTCGCAGTGTGCTGACATGTCCTAGGCGCGGAGTCTTGACCGACACTCCAGGTTCTGCCAAAGCGTACGGAGAGTATACTCCGACAGCCGAGAATACCGCCAACGTCCAGGCTGCGACCCGCATGGCCTCTGCCATGAGTGCGGCAAGCGGGCGTTCGTACACCCCGATGCAGGCAGCCGCCCTGTATCCTACCTCCGGTGCTAGCGACGATTACTCGTACTCGCGGCACTTTGCCGACCCAAGCCTCAACCTCGTGCACGGTTATACCGTTGAGTTTGGTTTCGGTAACTCCGCCGCATCGTGCCCCTTCTACCCGACTGTGTCCCAGTACAACACCAACCTACGGGAGGTCGGTGCTGGCTTTATGGAGTTCGTCCTCGCAGCCTCGGACCTTGGTCTGGGTGGTGGGTGCTAAGGAGGAGACAAATCCCTCGAGGGCATGACTGCCACGAAGGTGTCGATCAAATTCAGCATCAGGCAGTTCTGCAAGGCTTTTAGGTTGCAAAAGTCCAAACATGGTCAATCTTGGGAGAACACGAGCCTAGAATCGTTCGTAGAAATCGAAAACCCCGTAATGTCGAAGTGTTACTGCCAGCTGCATCCCGAATGTCAAGATTTCTATACTGTGGCCTGTGTGCGGGTGGCCTCGCCATTAGATTCACATGTGTTACTTCAGCTGCCCTTGCATCTCTGATTCCTCTATAGATCTTGAATTACGCGGCGTTAAGACCGAGAGTGGTCCCCTCCACAGCTGTCATTGGTCCTGGGATGTTGGCAAAAGTTAATTTGTAAATTTTCCATTGCGCCCTTCCTCCTGTGTGATTGAACACGGTCCTCCCACAAGTTCTGCCAGTAGCAAAATGTCCACGTCCGTTTGAACGTAGATTGGCATGAAGTATATTCGCATAATGATTATGACTCGCTGATAGCCTGGTAGGAATGGTGCCATACAGGTTGTTTGTTCACTTGGAGCGAATGGAGTGAGGATTCTGACAAAGAAGACGAGTGGAAGATGACATATACGTTCCAGGGAAGAGATCGAGCGGCACAACAAAAAAGAATACAGTGAAGTGCAATACGTATACTTATGAAGATGAGCAGCATGAATTGTTAAAGGCTCGTAAACTTTGATCTGACCTGAACTTAGCCTGTACATAACTTAAAACATTCGTAAGGAGATGTGCTGACTCCATGCAGGGTTGGACTATAACATGTGAGGAAGTATACAGGAAGATGATCGAACAGGCAAGTGAGTGATAGGGTGATGCGATATGTGATTGTGTTTATGCATAACTCCACGTTCACATAGAAACCAACAGGAACAGACTGTGGGTTATTACCTACTTAGGATTCCGGGTAGTTAGTGAGGTAAAATCAAGCCATGGAAGTATAAACTGGGCAAGCTGCGACTCGAGGAGCGAGCAGAAACGCACAGATGGCCATCCACGCCACGAGGACTTTCCCCCGTATTCTGTCTCCGAATTTCCTCCGCCCTACGCAAGTTTACCAAGAGCTAGCTTGTATAGGTCGGGCATATTACGTTGTCGTATACCGTACCAGGAACTTTATGGCTCGCTGCGGTCGCCATACGATCTCTAATCGAGCGTCACCCGCCAACCCCCAATATAAGCTAATATTATTCCCGAAAACACGAATAAAAAGAAAATATTATATTGTGAGTCAAGATGCAATTGTTCCAAGTACAGCAATGCTCTCATGAAGCTGGCAAGAAAACCAAGCGCCGGCATAGCGGTGGCTCTGCACCTGAGCAAGCGCATTCCGGCGCAGCCCCGAAGTATCGTGGATTAAGAGCCCACGGGCTGAAGCTTCAAGCTCGCCTGGTCTTAAGGGAATTCGTCCTTCAAGTTACCTAGGTAGACTTTTGGATCTCGAGGTTGACAACAATTGAGAGCACCATGTCATGATTCAGTGGCGGATCAAGCCAGCAGAATCTTATGCACTCGATGGTCCGACAAATTGGCTATACACAGGAGAAAGGAACAGAAACCTTTACTAATTCTGGCATTCAAACGGGCCGTTGACTGACTCTTAAGCCGCCAAAGACACGGACATAGAACAGAGTCTTTATATGATTGCAGCAAGGTGGCATGCGGACGTTAGTGGCCGTTGAGTATCTAGATACTCGGCAACAGTAGAGGACGATGTAATGGCCCCTGTCGATCCTGGTCAGGGCTGACCCCCGTTTGCTGCCCAAGCGGGCTCCTTCCGATTCTGAAAAGCAAACCTTGTAACCGAGCCTGTAAGGTAGGTACTCAGTACTCTGACGGTATGAACTACTACAGCAACCCAGGAGGTATCTTGAATCCACAAGCCCTGTCACAGACTCACAGCACGACAACGGATGCGACAATGCAATTTGAAGGCCATGCTAGGTAGTTTGGCTGTTCAGCCTCACATCGACCGCATACACAAGTAACTTCCCGGTCCAAGAACTTTTCCCACTGGTGCCACTGAGAAAGGCTGCCCCAAACGCACGCACCTGACTCAGGAGCGGCCAGTGCCGTTTCTTGACTGCCGTCAGGGTCCCAGAAATCGGGCACAATTCTGTTGCAGGCTTAATTACCGTGAGCGACATGACATCATGCCGGGCACTCCTGCCCTACCCAGCCGTGCCAGCCCATACCCTGCCCAGCGCCGGGAAGGAGCCTTCGGGCGGGTCGAACACACCTGGAGAATAAGATGGGAGGAGCGCTACCACAGTAGGTGTACAGAATACCTCTTGGTTCGGGCCACCCAAGTACGCACTACGCACTCCGTAGGTAGTCGTCACGGTTTGTGGGTATCATTGCGCGACCGGTGTGTGTGCGAAGAACAACGGGACTGGGGCTGCCCACACCAACGGAGCCATCTATTCTGTCCGTCCTGCCGCCCCGTCGCCCCCATCACCGTCGCAATCCTGCCAACCAGCTGCGTTGCACCGAATCCACCTGTCAAACAATCTGTCACTGCCCATACCGCGCACAACAGTACGCGTACAGATGTACCGCATACATTCATGTGCTGTACCCTGCACAGCACACATTGACCAACTGGCCATTGTGCTTTGCTCGATGAATTGCCCCCAACGCCACGGCTGCAAGACAGACACCAGAATGCACACAACGGCCTCGTGCATCGCTCCGATCTCAAACTCAAGGTTCACTCGAATCGGTACCGAGATGACTTACAGTAATACTTGCGATCCCGCTCGTCCGCCTGCCGAATCACAGAGATCTGTCATATCTCAGATCCTCATCCCTTGGACAGGAAAAAAAAAATGCACTCACGCAGCTGACCAATCCTCTATTGCGCTACCTCTTCTACCGCGCTCTTTACAGCATGGCATGTCTGGGTCTATAGCTGCGCCTGTATGGCTCGCTGGGAGGGCAGGGAGAGCGGGCATCGTGTAACTGACTGACATACCGTGTTGAGGCCTGTTCCAGCTCGGTCCCACCGCAGAACTGCGTTTGTGTTCTCCCTGCCACTGGCTACGACTACACAGTATTGCACGGGAGCTGGCAGGATCTCCCAGGCCATGTCGTGCCGCAATGCAGGCGTTAAGCTTTTGGTCGTCCATCGTTGAGGGCCAAGGACAGGGTTGACCTCGCCATTGTAATCCATGTGGGTGCCAATTGCTTGGCGAACGGCGCGCTCCGCCATGGAAAAGGGCTGGAGAAGCTCGGAAGAACTCTGATGTCAGGCAGCCCCGCCTCAAGATCAGGACGGTACAGTAGCCCTTCCCATGATTTCGCAGCACCTCCCTCTCCTGTCCAGGGCCGGCTGGTCGAAACCCACACACACACGCACGCGCACACACAAACACGGGGCGCTCGCCACACACCATCAGGCAGCTATCGTCGCCGTCTTTCGTCCCCGCTGCGGCGCTGCGGCGTCATTCGTGCCCTCGTCCCGCGCAAAGCGTGCGAAATGCGCCAAGCAGGCTTTGGTGCGCCGCCTGGGTACGGGGCGTCGGGACAGTTGACAGGCCCTGCTGCTGGGACTCGGGAGGCGGTCGCAATCCCTGCCAGCACGCGCTGCTTCGGCTTCCAGGTTTGGGCAGTGGGACGGCGATCGTGAGGGATTCTACCCCCACATCACTCTTACCAGCGGCCCAGCTTCCGGGTCATGGCTCACTTGACCTGACTGACTTGATTTGACTGGGTCTTTCTCGTCCTGGCGGTGCCCGTTCGATTTCCTCCGTCAACCCTAGGCTGCCCGCCTACGCTCGCACGTCTTATCTCCTGCGTCTTTGTGCGCCGACTAGAGCCTCTCCTCTTTCTTGTGATCCTCACCCCTACCCGAGAACCACCATCGTTCCGTTCCGTTCAGACGGCCTGGCCAGTCGCCGAAGGACGGGGCCACGCCTTCCGCCCGCCCTCCGCCCGCCTCCCGCCTCCCGCCCCCCGTCTCTCCTTGCTGCCAGGCGGGCAGACCTCTTGGGCTTCACTCGCTCCCCCACGCAGGCTTCTCCCGTGCTTGGAACGCCTTTTGCGCAGCTACACAACCGCCTGTTCGTGCCGGATCCCAACTATGTTGTCCCAACTATGTTGACCTCCGAATAGCACCGACTGAGGACCGGCAAAACGCAGCATGTCTCCGCAACTCAGGAGCGTCGGCATCGTTGATCTTCTCGAGGCTGATCCACGACCGACCTTCATCGTCGATCTCACCATCGCCGCCGGGGATTCAGAACAGACCTCCTCCATCGCTTACTGCAATCCCGCGCTCTCGGCCTGCCCTGACCTGGTTGATCTCGTCCAGTCTTCCCGCAGCCAACACGCTGTCCTCTGGGAATGGATCTCCGCCTCCTTCCTGCCTTCGAGTGTGACCAAGGCCCGCAGTTCTTCCTCGTCGGACTCTCCCTCGTCGCCCTTCTACTACTCCAACGCCCAATGGAGCAAATGTCTCGTCCAGGGAAGGTGGCTGGTCGTCGGAACCAACGAGCAGCCCTCGTCTGCCGATCGTCCCCGCAAGATCCGGCTCGACTCTCAGAAAGGAAGCTTTGGTGTCTCTGGCAGCGCCAACAAGGTTGCATCTTCCGCTTTACCCATAGCGATCCCGCACCATGACCGCCGATCAGACTCGCTGTGCGGTCCAGGAACTGCCTCTGAACATGATCCCTTGCCTGCACAGAGGATGTCTGTTGAGCCGGACTGGGTCTTGCCGGAAATTATGCACGACCAGGGACCGTACCTCAAAATTCTTACAGGCATTGACTGGGCTTCGACGCCTCTGGGACCTCTTAATGCCTGGCCAACTCTACTCAAGCAAACACTCAACCAGGTTCTCGCGGACTCCCGCCCCATCGCCTTATACTGGGGAGAACATTTCACCACGATATACAACGAAGCATTCGGAGCGCTGTGCGGATCGAAACATCCAGATCTGTTAGGAAAGTCGCTGGAGGATGTCTGGCTCGAGGCTGGCCCTAAGCTGAAGGAGATCATGCTCACGACCGCTCAGAACCGCCGTGGTATTGTCGAGAAGGAATGGCGATTTTTCATGGAAAGGACGGATGATGGGCCTGAGGAGACTTATCTGAAGTGGTCGGTCGTGCCCGTCATGGAGGAGGAGAAAGTCTCGGGCTTCTTACATCCGATACTTGATGTCACATCGGTGCGCCTGTGGGAGAGGCGAATGAAGATGCTCATCGATCTCGGCGACTCGCTGGTAATGGCCAGAGATGCGAAGTCTTACTGGGCCAAGACTGTTGAATTTCTCGGCGCCGTCGAACCCAGATATGATGTTCCGCTAGCGATTCTGTATTCGGTTCAAGATGACCCGGAAGCCCAAAGTGTTACACATTCACTCTATGGATTCCCGAACATATGTCAGCTCGAGGGCGCGCTGGGTGTGCCCGAAGGTCACATCATCGCGCCGCCCACCATCTCGCTTCGAAACACCGACCAGGGTCTCGCGTCTATCTTCCGAAGTGCTTTACAAGGCCATTATCCGCTCCTGCTTCAGACAAAGGATGGCACTTTGCCCGAGTCTCTTATTCAGGGCTTAGCATGGAGAGGGTTCGGTGACGCTTGTCGAAGCGCTGTTGTGTGTCCTATTCGGCCTACTAGAGAAGAGAACGTTATGGGCCTGCTTTTGCTTGGCTTGAACCCGAGGCGGCCTTACGATAATGACTACCGGCAGTACATTTCGCTTTTAAACCAGAAACTGACCACCACCCTGGCATCGACAGTCCTATTGGAGGAAGAGGCTCGGAGGGGTCGCAACATCGCCGAGGAAGCCGCTTATGAACAGACTAGGCTGAAGTCCCAGCTTACTCACAAGACGAAGGAGGCAACGGAATCGCTGCACAAGTTTGAGGCGGTGGCAGATTTCATCCCGGTTGGCATGGCTTTCCAGAATGCCCAAGGCGTATTGACCAAGACTAATGACGCTTGGCACCGGATTACCGGTAATCCCCACCGAGAGACCGGCCCATCGATGGCTTTGAGAGATATTCTGTCCTACATTGTTGAAGAGGACCGCCCCGGCGTCGTGCAGGCTTATGAGAAGTTGCGCACGGAAGACAGCATCACCTTCGAATGTCGACTTATTCGGCGCAACACCGTCAACAGCCCACCGCCGCTGGTCAGAGAATCTGCAAGCTTCGAAAGGGCCGGCATCGAACTTCGTGGCATCGACGACCAAGCATCCGAACGTCACATCCTTGCAGCTGCTCGAGCTGAACGTGCCTCAGACGGCAGCATTCTTCAAGTGCTGACTTGCTTGACAGACGTCACTCTACACAAGCAGACCGCCGAGGAAGCGATCCGTAGGGCGCAACAGGCCGAAAATTTGAAGCGCATGGCTGAGCTGGCAACCGTCGGGATGTACGAAATGGACTTGGATGGGCAGCTCGTTGAGGGGAACAATGTCTTCTTCCAAATGTGCGGCCTCGAGAAAGACGACGTGAAAATGAAAGAAACCGGCTTCAAGCCCTGGCAGACCTGTATAGTGGAAGAGGACTTGCCTGCCTTGCATGATGTCATGAAAAAGGTCACCCACGAAGGCACGCCGCAGACGATCGAGGTCCGTTTCAAGACACCTTTGACAGTCAAGGACAGCCAGGGCACCGAGATTGTCGTGCAGAGATGGGCGTACGGCACTTTTCTGCCGGTGAGGGGCTCAGACGGTGCAATTCTGTCATACTGCGGGTGTGTGAGCGACGTGTCCCTCCAGAAGTGGCAGCTCGAGCGGGAAAGACTGCGCAAAGAGGAAGCGCTGGAGTCGAAGCGGCAACAGGAGAACTTCATCGACATGACTTCCCATGAGATGCGCAACCCCCTAAGCGCAATCATTCACTGTGCTGATGCTGTCATTGCGTCTCTTGGGAAAGCACTGGACCTGCAGCAGAGGAGGGTAGGTCTCAGCAGACAAAACACATCGACGCCAAACGGAGGCGGCAGCGGCGGGGGCATGCGCAGAGAGGATGAGCTGCTTATGGAGAGCAGCGTTGAGAACGCGGAGACAATTATCGCATGGTAAGCCGAACTGTGACCTCACCCCCTTCCATCGTCTTTGTTTCCTCAAACCGGGCTTCAGCCTCGTCAGGATGAAGCCCGGCCGTCCCCTTCCTTAGCCCAGGTCGGGCAGGCCAAAGTGGGTTGATGTTCGATGGTATGAGATCTCAGGGTAGACCGCATATCTTCCTACATTGCATTCCAGTCAGGCTCATAGAAGTCCAAGTCGAGTCGGTCTTGCTAACAACAAGCTTGCAACTATAGTGCCCAGCATCAAAAGAGGATTGTGGATGACATTGTAAGTAGACACCCGTTGTCTTCAGTACCTCAAGCATAATTCATTCCTTTACCCCGTACGAATCTTCGACACGGAGCGCGAGCAAGAGGCTGCCAGCTTTTCTATCTTGTTCTGGTCCTCCGAAGAAAGGACATAATTCCCCTCCCCCATGGACTTTCCGGTCTCGTGTTCCATCTCCTCGACTGAAAATCATCCTCCTTGCCGTTCCATCCTTGCCTCTATCCTCCTCGCCTCCATCCTCCATGTTCCTTACCTCAAGATAGCTGACGTTGAATAATGTAGTTGACCATGTCAAAACTGGACTCTAAATTACTGGCCGTGACCCCGATTACCGTCGACCCGCTTCAGATAGCGAAAGAGTCGCTGAAAATGTTCGAAGTCGAGGCTCGAAGGGTCGACATAGATTTGAGGATGAAGGTGGACCCTTCCTACGAGGACTTAGGACTGGAGTTCCTTGACTTGGATCCATCTCGGCTCAAACAAGTCCTCATCAATCTCCTCACCAACGCCCTGAAATTCACGAAATCGGGGAATTTGTAAGCACAGATCCTCTCCTCAACGGTTCCCCGTTTGTTGTGTTTTGGAATGTCCCGGGGTGCTTCACTTTAGGACGCGTGGCGGGTGGTTAACAAATACTAGGAGACACGTGACGCTCACAGTGAGCGCATCAATTGCGAGACCTACGGATTCCACGTGCTCAGTGCAGTTTATACCCCGGTCGCAAGGACACGAGTACCAACAGCCCCCCAATCCCCAGGGCACAGATCCAGTCTTTGTCCTGTTCGAAGTGAAGGATACCGGTCAAGGCCTGACAGAGGAAGAGATGAAGAGTCTGTTCCAGAGATTCAAACAAGCATCGGCCAGAACTCACGTTAAATATGGAGGATCTGGCCTGGGTCTCTTCATCAGCAGGAGGCTGTGCGAGATGCACAATGGACAGATTGGCGTGGCCTCGCTCCCCGGAGTTGGGTCGACCTTTGCGTTTTATGTTGAGTCGCGTCTGCCCAGCGAGACGTCCTTACGGGAGGCTAGGGCGACTGCGCGAACGGCCTTGAAAGCGACCAGCTTACCCATCACGAAGAGGGCCGAATCCCTACAGATAGGAACGGCGGAAGTCCCTCTGAAAAGTACACCGATCAAGGCCACAGAATTAGCCGCCAATGACTCTGACTCCCTAGGCACAGAGACGAGTGCGGACACCCCCAAAATCGAGGGAGTCCTGGTTGTGGAGGACAATTTGATCAACCAGCAAATTACGCGCCGAGGCCTTGCCGACCACGGCTTCACGGTCGATGTGGCAAACCATGGCATCGAAGCCCTGGAAAAATTGCGTGCCTCTGACCGATGGCTTGGGGATGGACCCATCACGGTACCTGTTTCCAATGGTGGAGGTGCAACTGATCCATCGTCAACCGCTCTCACAACACCCACAACTCCGACCAGATCGAACGTCCCGGGCCGCAATACGAGTCTCAACCCTGCGATCACAGTCGATTTAACGCCCACCACGACACCAAACAAATTCCCCCTGTCGCTCATCCTCATGGACATGGAGATGCCTGTCCAAGACGGCCTCACCTGCACGCGACAAATTCGGGAACTCGAGCGGCAGGGTCAAATCGTGGGAGGGAACATCCCTATCATCGCAGTCAGTGCCAATGCGAGGCTTGAGCAGGTCCTCGAGGCCAAGGCTGCAGGCTGTGACGACGTGATGATCAAGCCGTACCGTATGCCGGAGTTGATCGAGAAGATGAAGATTGTAGCCATGCAGGCCGAGCAGAAGCGCCGGATCCCACAGGTCGATATGTCTGAAGCGATTGAAGCAGTGGAATCCACTGGTGCCGACGGCCCCGGGCCACCGAAAGCCGAGCCATGACTAGAGGAACGCAGGCGTGAGAAAGAGGGACTGAAAACCACCACAGGGCAGCGGCATGCACGACTAAAAGAGCTGAAGTGTTGTGTCTTGCTATAGATCTAGACGCTTAGATTCGTTGATGGGAAAGATGACTTTGCGGGTAGAGACAAAGCGGTTGCATTGGGAGATTGTTCGTTTCTTGTCGCCGTTGTTACTGCTGCTGCCGTTGCGCAAGAACCACGGCATAGACAGGCAAGACTATATACCTTGGGACGGGGAGGATGATGAGCCAGAATGAGGTTTGCTGCCATTGCATTGATTGAAAAAAGCATGGGCATGGGAAGTGGATTTGTTGATATGGCATTTTTTGTTTCTTGACAACCCTAGACTTTTATATGAGATTATGGCAATGATACCCCCCTTTTGGCCTCTTTGTCTCGTCATTGCATGCTCGTATCTGTGATATATGCTCCAATGTGTCCAGGTCTCTTCGAGAGACTTAGGACTTTTGGTGCGCACCCTTCCAAACCAGAGGACCCAAACTGCGGAAATGGGCTCTGGGGCCCTTCCATCCCAGTTCTCTCCAAATTGGAAGTAGCTGTCGATATTTTTGGTCAGGTAAGGCATCAGTCGACTCTGTCACAATGCAATTGCGGATGGGATGTCGGCCGGTCATAAGAGCGGAACGTGTGGGTACGCAGTCGCTCTCAACATTGAAGTTATGCAGCAACAGACCTTCTGTGGCCAGTTTGTCGATGCGAGGCGTGGCTGCGCCTCGAAGCTCGCCACCACCGTAGCAGCCCAGCTCCCCCCAGCCGAGGTTATCAGCCAGGACAAGCACGACATTTGGCCGGTTAGGGTCTTTGGACATTTTGTGTCGTTTGATATAGAACGTCGGGGCTTGAAGGTCGTAGAGAGTACACCTATGCAGTTGGTAGGCAGCCTGTCGGACACAGTAGTAGATCTGATTTTTGGATGCAGAAAAGAAATGCAGATTGCAGGTCTAACCAATCCCTGGCTGCCTGAGGTATATCAGGACACGGGAAACCAGATTCTTTAGGCGATGGTGTGGCATACTACCGGTATAAATCGCGAAGAGTGATTCATTTTCGGCCCCACGCCGAAGATTACGGACCGGAGCGGAGCTGTTACCGCTCACCTCCGACGGCCAACGCCGAGCCCTCCCTCACAGCGCCGATAGATATCGATCTTCGCTCTCTATTGCAATACTTTGGGCCGAATCATTCCAAGGAATCGATACGTGATTCCCCCCTTGATATGGCGACATCACGTTACTGGGCAATGTACGCAAACAATAGCTAGAGGGTGACTTGGACACATGAACACTGACTTGCGATAACGAAATATATTTAAGGTTCACCTGGTCAGCTTCACTTGCTCCAACTGCTTCAAAATTCAACATTGCCCTCCCGAACTAGTCACCGATAATATAACCTTTTGTATTGGTCATGTCCCAGCATATCCACCAAGGGTCCCTTCCGCCTGGGCCAACCCTCCATTGCACTGAAAAGATGTCGATTGAAGCCTCAAGCAGCAGAGAGCCTGAGAATTCGTGGTCTCCGAAAGAAGAAAAACTGGCATTGCGAAAGTAAGTCACCTAGTCCTAGATGTGAGCACGCGTATTCGTATTGACGGGTACCAGGCTTGATTGCTATCTTATGC
The DNA here is from genome assembly GCA_038088545.1 of Diaporthe humulicola. Taxonomy (NCBI): domain Eukaryota; kingdom Fungi; phylum Ascomycota; class Sordariomycetes; order Diaporthales; family Diaporthaceae; genus Diaporthe; species Diaporthe humulicola. The sequence goes on along the minus strand of JBBWSL010000045.1, from coordinate 324,708 downwards.
CTCTGCTGGTTGCCGGCTTTTTCGTCCTGCAGCTCGATCGCAGCAACATTAGCAATGCGATGACAGACACCTTGACTGAGGACCTAAATATCACCCAAAACGATGTCAACGTGGGGTCTCAGCTCATGTCGGCCGGCATTGTCATCGCAGAGATCCCGTCGAACCTCATCCTGCAGCGTCTCGGGGCTCCCGTCTGGCTGACCTTCCAGATGGGCGCATGGGGGACTATGGCTCTGACCCAGGCCTGGTGTACCAATATTCACTCTTTCTTGGCCACGAGATTTCTCCTTGGGGTATGGGAAGGGGGTTACATCCCGGGCGGCCAGTACATACTGGCTTTATTTTATACTCGCGAGGAGTTGGCGCTGCGCACCGCAATCTTCTACTTTGGAAACTACTCAGCCACGGCCGTCGGTTCCCTGATGGCGGCTGGAATTTTGAACATGAGTGGAACCATGGGCTACTCTGGGTGGCAATGGTTGTTCATCGTCGAGGGAGTGATTACACTGGTTGTTTTCCTTGCCTTTGTCATATTCCTCCCGCGAAGCCCCGGCCACACAGCTCCCATTCACGGCTACTTCGACTTATTTACCCCTCGCCAGCGCCAGATTCTTCGAGCTCGTGTCATAGCAGATGATGAGACCAAGGGTGCCGACAAAGCTCACATCACTCTCAAATCTTTTGCCGAGGCCTTGAAGGACTACCGTCTCTGGGCCCATATGCTGCTGAATCTTGTCGCCCTGTCACCCAAGGGTGGACTGCAGCTCTACGGTCCCAAAATCATCAAGAACCTTGGCTTCTCTCGGACCAACGCAAATCTTCTCAATGCTGTGAGCAGCGTCCTTGTCATTCTTCTATCATGGCTCATCTCCTTCGCCTCGGACAAGTCGCGGTGGCGAGGCCCGTGGTGCGTGGTGGCTTTTTCCTGGTCCATAATCTTCGCAGGTGTATTGTACGGCTTACCTTCTGGAACCGGAAAATGGGCACAATACGCCGTGTTTACATTACTGAGCGGCGGAAACGCCCTAGCTCGTAAGCACCATTCTTCTCCTTCTACGGATCCCCTTCTTTCATGCTTTGAAATGTTTCAGAATGCAGCACTTGAGGATCCGTAGCAGGTGACTGACACACATCAGAGGGTTTGAACGATGCCTGGGTGAGCATCAATGCTCCGAACCCGTCCAAGAGAAGTATCGGTCTCGCAATGGCCGTCATGGGTAGCAACCTGGGAGCTATTGCTGGTGGGCAGCTGTTCCGTGCTGATGACGCGCCAAGATATACCAGGGCTTTCGTGGCGATTCTTGCTTTGTACGCTGGAGCCATGATTATGGCTCTGGCTATCATGTGGGTGTACTGGGGGGCCAACAGGGTCTTGGCAAAAGGGGAGGAACTGAGGATCCATGGGCAGATAGTCGAGAGACCAGCGGACGGAAGGGAACGCTTCGACTTGTAAAGAATACGCGAGACCGCAAGATGATGCTCGGGATAGGCGCAAGACCTTACTAGGTCGCCCACATCTAAACTGAGCAGTGAAGCTCATCACTACATAGCGGTAAACCTCTAGTGCTCTTGAGTCACAATGATGGGGCTTGATTAAAAGTAAATTCTCAATCATTTCCTATGAGGCGGTGTCAACCTTCATCCATTCTAATGCCGATCTACGAGGTCAAGTTGGAGCTGAAGCCGAGCTGCGCGAGAATTGTGGCACGTAGAATTCTGGATTTGACCTTACATCACCTTTCCTACGATGTGACAACTTGCGTTTGGCAGGACGAATTCCCCCATCCGGCGTACTAAGAGGCGACCTCATGCCCCATACCAGCAAGTATGTGGGCTCGTCCGCGCCTGGAAGAGATGGGGCGGCTTCCGACAGACGAAAAACCGGCGATTCTTAAGATATTTGTGGGTTATTTCCGATGCCTGCGACGGTGTGAGTAAGAACAGAGTGGACTGCTACCGAGGCGGGGCCTGCCAATGGGGCGAGGTCATTGGGGATGACATTCAGTATTGGAAGAAGACTTGTGTTGGTGCTCCGGTCCCAGTACTTACCTGCGGAGCCGAACAGAAGACTCCAACAAGGCGAGAGTATCATTAGTAAGGCCTGGACCTTCACGAAGACTTGAGATTGCGCTCATTATATCGCAAGACTTTGTCTCACGCTACAACATCATGCAGATTGAAGCCTGGCCACCTCATAGCACGACGCCCCATGATCATAAACGGTCACAAAAAAAGCCATTGAGATCCGAAGTTTTGCAAGCACAACGCTTGTGCACAAGCCCGCAAGGGCCATCAGGTGGTTTCATTAGATGCTATATCCAGTACGCTCTCATACATGTGTGTATGTTGGTATCCGCGCAGCAGGTATGTATGTGAAGAATCGAAAGGTATGACGGATGGTTGTTATACAAGGGTAGTCAATGGTATATGAATAGCATGGCAACCACGACTCCAAGCGCGTGGCTTTTTTCTCCTCCAGTGAGAATTGAAACAAAAAAAAAACAAGGAAAGGGAAATTGCTAAATGACTTTCTTCCTGACTCCTGATATTGCGTCTAAAAACACGCTTCCCATGCCTCGTGATGATCGGTTGCAGTCGTCTCCCGCCGCGTGTGTCGCTGCTTTGCGCAGAATGGGCCCTGAGCCCCTTGTTTGGCAGCTTTCAATCGCTACAGCATCCAGTCGCGATCCCAAAGCTCTGCTTCTGCTGCCTCTTCGAAAGCCCGCCTCAGCATTGCGGAATTTCTCGAGCCAACAAGCCCTGTTCCAGCATCGACGCGGAAATTGACTAGGTCGATCGAATTCCCAGGGCCTAGTGTGACGTTGCTGGCACTGGCAATGGTCGCCGAAGACGATGAGAGAAACGACTGAAGCGCAGTCTGAGCAGTCGAGGCGTCTGCTACCGAGTCCTGCTGGAGAACGAACAGAATCCCGACCCTTGCGAAATCCAGGACTTCGGTTGTCACAGTGAATACCGAGCCCGGGTTGGTGGCAGACGGTGGCACTGCAGAAGGCGTTACTAAGGAAGGAGTCGACAAGGAAGTCGTCGGGGCAGGGGTGAGTGACGGCGGAGGCCAGCTGCTGGTGAAGGTTCTCGTGATCGTGATGGTCGTAGTCGGCATAGTAGTTGGGGTAGCCGCAGGTGACGTGGCAGGTGTGTCGGAAATTTCGATCGTCAACGTTGTCGTGGTCGACTGGCCTGCCATGACAGTAATTGTAGCAATTCTGGCTTCTTGCAAGGCAATGGCGTTGACGACATCGAAGCTTCCACCGGTCATGTCCAACACGGCTTCAGCGGAAGCACCAAGAGCCGTGCTCTGGCCATTCAAGGTCACAAGGGCATTCTCAGCTGAACAACTGAGGTTGCCTGCATTGAGCTTCGACAGGATCGTGGTACCAGATAAGGGAACCGAAAAATTAGTCTGCGCCTGTGCAATGAGACGCGGGAGAGCGTTTCCCACAGTGACATTACTGATATTAGTGTCGCCTGATATGGTGGCGGTCGTGCAGCCAATGTTGTCTGCTACCGAGCAGTCGAAGCCTGTGAAATTGTTGATGCAAATGCAAGAACAGAAGCCGTTGATGACGACATTAGTACCGCCATTCTGGCAGGTGACCTGCCTCTGGCATTGCTGTTCTGCTTCGGCTTGGGTGTTGACGTTTTGTCTGCGGACGACAAAGAACTCTATTGGTATTATCACGGCGGCAGCAATGAGAATTATGACGATGACGACGATGGTTATGAAACCCCACAGGGGGAGCCCGCAGCAGCGACGACCCTTCTTCCCGCGAGTCGAGTCGGTGTTCGATGACATGTCGTCTGGGGCACCTCGGGGAGTTGAGTTGTTAGTGTTGTTGAAGTTGTTGTTGTCTTTGCGGTTCAGAGGGGGAAGCGGCCACGACATAACAGAGTCACGGATGCTTTGTCGAATTCCTCCTTGACGACTTTGAGCCTGAGCTGGCGGTGGAAACGCTGCAAGCATGTCCGAGAAACCAGACTGGTGGTTGTCATAGTATTCATCTACGGCCAAGGTCAGCAGACACACCAACTAGAAAGCGAACTCGTCGTCTACTTACCAGACTCCTTGTCAACGTTTGCCGATTTGGTTCCAGCGCCATAGAACTCGACCGGAAAATCATCTAGATCATTCAACCGACTCGCTGGTCTTTTCCCTCTGTCCAGACTCGCAGCCAATCTTGTAGCTCTTCGAATAAGATCGGGGAGACTGGTCAGACTGCCTCGAGCCTCCGCATCCCTAACAGCGTCAATATCGAGTCGTGGCGGTCGTCTTATGGCCGACAACCGGCTATACGCGCGTGGCTGCATTGCTGCGGGAGGTGGGGGCAGCGAGGATGCTGATATTCTCCTGGATGTTCTCGAGTCCACCGCAGATGCCGCATCGTAAGCATTCAATATATCGTCGGCGGTCAGTACGCCGACGAATGGGGGGGGCTTCGAGCTCTTGGAGGAGGGAACAGTGGTGGAAGAGTTCGAGGATGCTTCCAGGTATCCCGTACCCTCATCGAAAGGGCTGGGCTGCATAGGTGTTGGCGATGGTCGCTTCTCTTCAAGGCCTTCCCCAGTGACATCACGTGAGCCCGTTGTGACGAGCGCGGCCTTCCCTCTCCTCCCAATGCTGGCATTCCTGACCAGCCGGCTCTCATCTCCATAATCATGCATCGAATGCGCTTCCGAGGGGCTGGACTCCTCAACAATCGTGTCGTCGTAAAATGCGTCTCCGTACAAAGGACTTTGCGCAGGCGATGGCGTGCCCCAACTTTCCGGCATGGCCGCGCTTGACGCATATGACGCATGGGACCTTGACCTGTCGCTTTCTTCTGGAATCGGCGATACATACGAAAGATGCGAGTAGAAAGACGATGCGCCACGCCTAGCTGAAGGCGGCGGCCCCAAGTTCACACTACGTCTCGGTGGTCCCACTGGCGGCGGCGGTGGTGGCGGCGGAGCCTGGATCGGGAGCGGAAAGTCCGGAATCGAGCCCACTGAAGACAGCGTCGAAGGTCGAGATAACGTGGACGGTGTCTCGGGTATAGATGAACTTATGGTCTCCGAATCTCGACTGTACTGTGGCTGGTACTGAAAGATTGGAGTTGGTTCCTGTATTTTTGATCCGTCAAGAATTGATGGCACTTCGCTCGGGCGAGTCGGGCGAGGCGGCCGTTGCGGGGGTTGACTGCCGGCTGGTGGTCTGTAAGGTTCCGAATCTGACGAACTAGCAGGAGACGCGATGGGACCAGGTAACGGCCATTGTGGGATAGGTTCTGGTCTCGATATAGGAAGCGTAATTTGCCCATCTTTGTTCTGAAATCCTGGCGGTGCTTGAGGTCGTTGCTGCCTGGGCATGTTGCCAGTCTGGGGCCCCATTGGAGGTCGACTCCTCGGAGGTATCGACGGCGCGTCCGGGCCATCATTTTTCATTGCCGCCTGTCGCTGGAGAAATGTGTTGTAGTCCTCCCTAGGTAGCCCTGCTTCTGCGCGCTCCCTCGCCCTCCTGATAATATCCGCTGCTGACGGTCGTTCCATATCGTTTCCATATTGAGGTCGACTCATGAGCAGTCACCAGTCCAAATTTACCACTTATAAAAAGCCTTCTGGACGGGCCTGCGGCTCCCCAGCTTTTGCCGGTCCTTTCAGACCTTCGTTGGCCCCGACCCAAGGATTACATACGCAATGATCCGTTCAGCTCGGTGCAGACTAGACGTCGTAATACGCTAGTGATAAAAAAAGGTCGCGTGGGATGACGAATACGACGAGAACGAGGGTCCGTAGCCTGACGTTGTGCGTCCTCGGTATAGTCACGCGGCGCTTTCTCTTCCGTCTGGCAATGGGCAGTCAGAGATCTTGATCGACAAGAGACACGACCCTAAATCCAATGTTGCAAAACCGACGGGTATCCGCGCATCGGTAATAGGGTGGCGACGACCGGCGACGACGAGTGAGAGGTGAAGGTGAGTGAGCGACGGCCTCTACAAGGGGCGAAGAATCAGACAAGGCAAGGACAAGAGAAAGCAGACAACAGGAACCAATTGTCGACAACTTCCGGCAACGAACGGGTGCTTGGGCCTGAGAGTGATCGCTGTCAGTGGATATTGGTCACCGTCGCAGATGATGTGGATGTGGAGACGATCGAGTCCACAATCGAGAAGAAAAGAATGTCGCGAATGCGGCGCAATGACAAAGACCAGCCGAGAATAGAAGAAAAGGTAAACAGTTCGAGGGCTGGACAGACAGACAGACAGGCAGGCGGACAGAGTCTGAATGATTGGGGGTGGGAGCGGGAGGGTCGCATGCAAGCCGGCCCACGCAGGCGAGAGAGATACAAGCCAGGGCATGTAGCGTGGAGGGCAAGGGGTACCTGAGCAGCGAGGTGGGAAGTCTCAAGGAGGGTAGTCATGAACGAGGATCACGTACGTTTGGTGTTTCGGCAGGTATGGTCAACCACGCGGTCGTCGAGGAGAGCGAGGTGTCGCAGAGTTTCGCGGGTGCCGGACCGTGTGGAGAAAGAGAGGTCGGTTCGGCGTGGGTGAGAGTGTGTTGGTTGGTGAGTGAGTGCGCGAGTGAGTGAGTCGTATATACTGAGTGAGTCGTATCTCGTCGAAAAGATTTGTGATGCTTGACGGTGGCTTGATGCGGTGGCAGGACGGACGATGTAGTGGGCAAGCCAGCGCGCAGTGTACCATGCACTGGGAGTTCCAGTAAAGTATCACACAAAGGCGGGTTTGGGGAGGATGGCGGCGACAATGGGGGCAGAAGAGAGAGAGAGAGTCCGGGTTGCAAGAATAGCGGGCGGACTGGTGGAGCTGCAGTGCGTCCGAAAGTCGATACGATGGTGTGGTCGAAGTCTTTTGGCGTTTCAGATATGCGGGACAAGCAAGGAGTGCCGTGCAACCTGCCTGAAGCCCTACTGCGCAATCCAAATTGCTGGCCCCTTGGCACGCGCACCAGTAGAGGTGGCTGCCCGGTACAAAGTACACGTAGGGGTTGGTCCAAGGCACCAGGTCCCTGTCGGGGATCAAGCGAACACCTGGTCCAGCCAGCGGGTGCTGTGATGCTGGTCTGCGATGCTGGTCTGCGATGCTGGTCTGTGACTGTGGGAGGTGCGGTGGTGGTGGCGGCAGAGGCGGCGGCGACCGGATCTGAATCTCAAATCCCAAATCTCAAATCCCAATTCAGCCAAGCAATTCGAATTGGTTGTGAGGCTGCTGCTGCTGCCACTCTGGGTGTGTGTTTCGGCAGCCAGAAAGGAGGCCCGCAGACGATACAATACACGCGGGAAATAGCAACGCAGGAGTCGACTGCTGCACGTGCTGTATTTGTTTGCAGCTGTGTTGGAAACAAGACGAGCTTGGTCACTTACTCCGGCGGTATCGGCCAGAAATGTATGAATGCTCTACCGTCTGGAGAGAACTGCTCGGGCCTCGGCAAGGTGTCACACACACAAACACATGCACACAGACACAGACAAGATCAAATCAAGAAGATGAAGCGAAAGTATAGGGGAGTCAGGAAGCTCAAGAAACATCAGCAAAAAAAAAATCCCCAGCGATGCAGTCAGGCAGGAGCGCCGGGAGGGTGGGGGCGACGGGCGCAAGGAGTTGAGTGGTGGTGGTAGCGGCGGCGGCGTTGCGGCTTCCCTTTGCGACGGTGTGTGTGCGCATGCGCGTGCGTGTGCTCGGACAAAAATAGTGAGGTGAGATAGGGAGGGCGAATCGGTGAAGAAAGGAGTTGAGGGAAGAAGCCAGCACCGGGGGGATATTACGCCATACGGAGTACTGAGTTGACGACCCAGAGTCCTGACTGACCGAACAGATGAAATATGACGGCGAGTGGGAACCTCGACTTCTCGAGCATGGGGGCTGGACGACCTGTCAGCAGGTATTTGATTTAGCTTGGTTCTGGTGCGAAATCCTGGCTTTGTTGATTTCACGAGCAGGTCTAACTAGCAGTATGGTCCACGAAGCAGCATGTACAAGTCGAGCGGTGCTCCCTGCTGTCACGAAATGACGTCCAACAACAAATGTCGCCGATTCGATGACATTGCTCCAGAACACCAGCGACATCAATCAGCCTGCTACACAAGCAGTGACAACACACGGGTTGGTAGATGGTCCACAGGGACCACAGCCGGCCGTGGAGATGAGAGGGAGGCCTTGGGTTCAATCTCGCAAGATGAGGAATTATGGAGAACAGAGGGGACGAGAGGGGACGAGCCAGCCGAGCCAGTCGAGCCAGTCGAGCTTATCCCGTCCCCGGGCCTGTCCCCGTCCCCGTCCTGGTGCCCGCCCTGGCCGTTCCCTTAGCCCTGCAGGTCATGATTGCTCCTCCGTCAATCGCATACGGGGCCATGGAGCCAATTGAGCCGTGAGGGGCCGGCGTCATACCCCAGATGGCAAGTAATATCACAGTACGTGTGTGTGTGTGTACAACCAAGACCTGTCAGGTTTCCAACCGTATGGGTTCAGGGCCATCATCACGAGGGGCACCTGTTCGGATCTTGATTGATCTCCATCCACGACCGGGTTTCTCGTCGCATCAAGCAAGCTGGGAGCCTGGCCTGGCCGTCCTTGGGGCCCGAGGGTTGGTGCAAAGGGCCGGCCCTCCTGCCCTCGAGACTCGAACTGCGCTGTTCTGGAAACCACCTGACACAGGGATCAACCGTCCGACGCTAGGCATCCTGGCATCCCGTCCATACATTACAGCATACTACATGCGGTAGACCACTCGTGCTATCTGTCGCCCCTGCCCGCCGCCCCCGTACGCGTACCTGACCACCAAGCCTGAGTGGGAAGGTACCTGGTACGGGGTACGGGAACGGGGCAACACATGCAGGAACCATGGGCAAGCGTCGATGGCCTGTGCGCGCGGCCCTGCATCGAGTCATTGAGACCTCCCACTCCTCTCCTCTACTCTCCTCTGCTTTCCTCTGCCTTTGCCACGAGTCTGCCCTGCTGTCCAAAATTATCATGTACAGCCCGCCATCTTCCAAGGCGCTGCCTGTCGCAAGGATACGGGAAACTTTGAGGGCACCCCCGACCAACTCTCGACATGGCTGGGAGTCCGGCCTGACCAGCTGCCTGGGGCTGTGACAACTTCGTCCCTTTCCCTCAAGAGCTGTACTCTTACATTCCTAGGTACTGTGCTCCCTACAAGGTACGTCCAGTGTAACTCGGAATACGGAGCACGGGGCTTGCAGTACACGGTACATGGGATGTCGTATCTTCAGACCAGGCTTGGCTAGATCGTCAAACCTGGCATCTGGCGACATCCGAGTTCCAAAACCAACAACGCTACGCTACACAATGGCCCGAGTTCAGGACAGGCTGGACGTGAGCCCTCTCCCCTTTCCCCACCACCCTCAACCGACACAGCGTGCCAGGCCGCACTAAATAATACATGGCCCTTCCTTCGCTCCCCTGATTTACCGGACGACGCATGGCCGGCTGAATCCGATTTTCCTCGATCGACGTTGACAGTGGTTCTTGGCCCCCGGTCCGTCGAGCAGCACGGCAGCCGAAGCTGCAGAGCTGGGCTTGAGCTGGGGCTGAGCTGCAGCTGTAGCTATAGCTGGAGGCGAAAAGTTTAATAATTCCAAGATCTTCAGACTTCATCCAAGAGACCAATGCGGCTGAGTTTAGGGCAGACCACGCACGACAGACTTCGCGGCTCGAGCGGGAGCTTGAATGTCGTATACAACATGTATCTCACGGCCATTCCCGCCGGCCAACCACCCGGCGATGGGACTTAGTTCTTCCTGTGCGCCCAATACCAGCTGATCGGGTGCATACCTGCTCGCTTACTCGACGGGCCATGGCAGATTTGGCAGTGTTGGCCGGACGATCCTCCATCATGATAAAAGTCAACACTACTCCGGAACAGCCACACTCGCACAATCCTCATCACCCACCTCTGACCACGGAGGTGGCACCAGTCTCAGGTTTCACGAAGACACATGCCACGCCCCGGGACTCCCAGCCAGGTCTCTGTCTCTCCCTGGGCTCTGCACCAAGAGCAAGACCAACCAGCCTGCCATGCCCGTGTTCTGTGCCTACCATCCCACTGGGGCAGCACGCGGCTACACTAACCAACTACGGGATCGTCGAGCGCTGCAGGAGAGGCACGGCCTTTCCAACGCCCGAGCTATGCAGACACGATGCCTATAGGGCGGACGCTGTTCGGCGCCGTCTGTTCTCAGATAGAACGCCCTAAAATGAGCCTCACAGGGTCCAGATGTCTCCAGCTTGAACCAATTTCCAGCGGTCCGGACGCGAAAGCACACGAGTACCACCTCATCATGCACGTTCTGTCCCATTTTCCCATCCCGCCCGTTGCGTCTCTGCTTTTCCGTCAATCACGGTGCATTGTGAGGATTCTGCTCCCAAGAGTCTTGTCCAGGGCTTAGTCCTGTTCAGGCAAGGTTTCATTCTCTCGCGGGCTGGCTGCCACCCCCAGCGCCCTCGGTCTCTGACGAGCCGTATCTCATCATCCCCGTGTTTCATCTTGACAAGGATCCTCATATCATCCCCGGATACCGAGACATCAGCCCTTTTTCCCACGGCGCGGCACGCTTCCACGGTCGGACAATGACGTTGTTGATGTCCGATTGTTTCTGAATGAGACCAAGATCCGACGATGGAAGACAGACGAAAAAACAATCAAATATGGCGGTGACAATCTTCACCGACAGAGTTCTGCTCCTCTATTGTCCACCGAACTGACTGCCTCCGCCGGTGTCCCTAACAAAGCCACCACTGCCGCGCGCGCTGATTGGAAACAGGCACCGAAAGCTGAGACCAGCGCCGGGGTAAGGGACCCCGGGGCAAAGACTCCCAAGGCTGTCGAATGCGGGCCGGCCGTCGACATGCAGCTATTTCAGCCTGAATTGGGACGGCGGACCTGTTTGAGTTCCGCAGGACCCTGGGTCCGGCTGTGGAATTCATATTGGGAGCCATCCCAGGAATCATATTCCGACATCCCTCAGCGAGTGCTGGAAACCGTTGACCTTCACCGAACCGCGCACGGGAAATCCCAGCTACACGGCATGTTGGCTACATGGCAACCGACGTGTACCTGAGGTCCAGCGCGGGCTGGTTTCTTGGCTCTCATTCGTGGCGTACGCCCCATGCTTGTCGGCTCACCTGTAACACTACTAGCATCGAAGTCTCATTTGGGCTCGTACGGCGACGGTGGGAAATTGCAAGCGCACAAGGGAATGTCGCTATGCCATAGCCAAAAGTCTTGTTCCTATTGCCCAGTCAACGCCCAGTCGTCCAGGTTCACCTGGTCCTTGAGAAATCTCCACATCCCATTGCTCTTGACATGAACCTCACACATCAATGAACTGCACTAGAGGGAACCCAAGTGGGCTAGCTCTCCGGCCCTGCCGTCGATCACGCGAGCTGTCAGTCTTCGGACCGAAACATGAGAGGCAGCATCGCCTGCAAGGAGCACGGGGCGCGGGTGTGGTTGTGGGCGCGGCCCATGGGTTCAGAGAGGGCCCCCAGTTCGAAATGGGGCCGGTTTGGTTTACCGATCACGACGGAGCCCTTGCGTTGGCTCGAGCCCTGTGCGGCCAACGAAATTGCAATGCGCGGCGACGACCTTGTGATCTGAGCTGGCAGAGCGCGCAATCACATTTGATTCCATTTGACTGGTCGCGGCCGACGGCAGCTAGTGCCCGGGCGCACCGGGATGGGGCGATATGCTACGCCCACGGCATATATTATCTGTTACTATTGCTATTAATTATATCGCCAAGCATGGATTTGAAAGCGTACTATGACTGGAGAAGAGGCTTTATGGTTAAGTTTCGCATAGGCGGGGTCTACAGCTGGCTTCGGCGTATCAATGGCCCAGCGTTGGGACTCGCGAATAGCGCAATGCGCATGTTTCAATGCCGGTGAAGTGCTACCACACACTAGTGTATGTCACCTGATCGGGCGGTGGCACATCTGGACTTGCCTCATCGTCGTTGCCCAAGCCTCGCAATGCTGCCCAGGGGGTTTGAAGTGTGAAGCATCTCGACCACTAGTACAGCGAGTGTGTAGTGAGCGTTGTCACGAGATTTGCAGTACCAAGAAGCAGCGTTATCAAGAACGGAGAACAATTGAATGTCAAATGCCATTTTTTTTTCTCATTCTGCAGATCGATTACTCTTTGTTACAGCTGAAGCGGTGCTGGAAAATTGCGCTACCTCTTCCTTGATTTGAAACCTTTGCCTTGAATTTGTTCTCCCTTTCCATTTGCATCACTTCAGTGTTCTGGCTGTGGCCTCGATTCCCGGCGCTGTAGCTGTAGATCCTTATGGCAGGCGAGAGTTGGTTTTCAGGAGCATAGGCAAAACAGGATATCTATTCGAGTTTGCTGGCCCCAAACGATGTGTGCTGAGCATTGGGGAGAGGCGAGCGAGCCTGAACTTACTTAACACCGTACGATGTGATCTTCCTAATGATACATCGTAGCTGTAGAGTCAAGTAACCTTCAGTTGATTGATTTGTGTTGATTTAAGGCAGCCGCCGATATACATTTCTAAAGGCCACAAGATATTGAGGCTTTACACAGCTGAATTGACACACGCACCTTATACCAACGCTTTGCCAGGGGACTCCAGAAGAATGCCCCATGGGTATGTAAGGTTCGTAGACGCCTGACAGAATCCCGAGGAGAGCTGGGATACATCAAGACAGTCTTGAATGATCACTGGTGACGAGAATTCCTGCAGTCGGTTATTACAGGTACCTGGTTATGTGGACACTCTCTGATAACTTGTTCATCCGGCACATCACCGACAACCCCAGGTAATATTAAATGATGGATCAGGCTGCTGGTCTTCACTCTCCCTGAATAAGCCATCCCCATGCTCGACTGGACCTGGAGAGCAGCTGCCCATCACACAAAGATGATTTTGTGATGTGGGGTTGTGATTCTTTAATTCACTCCATCAGTCATTCGAGTGACATTCTTGGTTTGTTCTTACAATTGTTTATTCATTCATGGGACTCTCAACGGGGGGGGGGGGGACGTAACGAAAACCCACGTATCATGTGCGCTTCCGTCTAGAACTACTTCCATCCATTGCGGCAAATGTCAAAGTCCTTGAAAAGTCAGGCGACGAGTATCAAATCAGATAGAGTGGTTCAGCGTTGTGACGGTGCACCAACTTGTTCGCGACGGCCGTCGCAGCAAGAGCCCAGTCGGCGACAGTCCTCGCGGTGCAGCGCTCATCCTCAGGCCCCCACGCTGCGGCATTGACGCGAGCACGCCACGAGACGGTGACCCGCTGTCCCAAGCGCATCTCGCGATCCTCGCCAAGCTCCGGCGGGCATGGGTCGCCCACGGACCAGGCCTGCTCATCGGGATCGTCGGCGACCAGGAAGCCCAGGTGTCTGGCCGTCCAGTGGAATGTACAGGTAAGACATTCGCTGTTGCCTCTCAGAAACCAGGCATCTTCTTCCTCCATGGTTGCGAAATCCTCGGTTGGCCAGAATCCACAGGACGCGATGTTCTTCAGCTGAACCCTCTCGAGGCTTGGGCAAATTGACAAGAGCTTCCGAGGTAGGCCTTGGGCTACAGCGATCTGTCGTTGCAGACTTTCTGCGAGTCGGCGCAGCTCTGCGTCCTCGAATTGGTTCTCGGGGTCGTAAGGCTTTAGGCCTGAAGACAGGCCCCGCGTGTGCAACTCATGGAGCTTCGCGTCTAAATTACCAACTGGTTTTACGACCCTCAGCTTCTCGAGCGTGTTACTCGACGACCTAGCTTCCTTGTGTCCCATAGGGACTACCAGTGCTTTGATCTTGGCAAGATCCTCTCTGCCGATGATGGTTCTCAATGCGCCATGACGACGAATCTCGAGTTCGTCGATGGCGAAATTGAAGTAGACCTCACTGTTTCCATTTTTGGGACAGGCAAAAGCGATCTTGTAGTACCGGAGAGTCTCGTATCGGGACTCCCTGTTGATCCAGAGTGTCACTGGCAGTTGAGCAGTGCTTGTGGTCGTTGTCGTCACCTGATCCTCCTCGAACAAATCGTAGATATTCGAATGCGAAGTTCGAGCCTGAAACTCGCTTTCCAGCAGTGCGTCCGGTCCCGCAATCCATGATCGAGCGAGAATGACACGGCGCGGCTCCCAACTCATCTTGTAAATCTTGACTCGAAGCTCGGCAGGAAGGGTGGTGAAGGTTGCCTTCATTGTCACGTCGCCATGCGAGACAGCGACTGCACCTCCCTCTACATCCTCTTCGGGGCTGGGCGGAGGAGCGCAGCCCAACGTGAGCAGACTGGCCGGGTGCTTCAAATTGATAGGAAGAGACAGTTTTCGCTCATCTGTAGAGGGAACCTCCGACTTCTTGAGCTGACCGTCGAGCTCGACGTCAGAGAATGGCGTCGGTCCAGGCTTGTCTGCTTCTGAGGCGTAAGTCCAAGGAACTTCTGATACTCGAAATGGAAGGATCACACTTTTGGAGGGCGAATATGCCTGCTCACCTTCCCCCAAGTCGGTGCTGGATGGGCAGGACATTTTTGACTGCCCCTCTCCCACTGGGCGGCGCAACAAGTCAGCCAATGTAGATCCTTTATACTTGAAGTCTTTGACCTACCAGTCGAGGCGCCAAAGGCCCACAAGTCGTTGTGACTGCTCTTCAGAAGAGCTGAGGCAGGTGGAACCAGCTTGTTGTCTTTTGTCGGCTTGCGATGACAGCCTTGGTAGGATCTTGGTTCTGAAGGAAGTGTCAAGGCCAAGTTGAAAGACCCAATCCAGCTCTCAAGGCGCAGCTGTGCGCTGTGCTGGTAAACTTTGCAAAGGTGAATCAACTGCCTAACAGGCGTGACTGGGACGCGACTGGTGACGCGATTCTGTCTCGTCTGTTGTTGGCAAATTGTGACGACAAAATCATAAACACACAAACGCGTTGTCTTCTGGCCCAACTCGAACTCGAGTAGGAGCTTGTCGAAGCAGAATTCGTCCCAAATTTTGTGCGTAACTTCCTTAGCTGGTTGATCAGGTAAGTCCCTGCGAAACAATCTGTTCCCATCCGTCAAATCTCAAAGTTGATCCACGTTGCCAGGTCTGAAGCCTCTTATCGACCTTTTGCTTGTCCCTTCGAGCCTCAGAGTACTCATTGGTGACAGACAACGCTTCACCAACATTACCCCTTGTACTCCTTGCAATGCTCAGGCCGCAGCCTTTCAGAAGCAGTGCTCCAGCAGGCTTGCCTACCGTTCAGACGTCCTTCCAGATCGACACGCTCCAAATCATGGGCAGAGACATTGCGGCCGTTGCGATGAACGGAGGGCCCATCTCGGAGTTTCCGAACTTCTCGAAACTCCCACACGAGCTAAGAGCCCAAATCTGGGAGTCTGTATGGGAGCCTCGATATGTGAAGGTGGAGAGGCGCATCGGGTCCCATAAAAGCGACTCGGACTGCTCCGGAAGTGAGGCCAAGGTTCAGGCCCGCCGCCGCCGTCGAGACAGAATCCTCCATTCCCACGCCGCCATGCTCGAGGAATGGGACGGTTCACCATACGTCCAGGCTATCGGACGAGACCTGACCGTCACCGAGAACAAGCTTTCGCACAACGCGACGAAGTTGGCAAAGCGGAGGGGTAGCATCCAGCAGGAGGACCTCCAGCGAGTCCACACCATCACCACTGCCGCTGCCAGTCCGCCGGAAACCCTCTTTGTGAATAAGGAGTCTCGCCTTATCACACTCCGCCGGTATACGTTGGCGTTCGCTCTGCCGGGCGGCGAATCTCGCGTGTACTTCAACTTCGGCCTCGACACCCTCGTCCTCTCCCGCCATGCCCAGCTAGCACACGCCTTCACCAAGGGCGATCTCGGTCGGCTCCAACGCATCAGCGTCCCAGAAGTCAAGGTCGACGACTCTGGCGACTACGAGGCCGTCGGAGCGAGCACAGACTGGCTGTACCAGCAGCAAGGTGCGGAGGGAATCCTGGTTGGCGACTTGATGAACGGAGCGACGCCCGAGCAACAGGCTTTGGCCGTCTTCGCCTCGTCCAGGGCCGTCCTGGACGCGATTTGCCCCAAGATCGAGCAGATCGTCTTTTCGCCCATCACCACCTGCCTCAAGGTTTGCCCCAGCACCGGCCACAAGGACTGTGCCAGGCACTTCTCGAAGAACGGCTTCCCAAACCCGTTGTACAAGGTCGACCAGCACGACGAGTCGTGGGAGGCGGGACGGACCACCATCGCGGACTGCAGGAGCCATATGATTGAGCCGAAGATGAAGCGGGACTTTGGCCTCACGCAGAAACGCTACTCTGCGCAGGAAGGCATGGGCGAAGGTGTGTTGTTCTTCCAGGACTGCAAAACAGGCAGCGACGAGGTTGTGGTGTCAATGCTCGGCGTCCAACACGAAGGGCTTCCGGACTTGGGTGGGCCAGCCTACCATACCAAGTTGCGTGTGTACGAATGGGGTCGCCGGGTGCGCCAGGCTGAGTGTGCCAGAATCAACCTGGACTGGTTGCTGGACATCAGCGGCACTGTACGGAAGAAGCAGACGCTGGATTATGAGCTGTAGGCTCAGAGGAGTGGGGTGTGCAGTTGTAATGCAGACTACTGCAGGGCAGGACGATGAAGAAAAAAGCAGAAGGTATCTACCCCACCGGATGCTGTCGGATGGATGTACTCAAAGGTGATATCAAGCATTGTTAGCCAGGTTAATTGATGGATAATAAGCTGATGTCACTCCTTGAAATACCTGTGTGAAGAACATCGTGCTTGTGACAAATGATTACGGCGTTGAAAGTCGACAAGAGCCGGATAAAAATTCGAGGGAAGCTGCAGAGGCGGATGGTGCAAGTCATTGAGTATTGGCATTACCCCGGGCCAAGCTGACCAGTCGTAGACTCACACAGACGTGGTCATTACCATGGACAACATAGCACCCGGGTAGAGGCTTGGAGGGAGAAAAACGAAGGAAGGCCTAAGTGTGTAGAGCAAGCAGAAGTTTTCAAAGCAAGGGGTTGGGACCGCAAAGCACAGGCATGAGATAGGGCCGTTGCTTTCGACAAGATTTCATGGTCTTGCCATTTGGGGTATCTACTCTAATGTAATCTTTATCTTCCTCGTGTTGTCATTGTTATGATCCCAGGACGCTGGCTGAGCTGACATAAAGGTTCCTACTGAGGTTCCAACAAGCTTCGCTTCCGTATCAGCGGTGAGTTAGAGCGGTTACTCTCCTAAGATCCGGTTCTCGCCGACGTGTTCCGATTCATGAGGTTGGTAAAGAAATTCTGCAGGTTCTCCGTGTCGATGGGCTGCTGTGCCTGTGCGCTATCGTCAACTGGGCTCTCCGGCTCAGGTGACGAGCCATATGCTTGACGGTCCTGAAGAAAGACATATTAGCTACGGGCAGGCTTAAAAGCAGCTGTTAGTTTCGTGGGATACACATACCTGCAGGCGCTTCATCATGTCGTCGGCATCAACCTGGATGCCACCGACGTTGAATTGCACCGGTCCGATATGGTCACTGACATTGACCTGGCGACCATCTTCGTCATGTTTGGAGGGCTTCTTTGCATTCTTGGCGTCAATGCTTTGGGTCTCCTCCTCCATCTTCTGCTTGAAGGTGTCCAATCTTGGGATTTGCGACGCGAGGAAGTCCTGTGTGTCCATCGTCTCTACTTCCAGTTTCGTCGAGTGTGTGTCTCGTCCAGCCATCTGCAGAGCATCAAGAGTTGGGTTCCTGATCGATTCCTCAAACGTCGTCACTGCCGAACCAGGGGTGATCTCGTAGCCATCTTTGTCGTACTCGTCACTATCCGCATCCCCATTCTCAGTGACTTGGTTCCTGCCCGGGGGCGGGAACTTGGTCTCCAAGTCAATCGACCATCCCTCGCTCACAGCTTCGACGTCAAATCCCTCACGCAGAACTCTGATTTTGCCCCAAGAGTCCCAGTTCGGAGGCACGGCGACCTTGTCTCTGTCGATAACGTTTGGCTTCAGGGGTTGTTTCTTTAGAAGTGAATGAATTCCCAGACTGGAGTGGACAAGCGTTGGTAGCTGGGATGGCACGGAAGGCGTAGTGTAGATGAGTGATGCGCCGTCTTGTCGTTTTATTAGCAATGTACAAGCCGCGCCGGTCAAAGAGGTGACTCACGCCTGAGCAGTATCGTCCGCATGAATTGGAGGACAACGTCAAACTCTTCCTCCTTCCAGCTCTGCGTCTTTTCCAGGTATTCCATCTTCTCGGACTGCTGGTGTGTTAGACCTCCTGCGATGGCTGTAACGAAGGGCAGACTTACGTTCTGGCACACGACACAGAGTGGTAGGCCCAGGGGTTCCTCCCATTCGCCTGGGCCGAGTGGTAATGACACATCGCCCTCGCTGGCTGCGGTTGCCGTTGTGCCGTCGAGGTTCAGAGAACCGCCGCGGCCCCTCTCCTTCCATAGGCTCATACCTTCCTCCATGGCTATCTTGCTCTCATCCGGCAGTGCAAGCAGGACGGTGCGCAGGAGCAACATCCATTCCCTGAGCTGCCGTACCCACGACCATGGTTCCGACCAGTCTAGGAGGACGACCAGGAGCGTGTTCGGTATCGATTGTGGAGTGAGAAGCGGTTTAATGAGAGAGGCGAAGGAAGGCGAGGGACTGGTCAGGAGATACGTGGAGATACGGGCCAGTATGTCTGTGATGTGTCAGCGGTTGGCCCGCATGCTTGAACGCGTGGGAAGCGCGGTATACCTTCGTGGTCTGCATCGAGGAGGTCATAGTATGTGTAGCCGAGCGCAAACTGGTTGGCCACGGGAGGTATCTTGTTCTGGCGGTCGTAGTTCCGCCGCAGCTCGCTGTTGGAGAGGGACTCTATGAATTCTCGTTGCGACTCGACAGTTCCGCCTGGCAGTCAATCAAATGGTCAGCGCGCGCCGGCCTTTGCACAGGGCTTGTGTGAGTCTCGCCGGCGTACCCATGACGAGGAGGTTCCTCTCTGGCAATCGCTTCCCGCTGGCAACGGAGTCGAGCATGGAGCTCCACATGTCCTTCTTTGGCTCGCCATTCTTGCCCTCGGAGCCGCCAGAGGCGGTCGTGTAGGTTGAGAAGCGGTTTGAATTCGACGCCATGGTGCTCCTCCTTGATCCGTCGCGAAGAGCCTCAGTTATGCGCGCTATGGCGGCTCATCGCCGGGCGTCGGCAGACGCGATGCGGTGTAGACGTGGCAAGCTCCCTAGCCCTAGCCGTTGGGGGAGCCGAGCAGGTTCGGGCGCTGTTGGGACTGTTCAGTGCACTGGGTGCGTCGGGACAGGTGTGCCGGATCGCATTGGGAGTCCTCCGAGATGGTTTGGATATCTTGTGCTGGTGACGTTTTGGGGAGCCGTGCTGGAACTCTTGTCCCACTTGCAGCAAGCGTCACCCAGAGGCCCAAGTTGTTTACTGAATCAGAGTCTCCCGCCTGTCATCAGGGGCCCCATGCATGGTTGCATGCAGGGGGCGTGGACGGCTCAGACATCCCACCTGTTGCACGGTAGCACCGCGGACTGGAGGTCTTGGCCGACCAGGCTCGCCTGCAGCTGTGGCACAGTTGGCCCCAGCTGTCAGTGCTGGCGTTTCTATGGGTACAACATCATCTACGGATGGGTAGTCTAAAGACTACCTTCCTATACAGTGCAACAGCACGTCGCTGTACATGTCTACACATACCTGGGTACCCTAGATATATACATTAGGATGCAAGTTTCTATAAGGCTCTGTAGAAAATAATTTGATGAACAGTGTAGACTGCTTACTTCGATACACCTTTCCTGGTCTCAGCAGTGCGAGGAGAGCTCCGATAATGGTAGTTCTGCTGCATGCAGTTGCGAACGAGCAGCACATGAGGAGCGATCATCTAAATGTAGAGACCTGGAATCACTCTTGCAGAGGCAAAGACAGATGCACGCGTTTCCCTCCAAGTCATACGCAGACCTTAAAGTTTGACGGGTGGGAACTGTCAACGAACCAATCCGATACCTCATAGACCAAGCTTGCTTGGAAGACGAGGTGTCAAAGTACCAAGTAGTTGGATTACTGTATACGTGATCATCATTTCTATTTCCTTGAAGTGCAAGTGAACCAGGGCGAATTGCAGGTCAGCTTGCTCAGCTGGAAGGGGATCCTTGCCACTAAATACCGGCGCCACTTCTGGGCCCTCAGCCTTACAGACGTCACCCAAAAATCGCCCAGCCTCGCGACCACTTCGCGACCAGTGCATGCTTCCTCGACTCAGGTGGAAGGAGGAGCGCAACCCCACCGCCAGCCACCATGAACAAGATACGAGCCATCCAGGACCTCAACAAGAAGGAGATTGAGCAGGGAATGTACGTTCAACCCTCGCAGACCTGCAACATTGACCGCACGCCTTCTGGACACGCGCAAGCTTGCTGACCCGACCCTCAAACAGCTCCCCCAACGCCTCCTGGCATGTCGACTACCGCGACACGGCGTTCGTCTACTTCGGCGGGCTCCCGTACGAGCTCAGCGAGGGCGACGTCATCACCATCTTCTCCCAGTTTGGCGAGCCGACCTTCCTCAAGCTCGCCCGCGACAAGGAGACGGGCAAGTCGCGCGGCTTCGGCTGGCTCAAGTACGAGGACCAGCGCAGCACCGACCTCGCCGTCGACAACCTGGGCGGCGCCACCATAAACGGCCGCATGGTCAGCGTCGACCACGCGAGGTACAAACCCCGGGACGACGAGGACATGGACGAGTGCCGCATCGACTGGGAGACGGTCCAGAGGCGGGAGAGACTTGCAAAAGACGCTGGAGGCGACGACACAGACATGGGCGAGGGGAGCGAGGATGAGGAGGCTGCGAGGAGGAGTAGAAATCGGCCGATGTTGAAGGAGGAGCGAGAGCTCATGCTGTTGGAACAGGAACATGACGAGGACGATCCCATGAAGGCATTCTTGGTCGAGGAGAAGAAGAAGGAGGTCGAGGATGCGCTGTATAGGGCAAAAAAGAAGAAGGACGGCGGCGACAAGCATGGAAGCCGGCACCACCGGTCGCACAGGTCGCACCGTTCTAGGAGGGACGACAGCGATGACGATGGTGAGCGGCACAGGCACAGGCGCAGGAGGCACGACGAGGAAGAAGAGGGTCGCAGGGAGCGATCGAGGCGTGATGATACCCCTGTTTTGAAGGATGCGGACGAGGATGATCACCGCCGCGAAAGGCGGCGCCGCAATTCACGCGAGCGCGACACCAGGCGCGAAAGAGATCGCGACGGCCGCGAAAGGAAGCGGGATCGTGATACAGGCCGTCCGTCGCTCGATCGTGAGGAATCCCAAGACCGCGGAAACCGCAGGTATCGGACCTCCGATCGAGACCGGAGTCATCGGCACAGAGATAAAAGCAGATCACCTTGATGGCGGCTTTGGGATGCTGTACCATTGAGTCATGGGATTGATTATGTGGGAGTGAGGCTTGAGCTGCCCCTCATTATCTTCAAAGCACGCAAGCTACCGAGCTGCTCTCATTGCCAGTCCTGTTTTACCTGTGCAGAGCTAAAATTATGCTCGGGCTTCATATGAACGTAACCACCAAACGCCATAAAGCCAGACCGAAAACATTCCGGGACCTATTCCACATCAACTTCGAGCAGGCCATTCCATGCTCCACCCTTGCAAGGGCGTCATCTGGTTACCTTGCGCCGTCTTGGAATCCTGAAGCACTCAGCAGATCTCGTCCTACGTGTCCCTGTAGTAACGCTTCCAGCCCTCGCGGCGGACACGGCGGCGACCGTCGTCATCCAGCTCCACCTTGAACTTCTCCCAACGAGCGTCAATGCCGGCCCCAACGACAATTATGGTGTCCTCGTCGGTCCAGGCCAGGACACCCTTCGGGGGCTTCGTGGTGCCTAGGCTAGCGACGTTCGAAAGAGCGGGCACGCCACTGGTGGGCTCGTCGCCGATCTCGAAGGGGGCGGACGCGAAGGAGTACTGGTCCGAGAAGGCGCGCGGCATGAAAGGGATTTTGCCCAACAAACCCCACTTGCCTCTGCCCTCCTCCACGGCAGCCGCCGTGGCACTAGGACGGCTGGCTGGAAAAGTCAGGCTGATTGGGCTCGAAGGCGACTGGAGGTCTTTCAGGTTCTCCTGGGAGGGGACATCGAACACGTGGAGGGTGCCCTTGTCAGAGGTACAGGCGAGGATATTACCCAGCCTGCTGAATCCCAGCGAGAAGATGATCGCGCTGTCCATGCCGCGGCGGAGCTCGCAAATGCGAGCACAGTTTCGTGTGTTCCAGATGCGGATCAGGGTTCCCTAGAGCGGTACGCATTAGACTATTGCACTTGCTGACCATGCCACCATCGACTGGGAAACGGAGCCTACCTTATCGCTTGCGGTGGCTAGCATATCGCCTTTCTCACTGAAGGCCATGGCCCGCAGCGCAGTAGAGTGAGCCGGGATGATGCTGACGTTGTCGGTGGCTAACTCGACAAGTCGAACGTGTCCAGCAGTGGGTCCCGGGAAGGCACTGTGCTTTGCGGACATACAGATCAAGCCATGGAGGTTGTCAGCAGTCTCATAGACTGCCACCTTCTGCATGTCCTTGGGCTTGTTCCAGGGGGCGTGGAACTCGACGCTGTTCTGCAGGACGACAATGACTTTCTCCCGGTTGATGCGGACGGCTCGAACGGGGGTTTTGACGCTGATGGAGGAGACAGGCTTCTTCTTGATGACCTCCCACAGAAAGACCTGAAGCGTACCTATGAGCATGAATGAGAACAGTTCGTGGCTGGGAAAGGACTCACCTTGTTGGCAGCGAACTTGGGCATACGGCCACCTCCGACCAACGCGATGATGTTTGTCTGACCAAGCATCTGGGCAAGGCCTATTCCTCCTGCCAGGTCTGGTGGAATAATTAGTCTTGACAAATTGGACATGCCCAGTGTGTCAGAGCTCACGTACCTTGGGTGAGAGACAACTGACCAGAGTCAGCGTGGACGACTGCCTATAGTCAGTCTTCATGAGAATCTGGGACTGGGTGTGATGTTGAAACCCACCACGAAAGCCATCCTCGAGTCCAACCGCGAAGTGGAGGCCAGAGTCGCTGAAATTCGCAGACAGCACGCGGGTAGGCCTGTCTGGCTCTATTTTGGGTCGGGTATCCATCTTGGAGGGTTGAGATTGGTGCTGTACTTTGTGTTCGGCCGAGGTGGTTTGCGAAGTGATTCAGGCTCGAGCTCACCACAACGGATGGGTTGTTTGAAGTGTCCGAGTCAAGTACTTTGTTTGTGGAAAGTGAGACGTGCCTCCAAGAAATGAGAAAAAGAGGCGCAAAACAAAGAGCGATGCCTAGCCTTTAGATTCTATGGCAACCATGTTGTCTGGGGGAATGATGTCGTTAAAGCGGGGCCCAGCGAGGATGATGGTGCGAAGATGAGGTATCGTGAGTGGCCGGCCTGTATGTAGCTGTGAGACTGAAGACCCGCGATGAGCAAGCTGACAGGGACAATAGAGAGTCTATAGCAGACGGCAGTCCTCCCCAAATTACCAGGAGCCTGAAATGACAGGTCAAAATATAGGGCAGACCAGCAAGGCGTATGGTTTCTCACAGGCCATACCGGCTATAAATACTGTTGAAGAATAGCTATGCTTGGTTTCGATCTTGAAGGACGTCGTGTAAGTCCGCATATATCTAGTCAGTCGGTAGTCCGAGGCTGGAGGTCAGATGATCCACCCGCGGTTCTGCCAGCTGGCACGCCCGCCGTGGAGGCCAGCAAAGTAAGGTACCCCGGTACCCAACCTGGAAGGTAAGTATCCAAGTGCTCCGTACTCACAGCGACTGAAGCGACTTGGGCGCCTGGGCCACTGCAGCTTCGAGGCTAGTCCCCAGGAGGACTAGCGTCTCAACTGGGGAAGGCAGGAGGATCCCCTGAATTGCAGCTCTGGCAATCATCACCCCTGAGAGAGAGAGAGAGCTGTTCGTCCAGTGGTGGTAATTTGTGAAATTGCGCTGGTTGCTCCACCCTTTGACAGTGGTGTCCCGACCCTTGGCACCCTTCAAACATTCCCCCTTTCCAACAGAGCAGAGGTCTGGCTCATCACCAACAACTTCGAGTGCCTCTTCACGCGACATCCCATCCATCCAATTCTCTTGCCTTTCGATAGAGCAGGAAGCAACCCCGACCAAACAAGTTACATTTGCATCGTGCTCAGGGCTTCCTGGAACCAGTCAGCAATCATGTCTTCACCTGCCGTACGTTTGCTGTTATCTCCTCTTTGCATCACGAGCCAGCCCGCCGTTTCGTGTCGCTCGCCGTGTCAGCCACGGCCAACAGCTCACCCGCGTCGCGTCGAATCAATTGTTACTGCCGGGCTGCATTGCTGACCTGTTTTCGATCAACAGAAGATGATCCGCCGCAAGAAGAATGTGAAGAAGGGAATCCAGTTCTGTTTGATGGTCTGCGGAGCATCAGGTACTGGTAAGTTAATGCTGCGCAACGCTGCAGTCTTCTGCCAGCCCAGCTTCCTGCCATTGATAAAACCAGTTTGCTGACGCCTTATCGGCGCTTCTCAGGCAGGACCACCTTCGTCAACACCCTCTGTGGAAAGTCTGTGATCGGCCACAAGGACTCCGACGACCCCAACGGCGCCCACGTCGAGGATGGCGTCAAGATCAAGCCCATGACCGTTGGTACGGGTTGAGAGGACCTCTACTCCCAGGAGAACAGTTGATGACTGACGCGCCGTGCAGAGCTCGAGCTTGACGAGGAGGGCACGCGGATCTCCCTCACCATTGTTGATACCCCTGGTTTCGGTGACCAAGTCGACAACGAGGCCAGGTACGACCCCCGAGCTTCGTTTCTGGCCGTTCAATGCTGACAGTGCCGACTCACAGTTTCTCTGAAATCGTTGGGTACCTTGAGAGACAATACGACGACATTCTAGCCGAGGAGTCGCGTATCAAGCGTAACCCTCGCTTCAGGGACAACCGGGTTCACGCCCTGCTCTACTTCATCACCCCTACCGGCCATGGGTATGTCCCGTCCAGCATGCGAACCGCCCTCGTGGATGCCCACTGACAGTGTGTCTAGTCTCCGCGAGCTGGATATCGAGCTGATGAAGCGCCTGGCACCCCGCGTCAACGTCATTCCCGTCATCGGTCGCGCTGACTCCCTTACCCCCGGCGAGCTGGCCGAGTCGAAGAAGCTGGTCATGGAGGACATCGAACACTACCGCATCCCGGTCTACAACTTCCCCTACGACATCGAAGAGGACGACGAGGACACTGTCGAGGAGAACGCCGAGCTTCGAGGTCTCATGCCATTCGCTATTGTCGGGTCGGAGGATGCTGTTGAGATCGGTGGCCGCACAGTTCGGGCCCGTCAGTACCCATGGGGTGTTGTCGAGGTTGACAACCCTCGCCACTCGGACTTCCTCGCCATCCGATCCGCCCTGCTGCACAGCCATCTTGCCGACCTGAAGGAGATCACCCACGACTTCCTCTACGAGAACTACCGTACCGAGAAGCTGTCCAAGAGCGTGGAGGGTGGCGCCGGAGTGTTTGTCTCCCTGCCTTTTCTATCTTCCAGAATCCGCCCGCTAACCGTGTCACAGCGACTCTTCGATGAACCCCGAGGACCTGGCGTCCCAGTCCGTCCGTCTCAAGGAGGAGCAGCTCCGCCGCGAGGAGGAGAAGCTGCGCGAGATCGAGATCAAGGTCCAGCGCGAGATCAACGAGAAGCGCCAGGAACTCCTTGCCCGGGAGTCGCAGCTCCGCGAGATCGAAGCTCGCATGCAACGAGAGCAGGCCGGCGCTTCAGGAACACCGGTTCCCGATGCCAATGGCGATGCCGAGGCCTAATTCGATTCTTCTGCTGGGCCCGGTGGCTGAGCTCACTGGGAACTGCTACGGCAAGACGCGGCCTCGTTACTTCGGCGCGCATTTCCTTTGATCCGGCGGTCTTTCGCGAGCGAATATGAAGTTGATGACAAAGACCGACCTATGTTGACAAGGCCAGATCGGAGTCAATGGGGTGGCGGCTCACTTGGGTCTGGCCGCGGATCTCAAAACAGATGGTGCTCGTCTTCCCCATAATGATATCCCCGCACCATCTGCTTTGGTGTCTCCAGGAACGCTTTTAAAGATGAAAAAGGCAAGGATGAGAGGTTGGCAGAGAGGACTTGCCGCATATTTTTTTTCCATACGTCTTCTTTCTTTGCTGTGCCGGTTCGTCACTTGGAGAGCCGGCCAATTTTCAAGGACGTTTGGCATTTCTCCCAACACGACTTATTTCTAGTAGAGGACTTCTAATGCAGATAACCTAAATTCATGTTCTTCCACGGACTACGGTGATGTGCTGGGGGACTTCTGTATTATGAATGCCGAGGCTTCGAGCTTTCCGTCAGAGACCGAGGCAAGCTGTTGGCACTGACGGCTGTCAAGTGAGAACGGTCGGTGAAGAGGTGCATCCCAATTTGACCACAAACCTGCCTTGGATGGAAGTGTTCGGCTGAGAGCCGTCCAGAGAGAGACACGGTTCAGCAAGTGAACTGTGCACTGTGCACAGCTTACCAGCTGCGAACATGTTGAACAATGTTCGGCTGGGGAGTCTACTCATCCTAAGCCACACCACACAGGTCGCAACCCGTGCAGCGCGGTTGAGAAGCTTCCATGCCCGCCCCATCCGAAATGACATATACACATGTGACGTAAGTATAAGTTCTTATGTGTGAATTTAATAGGATCGAAATTAAAATTGATTCGAATGGAAATGTGTAAGAAAGGTAAAACCTGAAAGCCCTTGCAATCCCAACGCCAGTGGATCCCATCATCCGCCAATCTGATAATTATTTGTAAGAGAGAAACCGCATTTCTGAATCGGGAGAGCTGTGGACGGCGT
This sequence comes from Diaporthe humulicola, assembly GCA_038088545.1. Taxonomy (NCBI): domain Eukaryota; kingdom Fungi; phylum Ascomycota; class Sordariomycetes; order Diaporthales; family Diaporthaceae; genus Diaporthe; species Diaporthe humulicola. Next base: position 297,850 of record JBBWSL010000045.1, on the reverse strand, counting down.
GCCAGACTGGCGCACTACTGAGGGTATCACAGCACTTGGTCACCCACCTTCACAGAAAAACGACATAGCCGAGAACCGTTGCAAGTTCCATACTCCACCTCGGTCCCTACTGTGAAACGGTAATGTAGCCTACAAGGTTTTCCCATTCTTCCCAACGCGTAGAGCCATTCCATGACCCGCTCAGTTATTCTGCTGGCTGTTCAGGATGCGCAGGATAGCCAGGAACAGGTTGATGATGTCCAGGTACAAGCTGATGGCCGCGGCGATCTCCTCCTCGACATGGTGGTGGCGCATGACCAGCTGGGTGTCCACGAGGATGTAGCCACTGAAGATCAGGGCGGCGAGCCCGCCGTAAATGAGCTCGCCGGTTGAGCTGTACGGGAAGAAGGCGGCCATGAAGCCGAAGAGGATGAGGCCCCACAGCCCGCCGAAGAGGTAGGGCATCCACGAGGTGAAGTCATACTTGGTCTGGCAGGCGAAGGCCGTGAGGAAGACGAAGATGCCCGCGGTCAGGAGCACGGCGTTGAGGACGATGGAGGTCTTGTAGAAGCTCACGACGACGGAGATGGTGTACGCCTCGAGGAGAGTGAAGCCGGACAGGAAGAGCAGGTTGGTCGGGTACGAGTGGCGCTTCCAGTAGGTCAGGAGCATCATCCCGATCGCGCCGAACATCTGTGAGCACGGCCAGCGGTTAGCAAATCATCCCGGCGCTGCTATGTCGGGTCCGACAAAAGAGACGGCGAGGCGCTCGACGTACCGAAATGAAGACCAGCGCGGGATGCCCTTGGATCCATTCCTTATAGGCCGGCGACACGAAGCTGATGGTGCTCACGGCGCCAGTGGCTAGCAGCTGCACGGTCAGGATGGTGTAGACCTTGCGGACGAACTGGTTGCGAATATCGATGGTCGCTTCGGCGACAGAGCCGCCGAACTTGAAGTCATCGGGCAGGTTGTCCTCCGAGGAACGTGGCGCGCCCTCGCCGGCGAAGAGCCGGGCCTCGTCGTCGGCGGCTTGGTAGGAGGGTGGCGCCTGTGTGTACGCAGGACCCGCAGGGACGTCGTCTGGGTCCTGCTGTGGGGCGGGGGTGTACTTCGCGTTGGACATGATGGTTCCGCTGTCGTGCTGGTGATGAGGAGTCGTGCGTGGCTAGGCAGACGCTTCGGAAGGTCCGGTTAGGAACGTGCTGGTCGTCGGGTTGGGGGAGAAAATGGCCAAAGCCAGGGACAGGTGGTGAGAATAATAAGCTCTTGCGGAAGGTTGTCAGGTGAATCACGGAGGAAGGTTGTAGAAGTAATCGGTGATGAGCAGATGATGCGGCTCCCGTCGACTAGGCTGCTTAGGTGCCTCGGTGCCACTCATTAATCAGTGTGGGGAAACGGATCAGCCTGGCCTGGGCGACCTCCCGCCCAAGTCGCCCTGGGTGACTAAGCAAATCCAAGGCGAATGCCATCTCTTCTTTGTCAACAAGTTCCATCCCACGAGCCATGCATCATTACTGAGTGGCAGCACCTGAACATGTACCTTTTCCCTGAGCACTCTTGATGGCTGGCTGGACCTGGGTTCATTGCAGCCGGGTTTCCGACTAATACGCCCTCAAAAAGGCTTGCCCTCTGTCACTATTGTGCTGCAGTATCAGTCAGACCAATGGTGCTGAAAATGCTCTTGCGGCCAAAATGTTCATCCAGTGGCTATTTCTTTGGGATTTGCCACCCATTGTATCAGCTGAGGCACGAATTGCGCAAATTGCCTGGTAATGCTGGGAGGAGCTGAGCCACATGCGGATATTTTGGGTCCTACTATGCGGTTGTACATTCTCGGCATCGTATTTTTCTCCCTCCACTGCCTGATACTCGCTGCTCAACTATCTTGATAGAGACAAGGAGGGTATCTCTGTCAATATTTTGAGATCTGGTCTACCTTGGGAGGTGATTTGTCTCCAATAGTGGCTCCCTGGCCGGATTGTCCACGTTTGAAGCCACCCAGCTGTGAGGTGGAGAAGAGAAGGGGAGAAGAAAAAGAAAATAGAGAGTAAATCTGTCAAACAGTGTGGAAGTCAAAGACTAAAGATCCTTCTCAGTCTTGCTATTGTCTTTTGCTCGATGCTGGTCGAGAACTTGTCCATGCCATGGTGAACAACATTCCCATATCTGCTATCCCAAATTGTGACAGACAAAACATTTGTCTCTGATCAGTAAGCCTCCAAATACCAGCTATTGGGTCTCGAAGATACAAGGCCAATGGGCTTGATCACAGTTTGTCTGTATAATATCACTTGATTTCGGAGTATAGAAACATGCATCTAGACATGGCAAGCATATGGGGCATGTGAAATATGACGATCTTATCTGAAAGAGAATTGGCTCTTGCAAATGATCGACAATTTGATCGAGAGCATCTGACTCTGCTCCTGCCTGTTTAAATACATGCTTTTGTGCAGTCCCTATCAGAGTGTTCAGTAGACAGACTGTGAAGTGTGCCAGGGCTTGTGATAACTATGCACACAACACAGCTCTCACAAGCGTGGGATGGATGTGTAGTGAATGCAAGGGACAACCTTCTATTCACTCCTAGTCATCTTTGTACCCAGACACTTCATCATGGCAGACACATAATAGCTGTTATGGCAGTCTGACTCTTACTATTTGGAAATCTTGACATTGAATTAAGGCCTGAGATTATGCGTGCATTGAGGTCAAGTCAAGAACAGCAACCAACACCTGTCTTGTCAATTGCACCACACCGCATTAGGGTTTACTAGCATGTCGAACCAGCTACAATGGGCCTGGCCCTACAATCTGGGGTTGCTGGCATTGGGAAAACCCTAAGCTTGTCGCACAAGTGTGCCTGTCTAGCGGGAGGGATACCCATGAAAGGGGTGGCAGCACGATGCATGAGACTTTGGGCACCTCAGAGATGGGCTGAGCAAGCCCGGGAACGTTTCAAGCAAACACGAATTGGGGTAGATCTACGAGACGATGACTGGGTACGAGGTGCTGAGGAGAGGTGCAAAGACTGGAGGACTGGTAGGAGTAGGGGAGGGGATGAGGAGAATTTTGGGTAGGGTCGCAGTGTCTAGGGAAACGAGCCTTTTAAGGGAAAACGAGATCTGCAGCCAAGAGGGAGGTAGTGTAGCAGCAGATGCAGCGGTAGGTAATTGGGCACGTTGTCGCATTTCGAAGAGCCCAATGGCTGGATTGAGAAAGTGGATGAGCTGTTCTGCAAGAGGATTGATCCTGCGAGCTCGGCCGTCAATGTCTGAACGCCACGGTTCTTGGTGAGCTGTAGACGGTCCATTGCTTCTCTCGCTGGGTGACAGCGTAGGTATGACCAGCCTCCTTTTCCCCTCCCGCGCGTGTAAGAATTCTGCCGATGGGGTCGTCCCTGGGGTGGGGTGTCTTGTTTGATAGGGAACCATCAAAACTCTCAACATTTATGATTGCCCATCAGCGAATGGATTCGGCGTGGATTACACTCTTCTAATTGATTGCCCACGCAACAGAGGGCGCCGTAGGTGGGGCGCCGTCCACCCCCGCCGGACCCTTCACTGAGCTTGCCCTCAACAGGGCAAGTTTCAGAGCCATCTCCGCCCCTGGACGGCTCACCGCCTTCCTGCCCGGGGTCCTCTAGCTGCCAACTCCCGGCAGCGCCAGGCCCCGTCCGCGGCACCCGCCCTCGTCCCTCAGCAGAGCAGCAGCCGAGCACCAGAGCAGTGCTGTCTCTGCTGGTGGCCGCAGCTGCGTGCCCCGTAGGTAGGTACAGAGGAAGGTACGGGGTCCCGTAGACGCGCTCCATGCGAGGCGAGACACCACCTTGACAGGGGTGGTCCAGGAAAGCTGGGAAGGCTGGCCGGCTGGTTGGTCCAACCTCTGGACTCGAAAATTCGAGGCCAGGGTCCCTCTAGCTGCTGGCGCAATCTGCCTTGGCCATTGCTCCAATATCAATCAACACTTTTGAGATCCTGTCCCTGTTGTCCCTCCTCAGTCAGTCGCCGTGCAATCGCCCGCCCGCGAACTCTCCCTCCTTTTCCCACTCGACCATTCGCCTGTTCCTTGCGACCGACGACCCCAGAGTGTTTTGTCGAGCCTCTGTGAGCAGGCCCTGTTGACCCATCCAAGCGAATCGAGCCATTCTCGACCTCTTGTCCCGCCGCCTGCCAGCCATTGCACGGCCTGTTACTACTGCAAGTGTAGCTGACTGTCGCTGGCCCCTCTGCCCTCCTCTGCCCTCTGCTCCACTGCTGGCTGCGAGCTTCGACGCGGGTACGACTCGGCAGCGCTTCGACCAGGCCCCAGAACTACGACCGCAACCATCTGGTCGCAGCACATCGCTGCCTCCTACCTCCTACAACCAGCCCCCATCCCGCTGACCACCCTACTCTGCCAATTGCAATTGGCCAGTCACATCTCAAAGAAAAGTGCCCATCATGTCTTCCGAACCCGCCAACGGCGCCGGCATCGAGGCCCTCAGGGTCCCAAGCTCCGACTCTCCTCGGCCGACCTCCTCCTCGCTGAAGCGCAACTACTCTGGCAAGAAGGAGGCCATGAACGGGCCGTTGTACAGGCAAACAGTCAACCACACTGTCCTCGTCAGACGTCTTAAGAGGAAAGGAGACGGGCCTTCTAAGCAATTGGCTCGCTGGTTTGTCGAGAATCAGATCGGTATGCCTCCTTCTTACGGCTCCTCCTTTGTATAACCCCCCTCTGCCCATCCCCAATAGCACCAGGCCAAAATACAACTTTGGAGAAGCTGTGCGCGCCACACCGCCCTCCATATCGAGACATTACACTGCATGCTGCATGTCTCTTCCTGTGGCCTTGCGACAAGCGCCCACGACAAATACGCACCTTGCGAGATCTGGTCACGTACTGACACGTCTTGTGTTCGCAGGCTTCTCGTTCAACCTCCTTGCGCTTCTGTTTTGCGCCCACTATCTGCTCCCCAAATCACAGTCGTACACAGCAAAGTTTGTTCGCCTTCAATACTACAATGCGAAATCGGCAAAGTATGGCGCTGGCTTCGACGACTCCTACTTTGTCGCATTCGTCGTTGTCCTCCTGACCGGCCTGCGAGCTGCGACGATGGAGTATGTCCTGGCTCCGTTCGCAAAGTACATGGGCATCAGCAAGAAGAAGGAGGTCACTCGTTTTGCCGAGCAAGCCTGGCTAGTCCTATACTGCACCACCTTCTGGTCTCTTGGCTTCGTATGTGCACCTTTCGCCCTCACGCACTCACCGGCTCTCTTGCACCTCACGGCTGCCGAGGCATGGCATCGCTTACTGACTGGGCACTTATTTGCAGTACATATACTACACATCTCCCTACTGGTTGGATCTCAAACAGCTCTGGGCGACCTGGCCAAACCGTGAGCTTGGTGGCCTCCACAAGACCTACATTCTTGTTCAGCTAGGTTTCTGGCTACAGCAGATCTTTGTCATCAACATTGAGGAGCGCCGCAAGGACCATTGGCAGATGCTGTCTCACCATGTCATCACTATTGCGCTGATCATTGGATCCTACCGATACCACCACAACGCCGTGGGCAACCTGATTCTGGTGCTGTTCGATCTCGGGGACATTCTCCTCTCGGTACGTACCCGCGAGGTCTCGGACCTTCCATTCCAATCTGCTTCTTCGGGAACCCGCCCACTGACAAGGCATAACAGGGTGCTAAGTGCCTCAAATATATGGGCTTCACCAACGCCTGCGACGTTGGCTTTGGACTGTTCATGCTGGCATGGTTCGTCTGCCGCCACATCTTCATGAACATGATCTGCTGGTCCATCTACGAACACGTACCTTACACCATGACCTACGGCTGCTTCAAGGGCAGCCAAGAGAACCTCCAGGGACCGTTTGAGCAACCTGAGGGCTACAGTTTCTACCTGCAGCCGTTCCTGGCGTCTGACGGGCTCTTGTGCCACAATGACACAATCAGGTGGACCTTCTTGACCCTGCTGCTCAGCTTGCAGACCATCTGCATCGTCTGGTTCGCAATGATAGTCAACGTGGCAGTGCGTGTTGTCAGGGGTGCTGGCGCGGACGATACCCGCAGCGATGACGAGGGTGACGAGGAAGAGGAAGAAGAGTTTGTGTACGAGGAGGCTCAGCCAATGGAAGAGGATGTTGGCGTCGACGAGATTGATTTGAGGAACTGGGAGCGAAGAAGCGGTGTCAAGAGGACGACCTCCAACACCACAGCTGTCAGCCTTCCCGGACACAGTGACCGCAAGGAGCTGCTAAACCGCATCGGCTGCGAGAAGCAGATCGACTGAGCCAGCGGGGCTGCGAAACCTTGTCTCCACACTTCGTCTGCCCTAAATCGAATGTTGACCTGGCGTCGCGGACCGCGGATGCCGTTGAGCCTCTTGTGCTCGCCAAGATCTTGGATGAAATTTCAAAAGCGCAGACGAGACCCACGGAACAAATCACAGACCCTCAAATTCAGAGATACCCTGGCGGTGTCTATTCTCTTCGTACAATACCACGACACGAGCAAAAGTTGGCGCGCCGGAGTTTAGATATCTTTTGGTTTCATTCGGGAAAAGAGCATGTGCGGTTGTTCCAATCTCACGCCGAAAAAAAGGACTGGTTGAAGGAAGGTCAAGGATACCAGGGTGGGGGGTTTTCATGACGAATCTGAGAGGAGAACAGCCTCGTCTCTCTTTCTGTACGTGCTTCTCTTCGATAACCATAGACTTGGGATCAGGAATAGGTTACAGTTATCTATACCCCCAGAGGCATCAGGTAGGGTAAGCATCCTAGCATGGGATGATGGCAAATGGAACTAATTGTCTTGTGGTCCCACGTGTTTTCGTGAGTTTTTCCTCGGTCATATCCACTGGTCGAGTGGGCAGTCTATGAAAATGTTCACTATGTCCGCCGGCACGGACCTGCCAGCTTCCACGCCCACGGCTTGAGTCGGGAGGGGAGAGCGGCCGGGAATGTATTCTCGGTTTACAGAGGTTCATCCAAGGTCAATCGATCAGTGATTTACGATCATTGGCCAACCGCTACTAGCATGCCCACTGGATCATTAGACGTCTGCCGCGGGCGTTTCTTAGTCTGGGCCGGGTTTCCTTCATGGCCGAGGTAAGCGATTCATGGTCCCTCAACATCAACCACACTCTTGTGTCGTGACCCAACTGACAGCCTCACAGGTATGAAATGAGCGCCCCTCATCGTCATCATTCATCGCGCCAGGAAGGTAAGATCACATGGCTAAGAATAGCATTTTTCAAACCAGCAATTTTGTATTATTTTAAGGGAAGTAGGTACACGGCATTTGCCACATAGAGTAGGTCCCTCTATTCATAACTTTCAACGTAAACACTTAGTCGGTCAAGGCGAATTAAACAATGCGCACATCCCTTCCACATTATCCATATCCATACCAGCGACGGGCTGATCAACCCCATCATAGGCCGCCCGGCCTCGTCTCCGACGCTCGAAATCTTCTCATACCGCCCTTCCAACTCATTAACCGCGTCCACGCCTTGACCGTGGAACGTCAGCAGACGCTCAGGCGGAGGGCCGACACACAGCAGCTCTACACCCTAAGCGCTCGTCCCCTGGGGCCGGGGAAGGCCGGTGAATGTTTCTTTTTCGAACTCTTTCGGTGTGGGAAAGGGCTTGGGTTTAAAAGGGAGGCCGGGCAATGGGCTTGCCTATGGGCTTGTTTATGGGCTTGTTTATGGGCTTGCCAATGGGCCTGCCTATGGGCCTGCCAATGGGCCTGCCTTTGGCGGGTGGTGGTGTGGCTCTCGGAGGCAGCACCACGGCAGGAGCAGGGGTGGCGTCGTGCTTGGCCTCGTTCCTGCAGCCGTCGGGCATCATGCAAGCTTCGAACATTTCCGTGTCCCGCTTGACCGGGTCGAATCGGTCGAACGGGTCGATCAATTTCTTTCTCTCGAACGAGTCGAATGGCGATGGCGGCGGGGTGACCTGGCTGGCCTCCGCGTCGGCGGCGCTCATGGGCATGGCTGCGGCGGTGGCTGCCAGCAGGGCGAATGCGGCGGTGTTGATCTTCATCTTGACCAGCTGGATCGGTTTGATGACGATGTGGTTTGCAGTAAAGAAGCAGTCCTGGTCACGATGAGGGTGGTGTGGGAAGAGAACAGAGAAGGGGTGAAATCCTCGCCGGGTCATTGAGCAGACTGGCCGAGAATTTATACACGTCGAGACTCCAGAGGAGAAAGACTTCTTCTACGACCCTCGACAGAGCTATACTGGCTCACTTACTAGCTCCGCATCGCTCGCGCCCGTTGCGCCTCCATCAACCACCGCGTCAGTCAAAGCGCTCTTGTTTACTTCGCCGTGATGGCTTCAACATCGCCCAGCCCCACACTATACCCCGGCCAGTCTCACGAGTGTGAAGCAGAATGCTTCCGGGGCAGACTAGTCCTACACCGGTCACCTCCTAAGAGGATCATCAAAACTACCATTCGAGTAATCGTCTGACTTCCGCGCTCACAGTGACGAAAGGTCCAGCTTTCTCCGTGCGTGACACATGATTCAAGACCCATCCATCGCACGATGATTCCCGCCGAGAGAAGCCTTGTCTGCCCGGGATTCTTGAGCCGCGAAGTACATTTCGCTGAGGGGCAGGTTGTCGAGAAATCCATTCTTCGGACTGGCTAGCCGAAAGCCTACCCGGATGGGTCTTCTGACGACGAAAACACGCCGTCAGCCTTGCCTAATGGCGGTCCGTGGACCTTCGCCCGATGAGTGGCGACGACGGATCTCTGAGCATGTGCTTGCAGATGAGGAGGGAGGGCTCAGGTGCCTCAAGTGAGAGTTACGCAGACCCGGAAGTTGGTAGACTGTTCGGCTATTGTCGTGGTTCCGGCTATGAAGCGCCTCTCAGTCCCCCTCGATTACAGCGGACGACGGCGGAGAAGTTTGAGCATCGCTTTTCGCGAGTGGGAACGGCCGCAGTCTGGGGTGCTATGGGCGAAAGACCGCCCGCGACAAGAGCTGGGAAGTCGGTGGCCCCATGCAAAGCACTTCAGCTCCCAGAACATGGCTCAAAACCACCTGGTTGGAGGTCTAGGTTGGCTTGAAATTTGTTGGCCTGTATGATTATCAGTGCCAAAGCAGCAAACTACGTGCACATTCAACCAGACATTAACCATCAGATTTTCACTAGTAGGGTCTGACCATTCCATGTGGCCTCACCTATGTAGCTTGCATACTGAAGCTATCACACTGACGCTAGATGCGGGTCAGTCATCTCAGAAGGGCAAGAGGTGGGTGGGTGACGATCTTCACGGACAGTTAGGGTAAAGCTAAAATTTTGAGCCTCAAACCCTCGTAGGCGACGGCTGGCTTGGCATGAACTTTACCTACACCTCCCCAAGTGTCTGACATGCCAGAGGCAACAGAACTCAGCTGCAACCATCTCTGGCGCTCGAAGTACCGCAGCAACTTGTATAACATAAGTCGTTCCTATCTCGAGACTGGACACAGATGTTGATCGCATGAATCGACCGTCAGACTTGTGGCCAATCAAAAGAATGAGGGGGTGGAGGGGGATATGAATGAACAATCAATGTCAGTGGTCAAGATATATGCAGAAACCATGTACAATGAATTCTAATCCCGAAGTGCTAAACTGGAGGCGACTGTCAGAACCACATCCGACACTGCGTCCCGAGAACAAGCATGACATCTCAGTGCCAGATGTGGGATCCCGTCGCCCAAAGAAGTCAAAATAAGGCAGATGCAAGTGTCCTCCGGGAAGTAGTGTTTTTTTATCCCCTCTCCCTCGTATGCAGCATCTATCATGTGCTGGCGCGAAATCATCAAGCAGTGACGAGATTATGCAAAACGAACATCCGCGATGTGGCAGCGCTTCCATCACAAATCTGACTGTTGGAGATGTCTCACAATGAAAACTATCAATTGCGCATTTGCCTCATGGCGCCCAAAGAAAGACCTGCGATGAAGCTCACATTATCCTCGAGGATATACTGCTTGCTAGAAGGAATCAAACACGAGAACCTCGCTCAACACATCAATCATGGCTCGTTGTAAGTCACCGCTTAAGCAGCGACATTGACATTGACCGTAGCCTGCTTGGTGGGCGGCAACACGTTCTTGCCATACGCACCGTTCACGTTTCCTGGCATCTGTTAGTCTCCTTGTCAACAGGTTGGAGGGTATGTGAGAGTCATACCAGCAGGGTAGTAGTTGCAAACGCTGTACCAAGCACCCATGGTAGGGTTCATCTTGCCGGGGGCACAGTACTGTGCTGCACAGCCGACCTGTGTGGAGCCGACCCAGACGATCTGAGAGTAGTGACCCCATGCCTCGAAGTTGGTGAAGTCAGGGTTGGCCTGACCGTAGGCACTGGAAGGGTACAGGTCGAGCTCGCCGTTGTACCACATCTCCGTGATGGCCTGGCCAATGATGGTCTCCTGTGTCAAGGAAGATGCATCGGTGGATGCGTACATGGCAATGTTTTGGCCGTAACCACCACCACCGGGAGTGCTGTGAATCATCAGCTCAAGAGTCCAACGCTGCAGGAAATAGCATTGATAGGAGAAATTGCTCACAGGTCATGCGCAAACTTGCAAGACGCGGCGACAGTGGCAGCATAGCCAGCGTAAGTGTCACCCCAAACCATTGCAGGGGCGGAGTTGTTTGCCCGGTGGATGTTGTGGTGATAGACGGCAGTGCTGGCCAGGTCGGAGGGCGTAGCAGCAGGAGCCGATGGGGTAGCGACCTTGGCAACGGAGCTGGAGCTGGTGCTGGCCGGGGCTGGGGCAAGGTTGGCATCAATGGTGACCGTGATCACTGGGATGCTGGTGGAGGTGGTTGGAGCCACAATTTTGTTGTTGACAGGCTTGTCGGCCTGCACGGTCTGGACGGTCGTGACTTCTTGGACGACGGTGTAGTAGACAATGTCAGTCTCGGTGACAATCTCGACCTTCGGCAGGGCCGCGGCGATCGAGGCGCCGGAGATCAGCAGAAGTGAGGCCTTCATCTTGGCGGTTTGTACGGCTTCGATGTGGTGAACAGACAAGTCCTGAGTAGCAGCTGTTCCAATTGTCAGCCCAGTTGTTTGTACTTGCAAGTCCCCAGGTAAATGATCGAATGAGAGAGTGAATGTCGGGGTTGAGCGAGGGTGCCCGAAAGGAGTGTGCTGAAGCTGGGCTCCAGAGTGAAAACAAATAAAAGATGGTGGGAAGGAGAAAAATGAGGGTTATTTGAGATTCGCTGTAGCGTTGTGAGGAATTGGAATATGTTTTGCTGGCGACGAGAGGAATGCAGGGAATTTAGAGTCGACGCGGCAAGCATGGCTTGGTGCGTTCCTCGCCCTCGGAACTGGCTTGGGACCAGCGGCCTTTGTCCGGCGAACGGGCTGGATGAACATGCCCAAGACCAATTGCCAGGAATGCATTGTGGTAGGATGACGGTGTAAAGCACGGGAGGCCGGGAAACAAAGCGCCCGGCCGTAGCGGGAGTGTAGAGCATACCTGGTGATGTATTTGTGTAAGTCGTGATTTGTCAATGAGTCCGGTCGTGAGGTTGATGATATCCTAACGTCTGAGATGAGGCGAGAGGGACTACAGGCCGTTCTTAAATGGCTTCCAGAAGCAAGCAGATTCAGAACAGCACTTGGCTAATTGTGAATCCTCAAGTTGGCGATCGAGACCTTGTGGTCAGTCTGTCTGGGGCGAGACGAGCCGATGGAAGGAATGACAAGACGGCGTCGTCAGTTCAGTCAGTCAGGCAGTCAGTCAGTCGTATGAGACCTTGTGGGTGGCTCGGATAGGCGGACACGAGGATTCGAGACACTGCAGGCAAGACTGGATATGTCTGTAAGGCGGGCGACAGGCGAGAAGGATCTGGGGGTAAAGATGAGGCTCAAGCTCGAGGTTACCAAAAAGACCGAGGTGGATGGTGGGTGCGCTGGTACTAGACCGCAGGGTGAAGCGAGTGATGAAAAAAGAATGTGTTGGCCGGCAAGCAGCGAATGAAGATATCAATCTTCAAGACGATTTGGAAAAAGGAACGGACTGGCCCAAGAAGATGTGCCTATTGACTTGCGTGGAGTGAGGAAAGAAGGGAGGGAGGGAGAGAGCGTATGTTTCGTGGGTATGCACTGCAGGTATAAGGTTTCCTTGGGCCTGTTCGACACACAATCCGATAGGTACAGTTCCTACCCGCCCAGTAGCGGGAGGTACATGCATCAAACATGACCTGCTCTCATCCTAGTCTGCAGTCTGCAGTCTGCAGTCTGCCTACCGGTTTCCGTTTTCCATCTGTAAGCCATGTGTATGCAAGTTGGCGCCCCCCTCCCCCCAGCCAGTGGGTCCCGCCTTCCAAGATTGCCAGGGGTCAGGCCCAACCTAGGCAGGGACCACTGAACCATCGAGGCAAGGGCCCTTCAGACAGTCTGACAGTCTGAAAGCATTTGCCCACCTCGGGGTGTTTGATGAGGCTGTCGTCAGCTGCAGGCAATCTTGGCCCTTCTCACGCCCACCAGCCTGGCACCAGACCCAGACGGCCCTTGGAGCCTCGTGGCGCCTGGATCTTTGATACTCGGTCCATCCCCCTCGAGAAATTGCCCTCTGTCTCCTGACGTGTGCCACGCACTAGCTGAGAGCCCACAGCACTGGCCCCCCGAGCAATTTGAGTTACGGCAACAGACGCTGAGAGCCATGCGGTGCTTGCGAGGTGCGGTACGTGAACGAGAGTGAGGGGTGTGCCTATCTTTCCCGCCACGCCGTACTCTAGGCAGGGACCTTGGAAACGCCCATCTCGCATTGAAACGGCCCGGTTGGGCATGGACACTCTATTATATGGGCCGGTGGGCAATCTTGACTGACGGCAGAGATGAGAGAATAGCATCGTGCCGACTCCCTGGATATCATCACTGCCATCAAAGGCAACGAATCTTGGTCAGAAACAGAGATACAGCTGGCTTGCTCCATTGTCGTCCATGGGAGGAGCCACAGAGCCCTCCACTGACGCAGTACAGCACCGCGTGGTCAAGGTCAAGGGGCCCAAGGGCATTGACGCCGAATATCACTTCCTCCCTTGGTCATTTGAACCCTGCCGAGGAACCCACTTCTCCCAGCTTCTCCCAGTTTTCTCCCTCCACCGCACGAGGCAGATCGCGGATGATTGACAGGGACCGAGATGAGAAGTAGCAGACAAGACACATCAAAGCATGCTCTCATGCTTTGCCAGTTTGTTCTCTGCTCGGGTGTGCGGTAGGGAGAGGCACAGAGCGGCCTTGTAGGCTGGGGAGCACTTCTTTTGGAGGCGCTGATGCTACACACACACCACTCCTCACCCGTCGCCGCTTCCCGAGCCCCTGCTTTAGTGTCGCTTTAGCGGGCAAGACGGATGGCCCAGAATGCCCCTGACAGGCCGGGGTTGCCTGCAAGGCGCCAACGTGGGGCGATGCTTCCCCAGTCCAGTCCCCTCGCTCTGGTACCTGCAGATCAGACCAGCAGGCCAGCAGGCCGTTCTCCGCCTGCTGTCTATTTCGTACGTGTACCTGCCGCTGCGTGTCTGTGGCTGCGTCTGTGTGTGCACTTGTCCAAACGAACGGGGGCCGGACACAGGACGGACTGACGACCCCTCCACTAAAACGTCCGATCCTGAAACGGGCCTAATTTGGCTACCCCGGCCCGAGGCTCTGTCCAGGTTCATCCAAACAATCCCAGCAAGGCACCCCCTACCACCCCCCATCTGATCTGCTTGCCGGGCGATCATTTTCTCTTCTTTTGACTGCGCTGCAACTGCATCGCGGTGATGTGCATACGGCGAGTGCACGACGGTCCACTGCACACACCACTGCAGCCCAATGCTAACCCCGGGCTCCACGGCCTTGGCAATGAATTGTGTCTTAGTTGGTCGGCAAAAAGCACACGCGGAGTACGTACGCAAGCCACCTCACCCTCGATAAAGTTTGTGCTTGGCTTTGGCGGGACTTCACATCTCGAGTCTCCCACCGATATCGCAGGGATGGCGTCGATGGTCCATGCGATCCTCGACGATCCTGTACACTGCACCGTGTAGGCATTCTCGGCCCCTCTGCGAGAATGTTGGCCGCCATGCTTTATCTGAAGACCGCCAAGCACCCAATGCGATACCACGGCGCACAAGGCATCGGCGAAACAGAAGATGGTGGCGGGCGCCTCTGAGACCAGTTGGGGGAACCTCGTAAAAAAGGTGCTGCTTCAGAAAGCAATAGTTCCAGGCACTGGGCCGCTGATGCGCTCACTCATTGGAGGCATTAGCTCGTCCTCAGGGCCAGCACAGTAGGACACAACGGGTCAGCTTCCCGAGGTTCAAGGTCAATCAATCTCTACAGCCATTTTTCAGGGTGGTGACTGCTGCGGTGCTTGCCCCCTCCCCCACCCCACGGTCATCTGAAATGGACCACCAGGCCTTGATGATCCAACTCTCCATTGAATAGTCGGTAATCTGGCCGATGAACGGTTGATGAAGCTGCCCAGGTCACAGCGGCCCACTCTCTGTCCTGGCACAACCACGCGGGGCACGAGGGCATTCCTTTTATCGACATGACACCGGCCCCTTGAAACCACCAAGACCAGCCCGCCCTCTCCGGCGTTCGCTGGCAAAAAGGAGCAGCCACTGCGAGGGTGACATCAGGTCAGAATCAGCAGCTCCTGCTCAAATGCAGTCCTGGCTTGCCCATTGGCCGGGTGGGCTGGACCGCCTTTGTTTTGATTGCCGACAGGGGCGCAGCCAAGAGCCTGGGATGGGGGCCGGTTGTGTCACCGGCGCCAAAAGAACACCAACGTCACCCCAAGGGATTGCCTTGACTTTGTGTTGAGGTTTTTTTTCTCCCCGTCGCTATGCGTATCAATAGCAATGGTACCGACGGCAACACCAAAAGCCATATATTCATCAGCCCAATGGCAGATCAAACCATGGCTTACAGTTGGAGATTCGCTCTCTTTCTCGTACCTCACCCCGATTGGCCACCGCTGATGGTAGGCCCCTCCCACAATGGCGTTCAAACTTGACCCGGACCAACGCTGTTTGGGGGGTTCGGCAAGGAACCGACAATTTAGCAAGGATATCTGCTCACGAACAGGCCCCAAGTAGGAGTGGGGGCTGCCCTCTTAACATGGCACACGCCCATACCACTCGTCCGCCCAAGCAGACACCGCTCCTGGAGAGCATGTCCTAGCCCCGAGCCGGAGGCATACAACGACATAGTATGTGGATGTATCACTTATTCTCTCTCATGTGATTAGTATCACTGTGATGGTGTAGCACCCTCGGCTGCTCCGCGAGGCTGCCTGGATATGGCATGAGACATCTGATGCTTCTGGACCTGTCTTGATTGTCCCTATAGGGACGACCCTCCGCTATGGAAGCATGTGAAGGATCAAGCTGAGTACGCTCCACAATCTCCGTCTTGCAGTGGTTGTCTTGGATCCCGCGGACTTGCGTTTGATTCAGATCTCGGTTCATCAGGCTCAACAAGTCATCCAGACCTCTGCGTTCAATCGTCCTGTGTTGACCGTCGCCCCAGCGCCCTCCCTCCCCCCGGACCTAGAGTCATGACGGCGAGTCTCGTAGGTCCATGACTGCCCAAGTTCGAGCAAAGCTGTACGGGACAGTGCCGTACGTCGCAACATCACCGTCATCCTGGTGCATGCTGATTCCTTGTGAGGTTGGCTCAATTGCTGTGCCTGGGACCAAGGCTACATAAGCTGACGGCGTCACGATCCACCATGTTCCGTACTTACATCAGCACAGCGCATCCTTGTTCGAGTTGTTGAATCCTGCCACATGAAAAAAGATGCATCAGTGCCTAATGTGCCCCAACCCGACGTGGAATCGAGCTTTCAGCACACCCCGTGGAGGCGAGGTGAGCTTTGGTCAGAGGCATGCCTGGCCGTCCAAGCATCTGATGTTGACAAGTGCTGCATGGTGTACATGGATGTCGCTTCCGGTTCCCCTTTCCTGTGTGGCGTCGCTTGTGACTTAGACCCGAATCTTTCTCGGCCGTCTGCAGTAGTCCACGCCCGGAGAGCTCTACCCGCCCAGTTGCGCGGTGCTATACAGCATATCAGGGTAGTAGTTATTACTGCAGCCTCGTATAAAATGCTTAGCTTTTGTCCATGTGGGCAAAGTGCTTGCATCTAGATCGGTGGACGCCGCCACGTCTTTTCCACGTTTTGCATGTCCACTCGAGAAAGGGAAAAAAGAACAGGAAAGGGTGCGGTCCCTCACGGCCGAGAGAGGTGTCAGCCTGATTCAGACTGTCGTGGTAGCTTGCCTCACCATGCTGCAAGGCTACGCATGACGACGCCGGCCTCCGGTCGCCTCGGGCGCCGGGGGAGAGCATGGAGAATAAAGCATGGACGGAGCGAGTGAGCTGTTCGGTCACACGAAGCTGTGCTCATTCGACGTAGATGCGGGGGGAAACAAGACAAGACCGGCTCAGACTGGCTGGCTGGGACAGTGTTTCGACTGCGCTCAGCCGCCAGCAACGTCACCCCATGCCTGTCTGTCAGGTCTAACCGTCTTTGTCTCGGGGACGAAGAGAAGAGGCTTCTGATTTTGGCCTTATGTCCGTCCCTTGGGGCCCGAAAGCGGCTTCTGGAAACAGGGCCAAAGGGGGCTTCCGTGCTTCAGGCTGGAATGATTCGAGAGAGCTTGTGGCAAATGCGTGCTGTGTTACGACCCGACAGCGCACCTGACGGCAATGTGGTCTGGACCGAGGTCGACAACATGGGCCCGGAGGAGGCTGCGGCTACCCGCCGTAGCTTTCTACCCCGACGGCGGTCTCCCCGATGCTGTGTGGCATGACAAAGATAGAAGGGTGGCGCGAGAGTAGCCAAGCACATACAAGGAAATTCGATCGCAATCCTGCTGCGCTGACGATACCATTTTGATGCAATGCCCGGACGTATCCAGGTGATCATGTACGCACATCCACTCAGACTCGGACGCGCGTCGTCCTGTGCTCGCTCGCGTCTGAGTGGATCGAGGGTTGACCACGGCGGGAGGAATTGCTGAGCCGACACCACTCGCATTCGATTGTGATGCATGACTGCCGCGAACCCCACTCCGGCTTCCCTCACTAAATGAGGTTACGGCTCGGTAACTCATTGGGCTTGGACCGCGTTGTCTTGGTGAGTTCACCAGATAATGAAATCTTCGGCACTTCACTCTCTCTGGACCAGCATTAGAAAGCCGCAGGCCGGAATTATCACGTCCCAACATGCGAGCCAGAAATCGGGTCCTGGTAATTGCTAAAAATTTTGTCTTCTTCTCGATTCATGCCGTGTCTAGAGTATGTACACACTTTTGGTGTCTCCCAGATAGCACCCTCATCCGCAGCATTCAAGCTACGCCCATCCGATCTAATATAGCGCAAGATAGGGCACCCCTATGATGACTTGGCATCATCATACTTGACAGATGGCTGGAATGGGATCGGTGCGTGCGCGTAGATCTGTTGTGACCGCTGGTGGACGGGAATCTTGCCGGCGGCGTCTGGGATGGTCTTCTCGAGTTTCTGTAATAATTTGCGAGGTAAGCATCACTAAACAGGAGTTGAGATGTTTCGCCAGCGGCCGAATCTGCCTTCGAGGAACCGTGTGGGCGTCGTGGGCAACGTACCAGGTTGTGGAATACGCATTTGTTCAGCCGCCACTCGGCCGGCCGGCACTGCCAGAGCTGCTGGTTGTTGTTGTCCAGGCACTCGTAATGGGCGCGGAACTGCTCAAGGCAAGACTTGTTGATGTCTTCGATACTGCCATGCATGTCAGCGAGCCCGTCCTGGATAAGGCAGACAGCTATCCAAGTGCCCGTCTCCCTGCCCCCGACTGGGCCTGTGAGCGTCGCCAGCGCGCCCGGCACAGGGGAGCCCGTTCCGGAGTTTGTCGACAGAATTTCGGAAGTTATGGAGTACGTACACGCTCCTCGCGCATCTGGTGACCCTCCGGCCCTCCTTCAAGCATTCGAACTCGCCCTTGCCGGGGTTCTCGGTCTTGCACTTCATGAAATCATCGTTGTAGTCCTTGCACCGGGCGCCGATGAAGAAGGAAGCTGACTGAAGGGGGGCAGAGCTGGCGCCGAGCTCCTTGACCTTGGGGATCGAGTCGGGCAGAGGGGTCGTGTCGACGAGAAGCTTCTCGCTGAACCTGTGGTTGACAGTTAGCCAGGCCGTTTCGAGATGCTGCCGGCATTCTGGAGGTGACGAGGAGGGGCTCCAGGGCCGTCCGACCTCCAGTAGCTGAACGAGGACCCAATTGACCTACTGGGGGTTTCGCGACGCCATCTCTGCGTTGTTTCGGCTCGGAATGAGGCTGTAAAGTGTAGAGACCCGCGGCTTAATGACGACGGTTGACGGGACCAGAAGTTGGGTGAGGTTTACCAACTCGAATGAGGCACGGCTTGATTGGCCGGCGCTATGCGCTGAGGTGGGCCCCTGGCATTGCCTGCCCGCAAAGCTGCCCAAGCTCCGAGTCCGACTGCGATTGGGGGAACTGGACTTTTTCGAGCAGCTGAAGACGCGACCTCAACGTCCAAGTTGCTGCAGCGACACCTGATACCTGGCACACGGTCTCTTTGTATCGTGGAGCCACTTGCGAAACGCCTTCCTAGCGACAACAAGACCGTTGTGTGCACAATATCATCCGATCCACCACCTATTTGCTCCTTTGACACGGTCGGCGCAGCGGGAATGTGTTGATAGCCCTTTGTTTTTCTACAGCTCGCCGGCGTGGGCGATAAACCCCCCGCTGCTCTCCTCCCGCCTACCATTACTCCATCCCACCTTGACCGATTAGAAGCAATAGCTACGCTGCATCGCGATGTCTATCTTTGGAGCCGGGTCGTCGCTATTTGGCGCCGGCAACGCGCCAGTGAACCCGTTTGGGCAGTCAACAGCAACCCAACAACAACCTGCGTCGTCACAAGGTCTCTTTGGCCAGAACAATGTGAATAATCAGCAGCAGCAGCAGCAGCAACAACAACAACAACAACAACAGCAGCAGCAGGCTCCGCTGGGCCAGTCCTTTCTTGGGCAACAGCAGAACAACGCAGCTGCCAACCCAGTATTCCAGCCCGGCGCTCAACCACAACCTTGTATGTTCACTTCCTTCTGCGGCCGTCGACCAAGCACACTTGCAATTTGATCAGAAATACCTACTTCCGGGCGACCAGAAATGGCTAACTTGCGACCGAATTACGTAGACGGCAAAGCCATTCCCGACCAGATGAACTTGGTCGTCGCCAAATGGAAACCAAATCAACCAGACTGCGTCTTCAAACACTATTTCTACAACAAAGTCGACGATGCTCACGTCCCCTTCTACCACCCCGGCGAGCACGAGAACGCCAAAGAATGGGAGGAAGCACTGCAGAACAAGCCCGCACCAGGCCTGATGCCCGTGCTGGCTTCTGGCTTTGAGGCTGTCGCGGAGCGGCTTAAGGCGCAACGCGTCGCGGTCGGCCGCTTCAACCAGAGGCTGCACGAGATCAACAACTGCCTCGATGCGATTCTGTCGAAACATGACCTGGAGTGGAGCGTGCGGACGATCAACGCGAGGCGGAAACACGATGCCCTGCGCCGGCGAACCCTGGTTCTTGCGAGGAAAGTGCAGGTTCTCCGAAATAGGGGCTACGCGCTTTCGGGCGATGAGGACGAGCTGCGAATCAAGTTGGAGAACATGGAGAAAAGTGTACAGGACCCAGCAGTCAATGCGAGACTGGAGGAGTTGTGGAGTCGGTTGATAATGCTCAGAGAGAGAGCGCAGATCCTGCAGTCGGAGCTACAGAAGAAGGGGCTCGGCGAGGAGCAGAGCCTGGGCGAGGAAGTGGAGGTCAGAGTCAAGAAAGTAAGACTCCGCCGTCCGTTGCCGGAGATGACTCGAAGCTGACCACAATTTCACAGATCGTCGAAGACTACGAGAAGCAGCTTCAGCACCTCAAAAAGGAGTGCGAGCTGATCAAGCAGGACTTTGAAGACTGGGAGAAGGAACACCCCAAATAGAGCTGCTGGTGATCTTGTCACCCACAGCTCTCGAGAAGCTCTGACCAGTTCTAGTACTTTGGTTTGAGGCTCAGAATTTGCAGCTCATGAAACCGCGATGCCGTGATGGCCTTATAACTTGAAATCAAGTCTCAGTGGTCTAAGGTCCTCTGGAATGTCGAATCGGACACGCATAGACGCACGATGGACTAGGAGCAGGAGCATTGGAAGGGTCCAGGCCGTTTCGGCCATTGATACAGATGCTAGGTCGCCCTCGCTTATGATACCCTCCCTGAACCTTCCTGTTCATCAGATGATCGAGCCGCCGGTAGATGAGCGTCTGTCTGGACGTCAGAGGCGTCTCGAAGGCTGGACAGACGCCAGGAGCGGCCATCACGGGCTAGGACAAGCGCTGGCCCAATAATACGATATGGGGAACACAGACTAGGCTACAGAGAAAATGGATGCACCCACACCTCTACAGCATGGCTTGTTGTTTATCTGTGTGACCTAGCTAGGGTTTCCAACTCACAGTGATGGAACTTCATCCAACATCACATATAAAAGAAGAACCTCCATAGGAGCAATGTCGAGTTAACCTGCCGCCCAAGGGGCGGATATGATTTATTACAATGTGTATATAGGTATAAACAACGTGCCGCCGCCTGGGCTGCTTTCAAGAGACAGCCTCAGGCAGCTTCCAAGCAACCATGTCCTCCCGCACGTCGAACTCGTTGACCTCCTTCGTGCTCTTGAACCCGCTCCGGCCCCTTTCGCTCTCGATCGTGGCAGCCAGGCTCGACAGACTCTCGCTCCGGCCGCGCATACCCGCCGAGCTGGGCGGCCGCCCGCTGTCCTTGCTCCCGTCCCGCCGGCGCCCACTTGGGGCACGGGGCCCGCCGTGGTATGCCGGCGCGTGGTCATGCCTGCCCGTCACCGTGTGCCCGCTCTCCCCGCTGCCGTGCCGCGAGTGGTGCCTCTTCTGCCCTCCGACCCCGCGCCTGTCGCTGGGCCGCAGGTACTCGTCGTCGCCGGCGCTGCCGCTATCCTCGCGCCGGAAGCCCAGCCTCCCGCCGACCCGGGACAGCGAGTGGCGCGAGCGGTGGTGGCTGTGGTGGCCCCTGGGCGTGGCGTCGCCGGCAGCGGAGGGGGATGCAACGGGCGAGCCGCCGTCGGGCTCCCCGAAGCCGTCACCGCCCTCGAAGATGTCCTCGATGCACTCGTCGGCGGGGAGCTCGCCGGGCTGGCACGCCCAGCTGGCGGCCAGCGCGCGGCGGTACATGTCCTGCAGCTCGTAGACGTCGCGTGACTTTCCGTTGTTCTTGCCGAGCGAGAACTGCGCGCTCAGGTTGCCGCCGCTCGGGTCCTGCGTGTCGTCCTGCAGGTTGAAGTGCCCGAACTCGGCGGCCGCCGAGTCCGGCCCTACCGCGGCCCCGCCGGGCCCGCCGGCTGCCTCGGCCACCATGCCTGCTATACCGCCGAATACGGCTGCCGTCTTGAGCGGTGGCGCCGAAAAGTTGCGCTCGCCGTCTACCTGCATCATGAGGATGCCGATT
This sequence comes from Diaporthe humulicola, assembly GCA_038088545.1. Taxonomy (NCBI): domain Eukaryota; kingdom Fungi; phylum Ascomycota; class Sordariomycetes; order Diaporthales; family Diaporthaceae; genus Diaporthe; species Diaporthe humulicola. The sequence goes on along the minus strand of JBBWSL010000045.1, from coordinate 276,315 downwards.
TTAAGGGTGCTGTTGATCTTGGAGTCCTGCATCAGGTAGCGCCGAATCACGCCGTCTTCGACATGCTGTTCTTGGGCAGGCTCATTGATCGAGGGGGCCTTGTTGTTGGTGGCCTCGTTGGAGTTTGGTTTCGACGGCGGCGCTGTCGACGTGGGGCTGACGCTTGAGTCTGGGGTGATGGGCGTGTGTTGTGATAGACTGCTCCTCTTCCGGGTGTGTGACGCAGGGTTGCCGTTTCCAGCAGAACCATTGGTATTGCTGCCGACACTGGGACCACGGGTCCGAAACGGTGCCTCACGCACGACTGTCTCGCTCTCTTCGACGTACTCGCTGAGGTTCAGAGCCACCTTACCTAGCGTGATGGTCTCGCTCCTCCCGGTGATACCGTGGGTGCTGAACTCCTGCAGGACCTCGAACTCAATCAGGCATTCGGACAGGTTGTTGTTCTTGTCGATGCCGATGCGCACGGGGATGACCTTGCCATAGCCGTACTCCACGCGATGGTTGGCGATGGGGCACTTGGCGGTCCGCCCGCGGTGCTCGCCATGGATAGAATGCGGTAGGTGCCATTTTATGAGGGAGACGCCTTGGACCAGTGGTACGTTGTTGAGGTCGTAGATCTAGGGACTGTTAGTTGTTTGGCCGGAGACCATAGCTTGGGGGAAATAAATATTGCGAAGCCAGGCAGAGTTCACTTGCCTTAAGATGTACGTCGAATTTGGGCTGTGGTTCATGTGTATTAGCTCATGATGCTCTTGCTAAATAACAGTGATGTTCGGGGTTGTGTGGCCCGACGTATCGTGATGAAGTAGTCCAGGGGTTGATAGACTCACCCTTCGAGCCTTGTTGACTAAAGGCAGGTTTTTGACGTTAGTCCAAGCCATGGCTCCAAGGGGATATGAATAGCAATAGGCAGGTAGCAGCTAAATGGCCGTGCATGGGTCTGAGTCTCGAAGATGCGTATCAAGGAGCACGAGGAGGGTTAATCTAAAGAGGAATGTAGGCGATGGAGTGGTCACAAGACAATAAGGCTGGGGTGGACGGATAAGAGAGAGAGAGAAGAAGCGAGTGAGACGGGTGAGATGAGTGAGCGGGAAGGAGCGCCGGCAATGACAGCGCAGGCAGGGCAGGCCGCCAGTGAGGGAGAAATGGTGATACAGAAAGCAGCGCTCCCTTCCCTTGCTTCACCTTGTCTCACTCAAGGGAATGGCAAATGACGGGAGGAACGTGGAGGAGTGGATTTTTCTTGACATTGAGCTTACTGAGATGTGCCATCTTTGGCTGCTGTCAAGATAAGCTCAAGTGCAGATGCAGATGCAGATGCAGGTGGAATGCGAACGCGAGCGGGAGGGCCCCCCGGCTCTTTTTAGAGCTTATTATGGCAGCTATAACAAGTGCAGCAAGGCTGGCGGAACGAAAAGGTATTAATATCCGTAAATGTCGTAGGAGGCTGGCCTCAGTCCAGTCCAGGCCAGACTCTGGGTCCCAGACCTCCGGGAGGGCCGGATGACGGAGCCGTCGGTGTCTGTTGGTGCCGAGTGAAACACCGCCTGCGCGGGACTGGGACTGTGTCAACAGGTAAGCAACGCTGTAGCTTAATGACACCGTCCGTGGGATGTCCGTCCGGGTTTCTCGAGAGGGAGTGAGTGACTGGTCCGATTTGATGAGGTCCGGGGGCTGGCCTGTCTGTCAGCCTGGTTGTGACCGTGTGACATGCATCACCATCCCACAAACACGAACGAATCATATGAGGACGATGCGGCCGCGTCAAGCCCAGGGTAAAGACGTACAATTAAATCGCTCACGACGTCTCAACTACCTGAGCAACGAGCAGGGCCGGCAAGCAAGCTGTAGTAGATGGACTTGCAGGTCAGGTCAAGACCAGGTCAAGATCAAGACCGGGAAAGGAGACGTCAGAACGCTAATGTAACTCGGCTGGATCATGCATCCATTTCCCAATATGACAGAACGGACCAAGTGCAAGGCGATGTGGGGCTTCTTAAGATGGCCACTCTTCGTCTCCACGCATCAGGGTCGATCCAGGGACCCAGGCACTCTGGCACTCTGCTCCTGCAGGGATGGCTGCACCTTGGGGTGGTCATAGCTGGATGCGTGCCTTAGGTACGTACTCCGTATACCTCCAACTTCCGATAAGATAAGACCTTGCTCAACTTTTTGGAAGTTGCATGCGGCACTGTCAGTTCCATAAATCGGCAAACTGACTTATCTATTGGGAACTGCCATGTGAACGCCTAGAATAAGGCCACCAGCAACATGGCCCCACAGCCTGGGAACACTGGAGTAAGGCCTGACACCGGCAGCAAGCGGAAAGATGTGCCGCAAGCCCAGGGTGCGGGCCGCTCCTTCAAGCGCGTCAAGGTCCAAGATGCGCGTTCTATCCGGTCCCAGCCCGCCGATGCCGCCCTGAAAGACGGCGAGCTGGATCTTCAGGCATTTCTAAACGCACGCCAATATGAGATCGGGGCTCTTCAGGATGGAATGCGCAAGTCCAAGGCCCTCAACAACCGCCGGGCCTTCCAACTCGTGCCGAGGGAGATGCGCCGCCGCACCGCCTCGCATAATGTGAAGAAGCTGCCCAAGCGGTTGCGAAACAGGGCCAGGCGGGAGCAGCTCCAGGACAACACCCCTACCGTCGTAGCCGGGAAGAGGAAGCCGAAGACCACGAGGGCGCGCATACGTCTGGAGTCTGCCAAACGATTAGGCATCCTGGCGGAGAAGAAACGCAAGCGCAAGTTGAGAGAGGCGAAGGCCAAGGCCAAGGACCGTGGCGGCGCTGGTGAGAAGGAGGAGCCTTCTGCTGCTTTCAAACAGTTGATCGAGACCAGGCCAGCCAGACCAAAGATACGGAGAAACCTGCTGAACGACCCGCCAAACCCCAAGGCCAAATTCAGGAAACGCCAGATTGAAAAGACCTGGCTGCCTACACATCTTTGGCACGCAAAGCGGGCAAGGATGACACCCCCGAAGGAGCCTTTGTGGCGATTTGCTATCCCCTTGACGCCCAACGAAAAGGTCTACCGAACAACGCATCGAGCTTCAAGTGCGCAAGGGGCTGTAGTCTGGGATATGAGCTATATGAGTACCATCGGCTTGTATGGTCATGCATCGGGCGTTGAGAGGACTTTGAGGTCACTGGGCCTGTCCCACGATAGCCTATGGGACGGCCGAGGCAGAAAGTGGAGAGAGGGCCGGCGCAAGTGGTCAGGTATAATCAGCAAACAGATATGCGGCGATGCGAGAAGACAGATCGGTCCGGCTACAGTCATATGGAACCCAGAACCAGTCGCCACTGCAGGACTCCCTCCGGATGCCGCAGAAACCGACCACTCGAAAAAGCCCGAAAGAGCACAAAGGCAGCTCCTCATACGGCTGCATCCATCATGCTTCCTGGAAGTGTTTAATATTCTCGTTTCTCTCACCAAACGAGAGCAGCCGCGCCTCTACATAGAGGACCTCCGCTTTGAGATCGGAAGCATCGAGCTCGTAGGTCCCGGTACAGCAGAGGCTCTCTCCGGCGTTATAGCCCCATACCACAGCAAGGACAATTCGAAAGAGGCTCACGCGAAGCAGTTCGAGTCCTTGGCCGCGACGAACAGTACTGCCGCGCCTCCAAATGATACCGTCTGGGGCTTTTCTGCACAAGATCCCCGTCTACGATACCCTCCGCGTACAGCACAAGCTCAGGTCTCCGGCGAGGAGCTAAACAATGGGCGTCCGAACGCGGCTCAGACCGCATCGGATGAGGCGGAGCCTGCGCCCTTCCTTCTTTTTGACCGTGATGCCCGGTTCAAAGCCGCCTCCTTCCCCTCGCAAAAGTCCCTCAACAGACGGAAAGGCTCGAATCCACCAGGGCAGTCCCTGAGCGTCACCGCTGCGGACCCACCCTTTCCCGTCGTGCTGTTTGCATCTCGAAGAGTCGCCACAAAGCACCCACAGGGCTCCTGGACGCTACTTGCCCCTTTCAAATGTATCCTACCCATATGGTATAGCCTGGTGCATTATTCAATGTCGACTGGTGGAAATCCCAAGGTCGGAGGACTTGATGAGCTGCGGCAGGTGATCTTTGAGCAGGGCATGCCATGGTTCCCTGGTGATTTCCCAGGCACGAACGCAGGGGCCGACTGGGAGGTTGAACAACGAGCGAAAAGGAAGGCGAATTGGGCAAAAAGACCCAAGTCGAAGAGAGTCGCGTGGGAGTCTCTTGACCTAGGGGCTGGTCGTAAGGGAGAAATTGGCATCGGCTGGGCCTGCGAATTTGAGAGGTTATTCGGACTACAGCAACCTGAAGAGGATCACGCATCCGGAAACAAGGACCGAAATGCCGATACGACTACCACCCCTGGCCCAGAGGAGAAAGACAAAATGGACGTCGATGGAGGAGGAGCCGAACTCGCGCAAGAAGATCCGTCGGGAACTGACGGGGGAGATCCGACTGTCAAGAGAAAATCATCTAAAGCGCAAGCGCCTCATCCTTTGACGCTCGTCCATCACCTTCCCAACAATACTTTCAACGCCCTGATGTCTGGTACAAGCAATGAGAGGCCGCCGCCGTATTCTGTAGTCACTGTCAAACTTACAGTTCTTGGCCGCGGCGTCGCCGAGCCATGCGCGCGCATCTACCGCCTCCCAGCCCGGAACAACAAACCACTACCCGTTGCTACCCAGCCAGAAGTCCCGGCGACCCAGCCTCCTTCCCAGAGCAAGGAGCTCCCCGCAGACCTTCGCGACCAGTGGCTCGCCCAGATCAACGGCTCTCCGGCCAACAGACGCTCATCCGCAAAGAACAAGAGTAACCAACCCCGCCGTTTCCCCGCCGGCGCAGACTTTGACACACAGAAGCTGCTGCTTGCGCAAACGCTGTTGACTAGCAGGACCCCCTTCCCACCGGAGAGGGCCCCAGGCGGCAGCGGCGACCACCCCCTCGTGCCTAGTGAGGAGGACCTCATCGGGTACGTGACCAAGGGGGAGTTCTGCCTCACGCAGGGGCAGGCCTTGGCGATTGGGAGTGTTTCCGTCGAGAGGGCACTGGAGGCACTGCGCACCGGGGGTGAAAAAGAAGGGAGAATATGCGTGGTCAGGAATGCTGGGGAGGAGGTTGGATGGGTGGCCAGATGGGATTTAGTGTAGCGTAGCTCGGTCAACAGCAACCTTCTATGTAAGTGTTGTTCAGCCGAAACTGATCTTGTTTCTGTATACATCGTGGGCTTCAGAGTGAATACGTCTCCCGGTGACCACAAATCCCATCAATTGGGTTTGCTCCCTATTGTTTCTTTAGCACGATTCCGCCAACATCGGGGACGAGGGGTCTCAGCTAGAGCTGCAACGCGAATATTACCACAAGGGGAGACATTTTCACCACCACACCTGTGGCGGTCCGACCATCTGCACTAATGGCCCAGAAGGGGGAATCCCCTAGATAGATGCTACCTGTAAGTACGTGTCTCACAGTAGCTCCCACATATCTTGACCATCTAGGAATCAGAATGAAGTTTTTTGGACATCAGAAATGTGTCAACAGATATTAGATAGTGCTTGATAACGTCTGACGATGAGCCCAACGCTGTTTTGCTGTCAGGTTCAATGGGCATCAGTGATTTACAAAACAGACCGGTAATGAGTCCAACAATTATACCAACATTCATAATCGTGCTCCTGAGCTCATAGAGCATTGGGATGTGTTCCAGGCTTCCCGGAAATACTAACTCAAAGTTGCGATGCCAGGAAATACTCTGCGACTGATTATGGCTCACGGCACAGTAGGCGAAGACTCAATGATACAGATCGGACTGAACGAGACCGAGTCATATCTACACACATACATCAGACTACTCCGTTTCGGGCTTATATTTCGCACACACCTAATTTATAAGTGGCGCAGGCAGGCAAACATCCTGGATATCAGTTTAGGCCCAGAGAGCAAAACCTTCTGCCATCTCGTGGACTTATGATTTTGCATTTCTCATGAAACTTTCTCACACTGAGAAGAAAGAGATGACACGAGCAGTCACAACCAGGGAAAAGTAATTCGAAGTTTTCTTACTGTAACAATCTGCAACATTTCAAAACAAAAGTTGAGCCAACGCGATGGGGATTCCACACCAGTCACTCGACCGTTCCTCCGGGCACATTGATATCCAGTTCTGATCATTCCGACACGTTTTCCGTCATCTCAAGTGTTACCATGGTTCTGAATTTCACACTGAAGGCGGCCCAGACGGCGCTAAAGCTGATGAACGAGATGCGTGACGGCCGGAGAGAGATTAAAAGACCTCGGGGACCAAATCAAGGACATAAGTGCGATTCTTGAATTAATGAAAGCCCTCTCGGAGGCATATAAGCTCCATGTGGAAGACCAGGATCTAATCCAGGTCCTTGAATCTTTCCGTACGTAACTTACACAAGTAGCTCAAGTGCCGCATCATCATCACCAGTTGACCGCCTCCGCACAAAACATGGCCAAGGCCTCCGGATGTGGCGCGGGGAGACTCATCTAATTTGGGTTTCCGGGGATACTACTAGTCAAGATGTTTGGCCACCTGCCTAGTTATATTTGTGTCCACAGTCATCTGGCCCATTCACGGGCAGCCTGGGATAATAGATCACACTCAAACTCGGCTGCATTGGAGTATCATGACCATGGTTACGGCTTTTGCATGTCTTCATTCTTCCAAGTACAAATCCACAATTTTAAGAAAGCAATACATGCATCTGTCCACTTTCTACGGCACTGCCATTTGCTTAACCTTACTTGGACTCTATACAGTGCGTGGACCAGCTTCTTAAAAGTCGCAGTTCTTGTAAGAAGGCAATATAATGTATTTAATGAGGATTTGTGCTGTCCCCTTAATCTTACCTTCATTTGAGATCTTTTTATTTTGAGAGAAGTGATCTTTTCTACGATACTCGGCTTAGTTGAGAATAATCTTCCTTTCCTTCCCAAGATGGCATACATATCTAAGATCAGCAACGGCGCTATCTTATGCTCATGTTGGAATAAGTTTATCTCCAGATGGGGACATCATCACGGAGATGGAAGTAGATAAAGCTACATCAAAGTATAGCATATTCTATCGCTCCTCAACAAGGAGATTGATCAGTGCTCTGTACAGTGAGACCCTTGAGCTCCACTTTGACTTCGGGGAAACTCACTCATAAAAGACGCAGTTCTTCTCACACATTTGTCTGGGCCGGATCGTCGCTCACTTCGGTCGAAGGGCAAGGAATGAGTTGTCGCCTCACACCCAAGCACGCGCCATTTGTTGCAGGTACGCCTTGAGGTCTGCCATATGGGACTATCTTCTAGAACACAGCTGAAGCTGCTCAGGACATTCGGCCGATTCGTCGCCCGCGGTCGGTTTTTCACCGTGGTCAGGCCGGCGGTAGGATCAACATGCGCGCCCGGCCGGAGATCCAGACCCAAAAGGACGCAACAGCCTCCTGGATCGGGAAGTTCATCCACTGTGCTAAAGATGTCCGACGCGAGGGCATGTTGGCGAGCTAGTGCGCCTCGCCTACCTGACAGTCTTCGGCTCCGAGAAGCTGACATGCGGGAGCAAAGACGCTACGCGGCGAGGAATCTCACAACCCACGTGCACGATTCAGATCAACATCCCCGTTCTTGCATGCGCACTCCATGCAAGAGGCGGGCCGTGGTGGGGACGATGGCTTTAATCTGCTGGGAATACATATTCCCAGATGCGTCAACGTCCAGTCGTGGCCGGAGGACCAGACTCTGGGCTGAGAACTTGTTGCGACAGGATCTAATCACTTGGACATTCTCTGTTCTCGCGCTGGGGTGCACGCGAATGTTCTACGCGTTGGGAGAAGAACGTCGTCGTCCTTGTATCATCATACAGTGCCCCAAGATGTTGCAGTCGGAACACAAGGTAGTATTCTGGCTATGTTACCCACTCACCCGCAACGTGTCCCACTGTAGCTGTGTCAGGTGCGAGACAAGGATTCATCATCTTGGGATTCTGGGAGGATAAAAATGGCTTCATGGCCTGACGGTAGAGTCTTTGCACACAGTAAGTTCGTCCGTGGCAGTGCCTCTGGCCGGGTCAGCGCGACTGGAACCCACTATCTCTGAAACATATGGTGTACAATGTTTCATTTCCTTGACGGGGCCTGACGAAACATTATACCCGAGACATTACTCGTATGTGTGTGGTATCGCAACCAGAGCATTATGGTGTAGCGGCCCATCCTCACTATGGAAGCGGCCGAGTATCGATTCACCAAGGGCGTCATGCAAGCCCAAAATGGACTAGGGAAAGAGCATGCACTTCGAACGGGAAAGAAAGGGGAATAGGGGGAGACGTGCATATCGCCCTGGGGGAATCTGGTGAACAGAGCCATGCGAGATGTGCGTCTGCAGCGCGGCCGGGAGAGAAGAGAAAGAAGTTTCTCTCACCGTTCCCCGGTGTCACCGTTGCAGTAGCGCTGCAGCTGCCAGCAGATCGTGCAGCACCGTACGAGCTAGCGCACGAGGGCTCGAAGCAGCTGAAAGAGGGACCCCCCCCACGGCGCCAGGGTGCCTGGGTGCTCGGCAGGAAGCCTCCCTGGCCAGCAATACTGTGTACTGTGGTATGTACTCTGGGCGGTGGTGGATCGCGAGATGCATGGCCATGTGGCGTGGCTATGTGCAAAGGTGCGTAGGCCACGGGCTGTGGGCTAGACTGCCAACTACCTCGCCGCACGCCTGCCGCCGCCCGCAGCACTTGTACTCGTGGGGACACAGATCAGCGGGAGCGGAGCCCATCCGTGTGCGCTTAAGCTTCACGGCTTCTTCCCGTGAAGAGATTGTCTGAATGTCCTTGTCTGCCGCGAGTGCCAGCTGGTCAGGCTTGTCAGGCTCAGGGAGATCGACCGGCAGAAGGAAGATTTTTTTTACGACGGTCCCGCAGTGGCATGGTCTATGTTTCTGAGTCGAGCACCCCCAGGCGGCGAATGTTTCGCAAGTTGCGAAGCGAGCAGATGAGGTTGGACTCCGTTGGAGATGTGAGGTCGAGCTTTCCGGTCCAGCCCCTGAGCCGGCCTGAGGCGGGAGAAAGGACCAGGGTCTCCGGGCCAAGGGGGACTCCCTGTCCGAAGCACGAACGCCTACCACAGCACGCTTTGGGACCCCTTCCCCACAAACCCTTGGAGGGGGAGGGTTCTAGAATCTCCACATCAGGGACCCTTGGGTGGATCTGACATTCGACGGACAATTCAACGACCTTTTTTCTTCTCGTGTAGCGAGGGGATCCCGGAGGGCTGAGGGCCCTGATAAGCAGGCCATGCGCATGCGCATGCGCTGGTCGCGCATCCAGTAAAACACCGTCCTGCGATCTTCGAGAATGCGGTGAGGTCGGTGGTGATGACATCGCCCGCTCGCCCTCGACCGGACGCGACGGTCAGCCTGGCACGGGCAGGAGCTTGGGACAGGCTGTGGATCTATATTCATCAGGGGCAAATTATATGAATCGACAGCGGGGGCCGATTGACGGTCCGGGGGTGGAACACGAACACCGCTCCATCGCCAGTGGTTTTCACATAAATATCGTGCCGGGTTCAGCCTCGAGCAGCGCTGAGGACGCGAGGAAACCGACTGTCAAACCTCAACCGACCCGACCCTCTTTCAAAACATCTAGACTGTCTCATTTGCTTTTCGTATTGCGACTCGTGCTGCAGACTGCCACCCTTGCCTGTTTCCACTCCTTAAGTTCTCCATTTCCTAATCCGGACACAGGCGGTGAGGATTCGAGATCCACCGTGACTTTTTTTCGATCTTCGGAATGCCGCCAAAGGGTAACAAGGAAGGGTCTCATCACAAGTTCTTCTCACTACGTGGCAAGAAGAAGGAGAACCGTGTCAAGAAGGGCCTGTCTGAAGCGCTAGGAGCATCCCTGGGAGCCATCGGCCTCCGACCCGAAGACGAAGGTGAGCCTCAGCCGGACCACCACCAGTGACCACACCTGAGCTGGCCTGGCCTGGACGTCCAGCCCCATTTGACACGTTGCCCATCCCCATTAATAAGATAAACGCGTCACCTTGCAGTTGCATGAACTGACAACAACATCCGTCTTCTCCTCAGAAGCCAGCAGCGTCTCCAGCAAATCCTCCGCCCACGGCACACTCCAACACCAGGCTTCCCGCGATTCCCTTCAATCCCTTGATATGTCCCTATTCAACCACCTCAAGAGATCCTCCAAGCACGACAAGTCAGGCAGCTCCTCCCGCTCCAACTCCGTCGAGCCCTCCAGAGAGATCCCCCGCATCGTCACCACCACCCACGCTCCCTCCATCGTCAACAGGGACCTCCTCAAGCCCAACATGTCCCGCCCTCAAGCCCAGGACCGGTCCGTCTCTACCACATCTGCCTTCTCCGCCGCCTCGGAATCCACCATCGCGCCCGAGGAGGAGACCCGGAATAGGACCAGCATCCTCGACCGCGCAAAGTCGGCCATCAGGAGCCGGTCTGCGTCCCGCAACCCGTCCGAGTCGCCCGACCGTGTCAGCAGGAAACAGCTGGCCCCGAGGGGCAACCACATCGTGACTGATGCCGTCAACACCTTCCGGGTCAAGCTCCAGGCCGAGGTCAAGGGCACCGAGGAGCAAATACTGTCCGCGGGAGTGTCGAGCGAGAACCTCTTCGGCTTCATCGCCAATGAGCGTCTCAGGAGAATGCCCGCCAGGGGCAGCCGATGGGACAAGATCCTCAAGTGGGCTGAGGACTTTGCCAAGAAGCTGTCTCTCTTCGAGGTGGCCGACGAGAACTTCATTCCTTCCTCCAAGGAGGCCGTCGAGCTGATCCTGGCTTCCATCCAGCTCCTCCTTCTGGTGAGTTCCAGCTCTTTTTGTACTTGCGAAAGCATCCCTCGGCTAACATTTTTGATAGCTTGGCCCGCAAAATGGCGAGGCTCTGGAGAGAGCTTTCGGCATCTACCATGAGTATGGCCTTACCTTCGACTTTTATAAACGTAATATCAGCCTTCTCGTCTCCATCTCAGAGGCCAGGAGGTACCTCAGTCTGTCGCTGGCCGACATGCTTGGGCTTTCGGTTGAGATGACCATTCTCTACCGCAAGAGCGCCCGCTCCATGTCCACCAGCAACAGCATCACCATCAACTTCAACCTGACCTTTGGTCACCGCATGGAGTCCTTCATCAGCCACAAGGACCGCATTGCCGAGCTGATGTGGACGTGGCAGCTCGAGAACTCGGCCGAGATCAGTGGTAAGTGCATATGCGCCCGTTTTCGTTGTGATTGCTTGCGTTGTGTCTGGTTTTCTGGAGAGGTGTGGTGTGGTGTGGTACCTGGCCGGGAGTTGGAAGACGTGTGGTTGCTGAGTCAGCCCCGTCGGGAGCCTCCTCCAGCCTCACCATGCATCACCCCTGTTACTTCAACTTCCCGATCTACATTCTGGGTTGAACCTTTCATCAGCCCCCCACCTGTCATCTGTCACTGACAAAATCCCCGCAACAGACATCCAAGTGTCCATCGAGAGCATCCGGCAATGGCTGCTTCCCCAGGACCGCCAGCTTCAGGCCCAGGTGGCCGGCCGTCGTTCTGTTCGCACTCCCCGTGCCGAGTTCACCTGCGAGTGGCTCGACAGGCCGCTGGTTGAGTTCGCCCGCAGCAGAGACAGGGTTTTCACCATCACAGCCGAGGCCGGTGCTGGAAAGAGCTTCCTCTTCGGTTGGATTCTGGAGCGTCTCCAGAGGCGCGTTGGCCACCATGAGTACCAGGCTATCTCGGCCTCTGTCGACAGCCAGGTCCCTGCTCAGGCCACCCAGATTGCCCTCGTCAAGACCCTGCTGCTGCAGCTCCTCGAGCAGAACGTTGGCAACGTCGCTCTGTTCCGCTGCCTCGCCAACGTGACCGAGCTCGGTGCCAACACCAGCAGCACTCAGGATGCCGAGGACGCGCTTTGGTACACCCTCGATACTGCCCTTCAAGGCCTCGAGAACGTTGTCCTCGTCATTGACGGCCTGGACTCTCTCGAGGGTGACGAGGAGGAGAAGATCGAGGCTTTCGAGCACCTCTATGAGATCGCCACCAAGAACAAGAACAACGTGCGCGTCATTATTCTGAGCCGTCCCCTCTCCAAGCCCTGGCCCAAGCCCACGCGCCAGATCGCCATGACAGCTCAGCGCACCACTGTCGACGTCAAGCACATGGCTCGTGCTTGGCTCATTAGCCGCAACCTTGGCACCAAGCAGGAGATTGAGGATATCTCTGAGCAGATTGCCGTCCGCAGCAAGGGCTCTCTCACCTGGGCTGACATGTCTCTCCAACTTCTGTCCAAGGCCAAGACTACCGCCGAGGTCACCGCTGCTGTCAAGGAGCTACCAAGCACCACTAATGAGATTCTGGCTAAGCACGTGAGCTCAATCTCCTTGAGCGGTGATGCTCGCCTGATCATCGCCTGGCTCCTCGCTTCCAAGCGACCTCTCACCACCGTGGAGATCCAGGCTCTGCTTGAGCTGGACACCCAGAAGGGTGTCCACCAGCCTCGCTCCACCAACATCGTCGAGGACATCAAGAAGGCATGTGGTACTCTTGTCATTGTCCAAGACAAGACTGTTCGCTTCCGTAACGAGGCTGTTCGCCTGCAGCTTCTGGAGCTCAGCAAGAAGGAGAGCAAGGACACAGAGACTGCTCTCCTCAGCCTTGCCGATGCCAACAAGGACATGACTGCCCGTCTGCTCCTCTACGTCAAGACTTGTGTCAACCGTAATGTGGACAGTAGTCTGGACACGATCTCCCGCCGTGAGGTCGACAGTCTCTTCAAGAGCCATGCTCTTCTTGAGTACGCCACTCGCAACTGGCTGGATCACTTCAAGCGATCCAGCTACTTCGCCGGCGGCCAGATCCAAGCCCCGCTGGTAAACGGGGAGCTCAAGGCCATGTTCCCAAACTCCACCCTCCTCGCTCGCTTGGAGAAGAGATGCTGGGACAACCAGGAGCTCGCAACCACCGCCAACTCCCAGCACGTCCTCGCCCTTACTGTGCGCCGACAGACACTGGGCGAATCCGCCGTGGTTGTGCTCCAGAGTTCCATCAACGTTGCGCAGTCCTTCAAGAAGCTCTCTGCCCCCGCCGAGGCTAGCAAGTACTTCTACCAGGCTGCCAAGATCGGACAGACTGTACTTGGCCGCACCAGCGACCTGGCTCTTGCTTGCGCCACCGAGTCCTTGGACATCTCTGCCAAGAACAAGAAGAAGGCTACTGCCCGCGACGAGACTGTCACGCAGCGCGAGGAGCTCCTCAAGTATGTCATTGAGTCTGAGAAGCAGCGCTCTGGCAACAACAGCGCTCTCGCTTCCAAGTACAACAACGAGCTTGCCGAGCTGTACACCAGCATCAAGGAGACCGACAAGGCTGAGGCTGTGTACCGTGATGTCTACAAGACATCTATCGCGCAGAATGGCCAGTTCTCGGCTGAGGCGACTGTTGCCGCTGAGAAGCTGCAGACCGTCCTCTACAAGAGCTCCAAGCACGAAGAGGTTGTCCAGTACACTCAGCCTATCTTTGAGTCTGCCGAGCGTAACCTGGATATCTTTGATATTCGCCGTGTTGAGATCACTCTGCGCATGGCCGACACCTACGAGCAGAAGAAGGACTTCACTCACGCTGAGGAGCTCTACATCTCCCTCTGGCGCGGTCTGACAGAGTACTGCCGTAGCACCTCCCTCACTGCTGCGAAGGCTACTGCGGCGTCGATCTCTGAGGCGCACGAACGCAAGATCCAGATCAGCATTGCCTATGCGCGCTTCCTACGCCGTCAGGGCCGCGAGGCTGAGGCTCAGAACATCCTCCACGGTGTCTGGCTCGACTACCAAACCATGACTGAGCACAAGTCCGAGGCTGTTGTGAAGCAGCTCAACGACGTCGGCGAGGAGCTCAAGTCCATGGGCATCCTGGACACTGCTATCGCTGTGTTCAAGTCCGTTTGGGGCTACTTCAAGGGCTCTGGCCAGCAGAATTCTGCTGCGGCCGTCAGCACTGCTGTCTCCCTCATGGGCGCCGTCCAGGAGAAGTCTGAGAAGAAGGAGGCCGAGGCTGACAAGGCCAAGGTTGCCATCGCTGCGAAGGGCGGAGTCCAGATTGATGCCGTTCTTGACACTGATGCCGATTTCGAGGAGAGCGACGATGAGGACGATGAGGCCGATGCCATCCTGGACGAGGTGATCAAGGCTGCTGTCGCGGCACCCGCGGCCACCTCGGACGCCAAATCTGCGACCAAGACCAGGGAGGTTGCCGTTGTCACCATTGAGAGCCAGATCCAGACCTGCGAGACGCTCTCCAACTTCTACGTCAGCAAGAAGAAGTGGACCGAGTGCATTGAAGTCTGCTCTCAGTTGCTCAAGCAGATCTGGCCTGAGCTGGGCACATCTGCGAAGTACAGCTTCCCCAAGGAGCACCGGGATGAGGCCATCAAGTTCACTCGCCGTCTGGCTCTGGCCTATGCCGAGTCGAACCAGACTGAGTCCGCCGAGAAGATGTACAACGCCATCTTCCAGTGCTCCCTCCGTTCTGGCCTCAAGATCCAGGACGAGTTCGTCACCGAGTCTGCCAACCAGCTCATTGAGTACCACAGGCAGACCCAGCAGTGGTCCAAGGTCCTCGCTGTCTACCAACAGCTTCTCGAGGGCTACAAGACATCTCTTGGATCTCGAAACCCTCTGACGATCAGGACACTGTACATCATGGGTGACCTCTGCATCCAGTACCGCCTGAAGGGTGCCGACCGCTACTATCTTGAGCTGGTCAGGGCTGACAAGAACCCTCAGGGTGTCATCAGCAAGGACACTTTGCCAGCCGCCGTTGCCCTCTCCAAGATCTACTACGAGCACAAGCGTTGGGCCGAGATCCGCCCTGTCTACGCCTCCCTTTGGGCAACCTTCACCAACAAGGCCAAGGAGTACAACCTGTCGACGGAGCTGGTGCAGACCATCTACAAGAGGTACACCACTGTCCTCGACAGCCACCTCAAGGTGAACGTCGACGAGGTCCGCAAGATCGCCGTGGAGTACCGCGAAACCTGCATCAGGGTCTATGGTCCTCAGGCCGACATCACCCAATCAGCGTCGCTGGCTTTGGTCGCTATCTCTCGCAAGAGCACCAACGTGGAGCACCAGCAGGAAGCTGTGAAGATCTGCGAGGAGGTTGTTGCCGAGTCCGAGAAGCAGAAGGCTGCCGAGGGCGGCAAGGAGGGCGGCAAGGCGGTCGACGCGAAGAAGTCGGCCTTCCAGCTCTCTCTCCTTGCATCCGCTAAGCGCCACCTCGCCGGTCTGTACAGCGTTCAGACCCAGGCCGGCGCCGCGGTTGCCGTCGGTGCCGCTGCTGGTAGCAAGCCTAGAGGTATCGTGAGCCCCGAGTCCGCTCAGAAGGCCGAGGCCCTGTGGAAGGAGCAGCTCGAGATCAACAAGAAGGAGAACGGTGTTGCCCACAAGTCTACCCTGGCCAGCTTGTCCTCCCTTGTTGGAGTCTGGGCCCGGTCAGATAAGCCCGAGGTCCGCAAGCAGGCCCAGCAGAAGCTTGACACGTCCGTTGTCGAGGTGCTCTCCGAGTCCTGCGTTGCTGGCAAGTCGAGCGTCGATTCCACCAAGCTGCACGAGTCTGGTATCACCCTTGCCAAGACTTATCTGTCTTGCGGCTTCTCCATCCAGGCTTGGGCTCTGCTGAAGCAGCTCCGCTTCCACGTCGTTGCCCGCGGCAAGATCGCGGGCTCTGCCTCTATTGACAAGAACTCTACCATCGAGCTCAGCGAGAACATTGACCGCCGCTCCATGGTCTTCATTGCTGCGTTCGAGGAGTCTCTCCGCAGCTCCGAGGCGGCAACAGCCGCGGTCAACGCCGACAAGAAGGTCAAGGTCACATTCTCGGACATCATGACCGACCTGCTGACCGAAGGTATCCTGTACGACCGTTACAGCCTCAGCATCTCCAGCAAGGACCTGTCGGTTGAGCAGAAGCTGTTCGATGGTGCCCGCCTTTATGTCTTCCTGAAGGCCAACAAGGAGCAGCATGCCGAGCAGCTCGTCACTGTGGAAGAGTCCCTCTACAAGCTCTTCACAGAGAAGTACGGTGCTTCCATCAAGACCGAATCTCTCGTCACTCGTGCCTTCCTCATCGCCATCGTCGAGGAGCTTGGTCAGCTTCGACTTCACGAGGATGACCTCGTGTACATCGTCTGCACCTCAGTCACTGCCAAGGTGCATGCTCTCCTCCTGGTCGACAGCTATGCCCAGGCCGTCGACCTGGCCACCGCTTGGTACCAGTTCATTGCCAGCCAGAACGGCTTCAAGAATGCCAAGACGATCCCCTTCGCCTTCAAGCTTTCTCTGTACCTTGCAGGTCTGGGCGTCAGGTCCAACAAGGCAGCTGACGCCATCATGCAAAACCGCATGCTGGAGCTGTCCAAGACCATCCTCCGCGAGACACTTACCGCTTGCAGGAGCATGAACATTGATCTGATCCAGCTTCAGGCCTCCGAGCTTAACAGCTTGGTCCGCCTCATGGGCCAGCAGAAGAACTACGAGGACCTTGAGTGGCTCCTCACCCAGCTGTGGAATTCACGTATTATACAAAGTTCCTGGTCAGCAACCACAGTCATCGCCGTCGGCCGCCGGTTGGTCGAGGTCCTCTTCGTCCGAGGCAAGCGAGACCAGGCGATTACCCTCGCCGAGTCCATGGCTTACAACTTGCGTCGGACATGGGGTCTGCTCGACGCGGCCACGGTGGACATGAACAACCTACTCTCGTCGTTGTGCGTCTCCGACAGGCGGTACGCCGAGGCCCTCGACGTGCACGAGGAGATCCTGCGGGCTCTGCTCGACCTCAACATGTCGGGCGAGGACGACGTCGACGATGCCGCCTCGGAGCTTATGGACTTCGACGAGGAGAACGCAGCGGCGCTCGCCCTGCAGCAGCTCGAGCTCGTGCGCCGCGTCTACGCCCGCAACTCCGGCTGGCCCGAGTCGGATGAGCTGGACATGGCTCAGCTCACCACCGACGTGGTCTCCGAGTTCGGCCACCTGGCGCCCGACGCGTACGCCCCCTTCGGCGACGGCGACTCGTCCAAGTGGAGCAGGAATGCGCCATCAGCCAACGACATCGTCGGCACATTCACCGCGCCCTCAGTGTGGGAGTTCTCCCTTTCCGAGGACGGCAAGCCCGGCCAGCCCGCCGCGCTGCGCAAGAGCCCCAGCCATATGCTCCGAAGCCTGCAGCTGTCGCGCCAAAGGAGCTACGGCGACCTTTCCGAGGCCCGCAAGAGGCTTGGTGACCAGAAAAGTGGCCCAGTCACCGGGAATGCGTTGCTCGCCGCGCCTGCTCATTAAGTGGGTGCTTGGAGCATTGGACAGCATTGGGCGAGAGGACGAGCCCGGGAGGCCTATGTTCACACACATTGTAAAGATCTGTGATGAACGAGAACGAGTGAAGATGGAAGGCACTAGGGAGGCGCTGGAGCTTTTCCTTGCCGGAGACGGTTGTCACGAGGAGGAAGATATATTTGTTACAATGTTGTCATATGGCGTGGTACTTGTGGCGCTGGTATTGTTTTGGGTCAGGCTGGTTGATGTGTCTTACTAGTTGTGTATCATAGATGTACTATCTTCATAATCTGTGTAATAACATCTTTTTGAAAGTTCAAGTCATTGTCCTGTCCCAGTCATAGCCTCTAGTTGCTGCCTTGTCATCAGGAGAGGCTGTATAAATAGCTGCCTCACTTGTCTACTTCTGCCAGTTGGCCGCACAGCTCCTTGGTATCAATTCCAAAGTAATTAACTCACAATCAGAAAAGGAGACGCATCAAAACCAGAGAAGCAGTAACCACGTTAGATTCTAACAATGGCCGACAACGGAGAAGAGCAACCTAGGGCGCAAATTGTGCCGTGCCAGTGTCCAGACGAACACGCAAGTACAGCACCGGATCCTAAGCCCAAGCCCGAACCCAAGCCGTGGGAGCCTGAACCCTACCTGGATCCCCATGCCTAGATCCCCGTGTTTAAGACGCGGGACCTGCGTCTTCTCTCCAGCTAAACCCCAGCTTGATCATACAAGTGTGCCCTTTCGCTTCCTGCCCCTTCTACCGTTTCCGCATTCACACAAGCATTCTCAAGAAGTACACAGTCGGACTCAAAAAAAGAAAAATGACCAGCTGACATTTCTTGACTACCCAGCATGTGCGCCAGCCGTGCGTCAACCCAGCCCTCCTCTGCGACTGGTGTAAGGACAACGGTTGCCATTCCGGTGGGAGAGGCCTCGCGAGGAGAGGGTCGCAGGCGAGGCGAAGGGATCGGAGGCAATAAGCTCACATATGACAGTGGAGGCGAGGGTGTTAGGTATTTGAGGTCCTGAACCACTGAATGATGATGGGCAGGTCTTTTTGTCCGGGGAAAGGACATTTATGCAGTTGAATAGAAAACGGAAACAATAAGATCTGAAGCATTTCGACCCAAATCATCGTACCTTGTGTATGATATATTGTGAACTAGACTTAAATTGGGGTCTTTCAGATTCCTCCATGTGAAGATTTCAGTTGAGAACACTGCTTTTTACATATTGTCAAACATTGATTAGCATGTAAATTTCTACACGCAAACTGTAGTGCCTGTGACACCGTTGGCGCTGCTGCTTTCGTGATTGGTCCTCAGGTGCTGAAAGGACAGCGCCGCAATAGAAAGTTGGGCGTCTTGATGGGTTATGAGACTATCTTGCCTTGCGGCACCCCTTCCCCAAGTTGGTTTGTGCTATTACACCGGGGTTACACTCAAGGTTTGTGTGATTTCTTGGGGTAATTAATACAGTAAAAGGAGAACAATATATATGACTGCTTCTTGTCATTGACTTGACACCTGAGACAGCCATGATATCCGGTAGCAAGTGATGTGATACTGGGGACCGAGGTATCTGGTAGCCTTCGTAAGCAGGTGTCAGCATGGACCGTTACATACAGCTCGAGTAGCTGCATGTGCCTGAGGAGGGGCTCAATGTGACAGCAACGGAACCAACAGGCGGACAAAGGTACCTAAGCAAGGAGCCCCAACTATCCTGTCTTCTTCCCCCACCTTCCACTCGCACCCAGGTCAGGATCGCAATCGTCCACCGAACATCCACCCACCCAGCCAAGTCAGAATGGAGTCGCAGCCGTGGGAGGCTAGAGCCGCGGCCAAACGCGCCGACACGATCAACAAAATCTACCCACAATGGAAACTCAGCGCTCAGGATATCCAACGGGCTTCTGAGCAGAGGAACTTGACAGGCTCATTTATTCAAGGATTCCTCAGCCGACAGGAAATACCAATCCTGTCGATGGACAGCGTACCCATCGTCAATGCAATCAAACAAGGACAGCTAACAAGCGTCCAGGTGACGACGGCGTTTTGCAAGGCTGCCGCAGTTGCTCATCAGATCGTGAGTCAATCCCACCACAACCATCGTAACTTTGAGCTAGACAAATACGCCAATACAGCCTCTAACCGTGATTCATCAAAGAACAACTGCCTGCATGAAATATTTTTCGATCAAGCGCTGGAACGCGCCAAGGAGCTTGACGAATATTACAGAAAACATGGCACCACAATGGGGCCGCTTCATGGGCTACCAGTCAGCTTGAAAGATCAGGTCCACGTCAAAGGCATCGATACCACCACCGGCTATGTCGGCTGGATAGGGAGCAACATGGGCATTAAAGACCCCAGCCAGGCTCACAAAATTGAAAGCCAAATCGCTAGAGAGTTGTTGTCCTTGGGGGCTGTCCTCTACTGCAAGACCAGTGCTCCTCAGACGCTCTTCTACGTTGAAACCAACAACCACATCATCGGCCAGACTCTCAACCCCAACAATCGAAACCTCTCATGCGGTGGCTCCTCCGGAGGCGAGGGGGCTCTATTGGCACTTCGAGGCAGCACAATCGGCGTTGGCACTGACATTGGCGGCTCAATTAGGATACCGGCTGCGTTTAACGGCGTCTTCGCAATCAAACCGACGCCGGGCAGGCTCTCTTCGCGAGACCTGGCTGAGACCAATCCCGGTCAGACCACGTACAGGGCGACCACAGGCTTCTTGAGCACGTCTCTTGATGCCATCGAACTTGTGCTCAAGTCAGTCCTGTCTACACAGCCTTGGATCCGAGATCCGGTTGTAGTTCCGATGCCCTTCCGCCAGAAAATCTTCGATGCGCACCTCGGACGCGCTCAATCTGACGGCACAGCGAACACGAGCCGTCCTCCACTGAAGCTTGGTATTTTGTGGACAGATGGTGTCGTTCAACCTCACCCTCCCATATCACGAGGCTTACGCATGGTTGCCGGTGCTTTAGAGAAAGCCGGCCACAAGGTATGGACCAAACTCCTTGACAGAGTCGCCGGACTAATTGTCGCAGGTTGTGAACTGGGATCCACCGTCACATGCCACTGCGAAAAACATTCATGTAAGCAATACGCCCTTCCAAGCCCATCCGCATGCAAGCGGCCTTCCTAGCACATTCCGTGCAGAGCCAGACGCTGATTTTGAGTCTCAAAAGCTCTCGATCATCATGGCAGATGGAACAGCAGACGTCCACAAACATCTAGAGCGGTCCGGGGAGCCATTGATTCCAGAGCTTGCCAGTCGCGGTATGCGTCTCCGACCACCCATGGACCTGCTGGATTTTCAGGATGCCACGTTGCAAGGACTGGATTTTGAAACAAAGTATTCGGATTACTGGAACGCCACCGGTGACCAAGATGGTGGGTCCTACTGTTATGTGAATATAAGCTAAAACGGCTAACATCACGGGTAGGTCAAGTCGTCGACGCTTTCATCATGCCGGCTGCTCCACACGCAGCAGTGATCCCTGGAAACTTCAATCATATCGGTGTGTCAAACACCCCTCAACGATCCAAGAATGCCCCAAACTAAGCCAACAGTAGCATACACCGAAGGCTTGAACCTGCTAAACTATAGTGTTGCGGTGATTCCTGTTACAAAGGCTGATAAACACCTTGACCCTATTGATCGAAGTTATAAGCCCCGTGGCAAATCCGATTCGAGCAACTGGGAGGCCTGTAAGTCTCAGCTCTGACCTCTTGACGAGGAACCATTCGCGCCTGGGACATAGAGATTCCTTGCTAACAGATCCTAGATGACCCAGAAATCTACCATGGCGCACCAGTAGGTCTTCAGATCGTGGCTAGAAAGTTCGAGGAAGAAAAGGTTTTGGCCATTGCGAAGATCGTCCATAGGGCTCTGAAAAATGCAGAGAGCGGCCAACCAGTTGGAGCAAACCATCGGGGGGCAGAGATTCACAATCGGCTGTGAGCATACAAGTTGATGGCGAAATCCCGCACGCTTGAGATGGGCTGCATCTCTCCTGAGCACTCCTTAAAAGACTTTAGGTCCCATAAAGGGAGGATTGACCACTGAGGGGACGGAAATATCAAATTGGAGGACGGAAAATGGATTCAGACCGCTCACATGTGCACCGGCGAAGGGCGAGGGGGAAAGGTATCCAGAGTACATACAGGATCACACTATAGCTACTAACTTTTTGCCAGACAAGGCACCACTCTTTAACAATGATAGGCCATCAACTACACCTTCAAAGCCCCCTTCTAGCAGCTTAACAGGATGGGACTTTAGCTTTCCTTCGTCCAGCAACCGTTGAAACATGGCAAAGAACCGCACCGCCAGCTGCCGTTTCTCTGCGCTCGCGGGCTTCCCATAACCTCCCGGCAACTTCAGCTCCTCACCGAACACCTCCGGCGCCATAATGAAAGACGGCCGTACGGCCCGTCGACGACTCAAGAGCTCGTCGCTAACCAGCTCGAGTGACGTGTAACGCCCGCCCACTCGTTGTATGGCACCGTAACAGCAGGCCAGACTCTCAGCGTCCGCAATGCAGTCGAGCGCATACCTGAGGCGTCCACCCGTGTGCTTACGGATCGCTGAAGCGACGCCATCCGCTGCGTAGTCAAAGACCGCGCTCGCCCCTCGAGAGCGCACCAGCTCGAAATTGTGCGGAGAACAGGTCGCGACTGGGCTGAATCCAGACAGGCGTAGCAGTTGGATTGCCATGGACCCCGTCGCCGTGCTTCCACCGTACACGAGCACCGGTATGGGGGGCGTCGCCTGCGAGGGTGTATCCGGGGTGGAAGGGAGAAGGTCTAGGGTGTCGCTGCCCCAGAGAGCAAGGACGCACGTTGCCAGAGCTGTGCCCATTGTTGCGGCGGCTTGGATCATAGCATTGCTGTCTCTGCTCTCAGTCCACGCCTGCAGTGACGGCGACGACGGCACTCGCATTAGCAAGTCGGCCGGTGCTCTCAGGTATTCGGCAAAGGCACCGTTGTCTGGTGCGGCCGGGTTGGACCCCTGAACCGCCCCACACACAGCAACTCCGGGTACAATGCCAGTGCTCGTCTCTATCCCAGCGTCTGCTATGCGGACGACGGTGCCAGCGAAGTCCATACCGATAACAGAGCCTGGGGTCGGGAAGCTGGCGCCCATCTTGTGGTCGCTGGGATTGAGAGCCACGGCCGCCGTCTTGACCAGGACGGTGCCTGGCAGAAGTGGAGGGATGGCCACCCCACTGACAAGCCGTGGCTGGCCGTGCTCGTCTTGCGTGATGGCACATTGTGTTTCTGGGGTTTTTGATACAAGCGCTGCCCCTGGTGAAATCATCTTTCCGTGTCCAAACTATTTGTATTCTTTGAATTCTTCTACCAACACAGGACAACAGTGAGCCTCCTATCAGGACATGAAACAATATGTTGATGGGAAATAGACGTGGACAAGGAGAGTGGGCGTTGCCTGTCGCGAATTTAATGCCTGGGGTACTCAAGTGAGGCTCCGTTCATTCGCAATTGTCACGTTGCCGCGCCTGCTGCCAATTAGGAAGCAAGCGCAGCCTGTTGGCAGCGAACACGGGCGTACTAAATTAAACGTCTGCAGGCAGCATTGCGGACTTCTCCTCAGCCCGCTGTTGTCTCTTGGGTTACATTCGTAAATGAGATATCCTTGCTTCAACCGTCTTCTTGCACAGCTGGTGTGTGAGTGCTACGTCGATTACGGCAAAGACGCCCCTGGCGTGTACATAAATCCTTGAGCCACTAGCTGCGCAAGATGCAACACTGCATTTCGTGGATATTCTCGGGTTCCAATATGATGACTGACTGAGGGGTTGAGACACTGGTTCAGGCAGATTCTTGTCAACGGGTGAATGAATGGCTAACTGGTAACCGCCCTACTTACTAGTAGCCGGAGGTGAACTGTCTGATCTTTCTTTGTGATTCCATTGATCGCTTCAGTCCTGCCTCCATCGCCGGTTCGGTTTCCATCGAGATCGGTGCTCAATCTGGCTCATCTTCAACGTTCCTATCCGCACATAATTACTATTGCTTGATCTCAACTTGAGTGCGCAAGTACATGCAAACAGAAATGAGCAGCCCCAGTGACAGTATGAAAGCCCAACCAAAGGAGGGCCAACTCGTCAGCACGAGCAAGCCGGAACAAGGGTCCACCGCTAGTGATGATGTGCAGCGCACCTTCGGCTTCTGGGCCATCATTGTTGGACTGGGAGTGATGCTTCTACTCAGCGCACTGGAGAACTCAGTACTCGTCACGGCGGCGCCCGAGATCCTGTCGGACCTTCCACTCGGAGATAGCTGGACGTGGATCACGAATGCTTTCTTCTTATGCAGCGCTGCGTTCCAGCCCTTTACTGGCCAGCTCTGCAATTTGTTTGGTCGGCGATGGGTGACGATAGGAATCATTGCCGTCTTTCTGCTAGGCAGTGGAATCTGTGGTGGTGCATCCACTGGCGCCATGTTGATTGTGGGACGAGCCGTGCAGGGTATTGGGTCGGGCGGGATCATCATGGTTTTTGGTATGTCTAAACCTTTTGTAGTAAACCTTTGGCTCGAGCCGTTTTCACAACCATCACCGAAAAGCGCGATATAAGCCACCAGGGCTAATACGAACCAATGTGTTGTAGATATTATTGTTTCCGATCTCATTCCTCTTCGGCATCGTGGTAATTATATTGCCATCATCATGCTCATCTATAGCATTGGAACCACTTTGGGCCCTTTCATTGGAGGTGCCATCGTCGAGACAGGCAACTGGCGTTGGGTCTTCTGGATAAATCTGCCAATTGGCGGCGCTTCTTTGATCATTTTGCTCGTCTTTTTACAAGTCGATTACCAGAAGCGTGACGTCGCCTGGACCACTCAGCTGAGGCGCATCGACTATATTGGCAACGGCATTCTTATCGCAGGCAGCACATCAATCCTTGTTGCCCTGACTTACGCTGGCACACGCTGGCATTGGTCGTCCTGGCAAACTTTGGTGCCTTTGATCCTCGGCTTCCTTGCGTTTGGCCTATTTGCTGCCGTCGAAGCCGGCCCCTGGGCCCAGGAACCTGTCATGCCTCCGCGCCTGTTCAACAACCGTACCTCTGTCATCGTCGCTGTCAACACTTTCCTGAACTCTGCTCTTGTCTATTGGGGCGTGTTCTTTCTACCAGTCTTCTTTCAAGCCGTCCAACTTGCTACACCTCGCCGTGCAGGAGTTTGCCTAATCCCGTTATCCATGTTTGGTATTCCCAGTGCAGCAGCCGGCGCGTTCGTACTAGCTCGACTGGGTAAATACAAGATGATTCACGTGTTCGGCTTCTGCACCTTTTGCATCGGCAGAGGTCTTTATACGCTGTTGGACGAGAAAACACCTGTCTGGGAATGGGTTTTGTTCCAGCTCGTCGCTGGTATTGGCGGCGGTATACTACTCAACACACTTCTGCCCGCATTCCAAGCGCCCCTGGACGAGTCAGACCAGGCCACCGCTACGGCAGCGTGGAATTTCGTACGCACCTTGGGAAGCGTATGGGGGGTGGCAATACCTGCAGCTGTCTTCGCAAACTATGTCGATGGTGCAGTAGCTGAGGTGTCGGACCCCCGGGCCGCCGAGCTCCTTGCCCATGGCGGAGCCTATCAGTATGCTTCGGCAGCCTTCGTGCGCGAGTTTCCGCTTGCGGTACAAGACCAAATTCGAACCGTCTATAGAGACGCCATCAAGCGCGTGTTCGTTGTGAGCTTCGCCTTTATGGGTCTGGCACTCCTCTTGTCATTGTTTGAGAAGGACGTGCCATTGCGTACTGTACTTGAAACCGAGTACGGGATGAAAAACAAAACAAAGGATGACAAGTCAATGGGTCCGGTGGAAAGTAATGAGCAAACCGCCTGAGAACCGTTGTGAACTCTTCCATTTTTCTGATCAAGGAACTGTTGGGCGACAGAATATCTACAGCAGAGTTGTCAACAGTCATTGAAGTATACCGCTGGCGTCGAAAGGAACCCGCAGTGTGGATTGTAAATTACCAGTGACCACCATTCTTGGGAGAATATGGCAATAACAAAATAGAAGGTCGCTTTTCCCAACGGAGAGAAGATATCAGGCAAAGATGTGCCCTGTGTTTTCTACAACACGAAACAATCGAGATTTGAAAGCATCCGTGTCGTTCATGTCGATGACTGACAGACACGTTGGGGCAACCGTGTAACATCAACAATTCTGCTTTGCTAACCCCAGGATAAGAATTTGGTGTAAATATAATTGATGGAAACATAAAAGGAACTTCTGGGACCCTGAAATATAACATTTTGGAGAGTGTGCTATTGTTTACTTAAAGCCCACGAGTATTTCGCGACATTGGAATCGTTGGGATATTATTCATCTCTTGAAACCGGTAAAAATCTGATCATCAGCTTAGGTTTCACCCAAAACCCGTATGTAACAAAGTCTCTTTCGAAGTTGAGCTCCTGTCCTGCCACATCGGCCAGGTCAAACGACCAAAGAACTTTCGAAATGAAAAGTCTAGCTTGCATCCAGGCGATCTCCTTTCCTGGGCAAACCCGAGGTCCATGGCTGAAGGGGAATAAGCCTTTGGTATTATCATTGGAGAATCTTTCCTCGCAAAGCGGGTGGTCTGTTGGCAGCCAGCGTTGCGGCCGAAACTGCAAAGGGTCAACGAACGTTTCAGGTTTGCGTGAGGCGGCAAAAATGCTCGTTTGACAATAGACCTGGAAGAATGTCAATAACCTGGAATGTAGAAGGCACCAGTTTCTTCTTTTTTCTTCTGGATCATCAAATGAGAAAGTGGAAGAAGACCTACTCCTTGTGGGATGTATTTTCCATCTACCACAGCTCCTGGGCTGATCCGCGGCAGCCCAGTGTTGTTGCTTGGGAAGAGGCGTAGCGACTCCTCAAGGCAGGCGTTCAGGTACTTGAGAGAAGCCAGAGCATGAACTGATATATCTTTGTAGCTCTTGAAAGTGCCTCGGATCTCCGCTGCCAGGGTCTGACACGCTGCGTGATCATTGAGAAGGAAGAACAAGGTGCTGTAGTACCAGGAAGATATGGGTTCATAACCAGCAAACAACAATTGGGAGGCCACCTGTTCTAGATGCCGCATCTCCTTAGGGTCACTCGGGATAGGATCTCCGGCTGGTACCAGTTGCTCAAAGAAGTCGAGATGTGCGGTGTTTCCTTTCTGTCGAATGCGTCTCTGTACTTCTTCACGACTTGTTCTTGTCATTTCGGGAATGGATTTCAATGATGACTCGGGTAGATGGGTGAAAAGGGCCGGTTTGATTACCCGACTGATGTAGGGAAATCTCTTTGAGACTTGCTCAAGAGTTGTAAAGGCATTAAACCCAAGGAGGACCTCGAGATAGGCCGAATTCTTCACTGGACACAGGGATCAGTGAGATATCCTTCCAGGGTTGTGTGGCGCTTGATGTCAGCTCAAAGCAGAAACTTGCTTACTGTCTTTCAATTCGTGCATCTTGCGGTTGTACGTCAGTTCTGCTGAAGTGTCCATGGCCAGCCAATTACACCATTTTGAAACATCAATCCCATCTGCCTGCTGAGCCATGGTCCCAATTGCATCAACAAATGCATCAATGTACATGTGTATGACAGGCACCTTGGCCATGCTTGCACGAGAACTGAAGGCTGGAGCTAGTTGCTTGGCAACTAAGCGGTGACGAGCAGGATCCCGTTCAAAAAGAATGCCGCCATGCTCGTCCCCGCGATCGTTGATGTCAGACTTGATGAAAGACTCATGATTCTTCGCATGCGGGGTGTATATGTCTGAAATAACAACACGTCAGATATGTCGCGGCCGTGAGAGAGAATGCTGATAACATACCGATGGATGCCTGCGAGGTTGCAAAGAGAAGTTCATTTGGTGCTATACGGACGAAATCACCTGGAGAATGTGAGTTAGACTCTCATTTAGAGTAAGTAGTGAGGTTGAAGTTGCGTTGCATACCGTACACTTGCTGAGCGTTCTCCATTGCCCATGGGTAGCGTCCCGACAGCCTGAGAGCCGTGCACATCAGATTGAGTTAGAGAATCATTTGGCATGGAGAAACTGACCAATGATATGCGTACCATACGTTTGATACTGCGGCGATGGGAGGCCCAGGAAATTGCGCCAATGGGTGAAAGTACTTCAGATAGATGCATCGCGCGAGTGAATAGCACAGGATCTATTGTAACAGATGCGGGGTGAGTTCTCTTGGAAAGACATAACGGAAGAGAACACATACGAATCCAAAGGCAAGGCTTAGTACAGCCTGGGAAAGCTCGGTCATTGCGAAGGCAGGGATGAGATTGGCGTTGCCCATCAGGGTGGCTAGGTCAACACTGTATCGATTTGCCTTTGAACAATTTTCCTGATCACAACTGGATCACGAATCTGATGATGACGAAATGGTTCATGCCAGAATATTGGGAGGAGTCACATGGGCACTTGTACCGCCAAAGGAGGAAAAGGATACAATCTAGATGTGGAGGTAACCCTTCAGGTCAGACACATGAGGGATTTGACAAGGCTCTGGTGCCGCATCAGAAATTACATCGTTCTCATAGGCTCACACTGGGGTGTGCAAAATAACATACGGGGGTCTTTCGCGTCCATGCCCATCTGCCTGATCACTCAAGGGATACATGCCTCACATAGATCTTGCGACCGGTCGGATGCAACGCGATCTCAAGGAGATACAGATTTTGGAGGTCTGTCAACACCAGAACCTCGCGATAGAGTATGCCTCCATCAAGCCGGCCCGTGGGGGTTGCGCGCGTTCTGGCATGTTGAAACCCAATCATTGCCCAAGATCGGTGATGATTGACCTCATGCAAGACGGACTGCAACGTCAACTAGGCTTCTAAGTTCCACGTTGGTGACAAAAGCTGCGGCACAGCTTTACCCCTCATGCGTAGGATCCAACACCAACACTGTCATTGGACAGGCTTGTCGTGTGAGCTGATGGCTATCAGCAGACTAGGCTTTTCTTTCGGAGACGATGAGCTTCAGCTCACAAGTGGCAATTCGACTTTCAGCCCTCAATGGGTTGCATCAGTGGACGCATGTGCAGTGCCAGTTGGAGCAGAAGCCAGCCCAATACGACTTCTCTGACCATTGAGGTCTTCATCTTTGACTTGGCAGTTTGTCACAGCCCGTAAAGCTGATCTGGCTAAGAGACATCGCCCGGGACGCCCAATTTGCACCAGTAGCCTGAGGGAAAGGCTGCAAGCCCAGTTTGTCACTAGATCTCCTAGATTCCTGCCACCAAGGTACCCGGTACATCGTAGACACCATTTTTGCTGGGAAACATCGGCCAAGATGAAATGTTTTAGCACGCGAGGTCTAACAACATTGTTTTCAGGCTGATAATGTGCTATGCACAGAGGTGTGTTTTTCACTTCGAAGCGAATGCAACAGTCTTGACCGACATACTGCATAGGACACTACAAGAGTTTTTGGTTACAAATGAAACTGAAATTGAAGGGAAGGTGGGCACGGCAACTTCTGCTCGACCGCAATGGTGATCCGTGTTTTCCACATGTTCCACCACACCCTGGCTTGACATGCATCTAAACTATCTCGAAATTCCGCCGGACCTGTATCATTCCCTGTGGTACAGCTGGTCTGGAACCATTCGTATTTTCCAACTTGTCGCTCTCGGCATGAAACTCAGAGTGGTGCGTGGAAGGGGGCCAGGCCAGTGCATTGGAGTTGGGTTCTTGAAGCGGTATCCAGATCTGACTCTGGCTGCCCTGTTCATGTCGCTGAGTCGCACTGATCTCTGGGGAGATGCCTCCAGAATCCGAGGACTTCTCGCGGCTACTCCGGTAAAGGAGTATGCTGCTGGCTCTTGACTTGAGGCGAGTCCAAAATCCTGCAGTAGGAAGGATTGGTTTGTAGACGGGAGCAGAGCAGCAAATGATGGCAACAGCCATCTGAACTGCTGCCCACAATCCAAGTGAAGTATAAATATCTGGTAGTCTCAGTCAGTGTCAAGGATACAGCAGCCATTAATCCACAGGCTCTTCTCTTACATAGCTTGTCGGGAGAATATTGAATGCCGATTTTGATAAACCCTATCACTCCAACACTGTGACCAGCTGTTAGCAATCGCTTGCGAGCAGACAGTCAGTGAGGCATGGGTTGGATCAGGAACATACAAGCCTCCAAGGCCAAAAAGTCCACCTAACTTCCACTTAGTGCCCCTTGAAATGTGAATAGACTGGATCATGAACAAGGCAAGGACCACTAGAGCGAAATCGACAATGGAATTGATGCACTCTGAAGGAATGACCAGTATGGCTTCCGAAAAGCACCATCCTGGAATAAAGGGACGCCAAAACTTCTCAACCGGGTTGCAAGATACCGTCTGGAGCACGAGTATCATGATCACCCAAGATACGTGAATGGCACCTATAAAGTAAATCCATCGACGGTAGACAGTGCGGACGCCAAATATACGAAGATACAGAGCCATGATGCTCAACTTGGAAAATAACATCTGGAGAGGATATAGTGGCAAATCGGCATAGGTCATCTAGACCGAAGTCAGCGCATTTCAAAGGTACTCAGCCGACGTTCCAAGGCATACCTTGCGGATTCTTGCAAACTCCTCTGGGTCTTGGACAGCCATGATGGCCTGATTTCGGCCATCTATAGCAGCGAGATCTTCAAAATGTCAGAGTCAGAGAGGAGCAGATTATCACGATATACAGATGTTCCTGCTCTCTTGACTCACTTATAGCCGAAAGTATGGTGTACGCCAGATAAACGATGAGTGCACTCAATGCGAACCAGTCCTCCATCCCAAATTTTCGTCCAGCCTTCCTGCATGCGATGAACCGAAGAGCGACTGCCAGGGTGCAAATTGGCGCAAAAATGATCAGGAGAACGAAAAAGACCCCCTGAATCGAGGTATTGAAGATGTTCATGACCATGTTGCCGGTGAGTTCGTGATGTGCGGCTCTTGTGTCGAATTTTACAGGCTTACCAGCGCCGATTGCTGGACAAGTAAACTGCCAGGGATTTATACCACTGGGTCTCTCGAGCTTCGGGAAGAAAACGCATAAGGGACTAGGCCATCAGAAGATGGAAGTGAGCCCAGGTACTGGTACTTTGCCAATAGACTGGTGTACAAAATTTACGGACGAGACTCGTTGGTGGCTACTGCATCCAATGATGAGGCTACCGAATGCAAACCGGGTCACACCCAGATGCGGGGAGAGTAGGGTGGAAGCCTACTTCAGCAGTGTTCAGAATCCTTCATGCAACCCACCAAGCGGCAATAGTTAAGCCTAACAGCGGCACAGTAAGATGTTCTTCTGGTCTGCTTTCCATGATTCGCCAAACATACAGAATAGCGCTGTTCTAGGGGTTAAAAAAAGACACATGCATCTGGGGAACATGATAATGGTTAATACAATACTACTCTGCGATTTGGTTCGACCACATTTGAAGGCTCAACTTAGCTTGGGTATGCTCACAAAAATCTCAGAATTCCACCTCTGGGGTTCTCATTCGTCATCACAGCCTAATTCGAGGGACATAAGACATTTTTTTGCACAGCCTCTTCGATGGCCCATGTTTCCTCCTCGAATCAGCTGGCCACGGTTATTTGGTGTAACGCAACTAGGTAGCCTCGAGCGTTCGTCTGTCCAGGTTCCGGGGGCTAACCTGCCATGCTTCCAACTGCATCCTTTTAGCTTGTTGCTGTTCGCGTAGTCGCACTCAGTGGAAGAACCTCCGTAAAATGAGGCTAAATTCCAGGTGCACTGGTATCCAGGGAGAATACACTTGTTCATCAATGCCCTGCAAGGACTATCACTGAATGTGCCCAATTCTCAGTCAAAGACCTTTGCATTCTAGGCGACATCGTTCAGAGTACATTTCCCGCAATATCAACAAGATCAGATCAAGATGGCCACCATGAACGCCCAGGAACAAAAGATTGTCATAATTGGCTCAGGTTGTCGTTTCCCTGGGGGTGCAAACACGCCTTCAAAGCTGTGGGAGCTCTTACGGGAACCACACCATCTCGCTGAGTCAATCCCGCAGGATCGCTTCAGCATTAGTGGCTTCTATCATCCAGATGGACAGTACCACGGTCACAGTAATGTCAAGAAAGCATATTTTCTCGAGGGCAAAGGTGTACACCGCCGCTTTGACGCTTCCTTCTTTGGCATCAATCGCGTTGAGGCCAACGTTATGGACCCTCAGGCACGACTCTTGATGGAGACGGTCTACGAGGCCTTGGAAGCTGCCGGTCAGTCTGTCGATGACCTCCGAGGGTCCAATACCGCTGTTTTTGCCGGGCAGATGGTAGCAGATTACGAGCAGGTGATGGTGCGCGACAATGACACTATGGGCACCTATCATGCTACCGGAACCTCTCGCGCCCTATTAGCAAACCGAATTTCCTACTTCTACGATTGGCACGGCCCATCTGAAACAATCGATACAGCATGCAGCTCAAGTCTCGTAGCTGTCCACCACGCCGTTCAACAGCTACGCTCGGGACAGTCTCGTGTGGCAATTGCTGCAGGGGCGAATCTGATATTCGATCCACAGTGCTTTGCTGCAGAGAGTACACTAAACATGCTCTCCCCTGAAGGACAGTCACGTATGTGGGATGTAGGCGCAAATGGGTATGGGCGTGGCGAGGGTATTGCGGCTGTGGTTTTGAAAACTCTAAGCGCTGCCGAAGAAGATGGTGATCATATCGAATGTGTTATCGCTGAGACTGCCGTGAATCATGATGGGAAAACGCGTGGAATTACAATGTCAGTATCGCCAATAATCCACCCTCGTGAATTTTGCTAACTGAATATGCTACAGGCCAAGCGCCAGAGCGCAGACCCAGCTGATTCAGGATTGCTATGCGCGAGCTGGTCTTGACTTGACGAACCCTTCTCACCGTCCGCAGTATTTTGAGGCGCACGGTACGGGAACGCCTGCTGGGGATCCAGTTGAAGCCGAGGCAATTGCCTCTGCCTTCTTCCCACAAAGAAAAGTGCCTGATGAAGAATGCCGCAAGCTGTTGGTGGGCAGTATCAAGACTGTTGTTGGCCACACAGAAGGTACTGCGGGTCTCGCAGGCATTCTCAAGACCTCGCTAGCCATGCAGAATTCCCTGATCCCGCCTAATCTGTTATTTCAAGAACTCAATCCGAGTATCCGGCCGTTCTATGCCAACTTGCACGTTGTTACTACTCCAGAACCCTGGCCCGATGTCGCGGAAGGTATGCCACGTCGTTCCAGCGTAAACAGGTAAGAAGACCCTCATCCTGCAGCTCTTTCTAGATTCCTGACTTTGCCTGGCCCGACAGCTTTGGTTTTGGAGGGACGAATGCCCACGCCATCCTCGAAAGTTATGCCAGGAAAGAGTCCTCACGAGGTCAACCTTCAGCCTGCTTGACACCATTTGTGTTTTCCGCGGCGTCAGAGGCATCTCTTCGGTCGTATATGTCCACATTCAGCAAATTTCTGCGAGAAAACGAAGAAATTGTCAATATCCGAGACCTCGCTTATACCCTCTACTCAAGGAGGACTCGGCTCTCAGTTGCAACGGCGGTAGCTGCCCTTACAGTCGATGATCTCCGTGGCAAGGTTGACATGCTACTCCAGAAGGACCAGTCAGACCCAAACTTGAGCATAAAAGCTCAAGCTACCAACAAGGCAGAAGCTTCGAAGGTGCTTGGAATCTTCACTGGTCAGGGAGCTCAGTGGGCGAAAATGGGTTCGGAGCTTATACAAGAGTCGACCGTTGCCAGAAAGATCATCAATGACCTCGAAGTTAGATTGTCTCAGCTCCCCATTCCTCCATCCTGGTCACTAATGGAAGAGATGGAGCGAGATGGCCCGTCTTCGCGCATCAATGAGGCCGTCATATCCCAGACAGTTTGCACAGCAGTCCAGATTCTTCAGGTGAAGCTCTTGTTTGCCGCAGACGTTCATTTTTCCGCTGTTGTGGGCCATTCGTCAGGTGAAATAGCGGCTGCTTATGCAGCAGGCTCCATCTCCTCCAGAGATGCCATCTGCATCGCTTATTATCGAGGTCTATACTCCCAATTCGCATGTGGCTCTGACGGGCAACCTGGTTCTATGATGGCCATCGGCACCACGGCGGAGGACGCGCAAGAGCTCTGCGATACACCGGAGTACACCGGTCGTGTTCATGTTGCTGCCATCAATGCACCAGAAAGCGTTACATTATCTGGGGATCGCGATGCAATTGAAGATTTGAAGGTGGTGTTTGAGGATGAGGGGAAATTCACGAGAATTCTCCGTGTGGATGTCGCCTATCATTCTCATCACCTCAAGGAGGCCTCGAAACACTACCTCGATCCACTTTTGGAGTTGGACATCCAGGTCAGGTCCAACCTACGGTCACCATGGTTCTCCAGTGTGCACGGCAGACTCATGTGTATTGACTCGGACCCTCTCAAAGGGTCTTATTGGGTTACAAACATGGTGAGTCCTGTGAGATATATGCAAGCCGTACAGAGTGCTCTTTCTGCCGAAGGGCCTTTCGAAATGGCTATCGAGCTAGGCCCTCACCCAGCTTTGAAAGGGCCCAGTCTTCAAATTTTCCGACAAACCGAATTCGGATCTATTCCATACGCCAACCTATTCTGCCGCGGCACTTCGGCACTTGCGTCCTTTGCAGAGGGCCTTGGGCAAGTCTGGGTTCATGCTGGGCCTAGCGCAGTGAATCTTCACGGCTATGAAGAGTTCTTGTCTGGCGGGTCTGCACGGAATCAAGTGAGAGGGTTACCTAC
Source organism: Diaporthe humulicola (assembly GCA_038088545.1). Classification (NCBI taxonomy): domain Eukaryota; kingdom Fungi; phylum Ascomycota; class Sordariomycetes; order Diaporthales; family Diaporthaceae; genus Diaporthe; species Diaporthe humulicola. The sequence continues at coordinate 242,178 of JBBWSL010000045.1, read as the reverse complement.
TTATGCTTGGAACCATGAAAAGGAGTACTGGCATGAGTCCAGATATGCAAGAGCCATCCGAATGCGGGAAGGGCCTGTGCATGAAATACTGGGTCACATCACGCCTGACAGTACCCATCAGGACAAAAGATGGCGCCATATATTGTGCCCGACAGAAGTTCCATGGTTAAAGGGCCATCGACTGCAAGGGCAAATTGTGTTTCCGGCTGCCGCATATGTTGCGCTGGCCCTCGAAGCCGCACTGGCTCTGTGCCATGGATCCTCACCTACTTTGATCGAGGTTGAGGATGTCGAGATTGGTAAAGCCTTGAGCTTCGACCTCGACGAGACCAGAGTTGAAACAATACTCTCTGTGACAGACATCCGACGGCAGAATACTTCAGAAATACTGGCGAGATTCAGCTACAGTGCAGGATCGAAGATGAGTGCTAATCAGTTTGACCTACTGGCCAGTGGTAGAGTTCGCGTGACTCTCGGCAGCAGTACAGTCAGCGCACTTTCAGCTGGACCCCCTCGCTCACCAAGTCTCATTGATGTGAACGAGGAGGAGTTCTACGAGTCGATGAGGGATCTCGAGTATGAGTATTCTGGTCCATTTGCCTCTCTTCATGGGCTTCGAAGAAAGCTCGGCTCTGTGACCGGATTCGTGCGCAACCTGGAGCCGTCTGAGCTGTTGATCCATCCTGGCATGCTTGACGCGGCATTTCAGTCTGCATTCCTGGTGCACTGTGCGCCTGGTGATGGCGGGCTGGACAGGATGCATATTCCTAGGAGAATCCGCAAAATCAGCGTCAATCCGGACTTGTGTGCGCGGGAGGTCGCCAAGTGCACTCCTGTTCCTTTCAGCTCCCTGCGCTCTCCGGGTGCTGACTTTCGCGCCATGATAAGTGACATCAACCTCTATTCAACGGAAGTGGACAACTCAATTGTCCAAGTTCAAGGACTTGAATGTGTTCCTCTGTCATCAGCTACTGCCCAAGACGACAAGGAGATATTTTCCACGCTGCTTTGGGACGTTGCCTCCCCGAACGCGGAGATTGTATCGCCAAGGCTCGCAATTACCGCGCAGCAACGTGACATGGCCAGTCTTCTCGAACGTATGGCTGTCTTCTATTTGCGTATTTTGGAAAGAGATCTTCCCGCTGAGCATCCTGCCCGCCTCGGAGGGCCCTACGCATCTTGGTTCCGGTTCGCTTCCCACTGTACCACCCTAGCACACCAAGGTCAACTGCCTTTGTGGATCTCTGATTGGGAGAATGATACAAAGGATCGACTGCACTCAGCAATTCTGCCTCACTCAGACGTTATAGACGTTATGATACTCCGCGCTGTGGGGGAAAGCATCGTGGAAATAGCCACTGGCGAGGCTTCAGCCATTGACATCTGCATGAGAAACGATATGCTGTCGCAATTTTACATGAACGGCTTTGGGCTAGCGCCATATACGAAATCTCTGGCTCGCATCATCAAGCAAATAGCTCATAGATATCCTCACATGGACATCTTGGAAGTCGGTGCCGGCACTGGAGCTTGCACTGAAGCTGTCCTGTCGGAGATTGGCTCAGCATTTTCGTCGTACACCTTTACCGATATTTCCACCTCATTCTTTGACTCGGCACGGCCATTGGGAAACAATCACCCAAACCAGATGATGTTCAAAGCTCTCGATATCTCCAAAGCACCATCTAAACAAGGCTTCCAAGACCACGCGTACGATGTAGTGGTCGCCTCGCTGGTTCTCCACGCCACGCCCAATCTCGAAGAGACTTTGCGCAACACTCGTCGCCTCCTCAAGCCCGGTGGATATCTGGTCGCTCTTGAGCTTCTTCCAGCCAATGTCAGCTATTTGGGTGTCATATTTGGCGCTTTCCCTGGTTGGTGGCTAGGCGCCGATGAGGGCCGTGTCTTGACTCCCGCCGTCGGCCTTGGAGAATGGGACCGTCTCCTTCGCAAGGCAGGGTTTTCAGGTTGTGACACGAATACAAATTTGCTGGACGAGCACATCACACCTGGGACTATATTCGTTTCACAGGCTTTAGACGACAGGGTCACGTTTATCCGCGATCCATTCTCGGCAGCTCCTACCAAGCTCATTCAAGATCTTGTCATACTTGGTGGGGACAGTCCTTCGTCTACAGTTCTCGCCACCGGACTTGAATATGTCCTAGCAGCCTACTGTGGCAATGTCCGAAGGATAGCCTCAGTGATTGATGTGCCTCGAGCTGAGATATCGTCTACTTCTACTATCTTGAGTCTCGTTAGTCTAGATGGCCTGCAACTCACCCAACTGAATGATCAGACATGGGAAGCTTTGAAGCAGGCTTTGCTTGAGACCGGGTCACTTGTGTGGCTCACACAAGGAAGACGAGCCAGCGACCCTCACGCAAACACGATGATAGGCCTGGTCCGGTCCGTGGTACGCGAAACCTCTCTCCTGAACTATCTCTTCCTTGACATGGAGAGTACACAAGACCTACTCGACGCCTCTATAATCTCTAAGATGGTTCTACAAAATGCTGCGGCCTCCCAGTGGCGAGGCCAAGGTGATTTGCACATAACAGCTGAGCCTGAACTGGTTCTCAGTAACGGCCAACTTTTAATTCCTCGCCTGGCTGTTAGCAAGGAGATGAATGCTCGCTATAACTCGTCACGACGTGCCATCTTGGACGAAACCCAGGAGCTCGTGCAGAATATGGGAATTTCGGTGTCTAATTCGGAATACCTTGTTGAGGAAGAAGTCCTGCCACGCGGGAACAAGTCTTCGTGCATGCGAATGCATGTTTCACACTCCGTCCTTAGTGCTCTGCGTTGCTCCGAATTTGGATTGATGTTCCTGGTCCTTGGTCCACATTACGACTCCGGTGACCATATCGTGGCATTTTCGGCCGAGAACAACAGGGTTATTTGCCCTTGGGAGAACATTTCTGCTCCTGTCGAAATACGCCCCGGCTCCGAGACGAAGCTGCTGTCACTGATGGTACATCACATACTAATATCCGACATCATAAGAGGTCTCTTTGAGGGTGACAGGATTCTGGTCTACAATCCCGATCCGATGTTTGCTGCTGTCTTGCTGCGCATAGCCACACCACTTGGGATAGACGTGACTTGCATCAAGCATCCAAATGCAGCTGTGTCCATCGATCCTACTTGGCTGACTGTCCACGCAAACGCGACTGACAGTGAAATCTTCTGCACAATCCCAGATAGAGTCTCTGTCTACGTCGACCTTTCAGCCCACGACGACAGTGCGATCATTGGAAATCGTATCAGATCACGGCTCCCGCAGCTTTGTAGATCTGAGACCCTGGACACTCTCTTCAGCAGCACAGCAATGACACCGTCTGTTTCTCGAGCCCTGAATCTCCGGAATCGACTCCACGCAGCGCTCACCTGGTCATTGGAATACCTGAATAGCACGCATGAAACGCAATTCCATGCTCCTGAAGTCTCAATTCAACAAATTGCAGCATCTGAGAGCAGAGTCGCCCCTGCTACTGTTGTCGATTGGAGACTGTGCACTCAAACACCTGTTCGTCTCAAGAGCGCTTCCACCCTCGTCAGCCTTGACCCAAATCGGACTTACTGGTTGGCTGGACTTAGTGGCGGGCTTGGACAATCACTCTGTGAATGGATGATTCACCACGGGGCAAGGAACATCGTAATGTCCAGCAGGAACCCACGCGTGGATGGATCTTGGCTGGACGATATGCGTACTCTCGGTGCTGCTTTAAAGATTTCGTCCTGGTGAGTATTTCGGGCGCAGGGCGTACGGAGAGATTTTCCTTTCTTGAAGCTAATTCATACCTACACTAGCGACCTGACCAATAGCAAAGATGTGGTAGCGCTTCATGCGGAATTAGCTTCGACTATGCCATCCATTGCTGGAGTTGTGCAAGGCGCAAGTAAGTGAAGCACTCGTTTCGAGTTTCCCATGGTGCATTTCGAGGAGGTGGAATCTGTATTGGCAAGAACTAATGTGCCTCACACGGGTAGTGGTTCTTCGAGATCTCCCTCTCCGCAACATGACCTTGGATGCGTTGTTGGATGTCATGCAACCTAAGGTTCAAGGAAGCATTTGCCTCAATGATCTTTTCCAACAGCCTACATTGGACTTTTTCGTATTTTTGTCTTCGGCAACTTCAATCATCGGCAATCCCGGACAGGCAAACTATACTGCTGCCAATCTATTTATGTCCAGCCTGGCGGCGCAGAGAAGAAATCTTGGCCTGGCGGCGTCAGTCATGCACATCGGTCCTATATATGGGGTTGGCTATATCTCTCAGCTAGTCTCAGATGGCAAGACCCCCTTTCCAAAGAACAACATCCGGTCAGGGGCATATATAGCCACTTCCGAACACGACTTTCATGAGCTCTTTGCAGAGGCCGTCTTGGCAGGATCCCCGCAATCCGTTTCTCCCGCCGAGATGGTATCTGGAATTCGAAGGGTCGGTGCTAATGAACCAATACAACCGATCTGGAGGTCGGATCCTCTTATGAGTCACTTCATTCGCCATCTGCACACGGACGAACAGGTTGAGCCCACTGCCAAGTCCAACCGGGTTCCAATCAAGACACGTCTTGCGGAAGCCTCAGATTATGGGCAGGTCGAATCTATTATTCGAGACGCCTTCTTGTCAAAGATCAGTACTTTGTTCCAGCACGAGGGAGATGACTCTCAAGACGCAAACTTGGAAGATCTACGTCTCGATGAATTGGGTATCGATTCGCTATCTGCAGTCGAGATTCGAAGCTGGTCCATGAAGAGCTTCGAAGTGAACATCCCTGTTCTCAAAATTCTCGATGGTGTCACCATTAGAGATCTGGTTTCTCATTCCCTTGAGAAGATTCCCAGGCGTTTGATTCCCCAAGTGGGCAACCTACCTCTACCGGCGGAGAGCGAATCCCAGGAGTCATCAAGCCAGTCTAGCGGAGAAACCGTTGCCAAGGACGACCCTGATACAAGCTGCTCATCTGAGGTTGAAGTGAACTCAGAACAGTCCCCTATCAGCAAACAGAGTGGCATTGCCAAGCCTATAATCCAGAAATCATTCCCATTGTCCTTTAGTCAAGACATGTTCTGGTTCCTATGGGCGTGTTTGGCAGACAAGACCAGCCTAAATCATACTGGATGGGCGCGATTGATCGGCACCCTGGATATTGCAAAGCTTGAAAATGCAGTTCGTCTTGTTAGCCAGCAGCATGAATCGCTAAGGACCTGCTTCTTTGTGCAAGACGGCAAACCGGTTCAGGGAATCATGGAAAGCAGCACACTGAGATTGGAAGTCCAACAAATTCAATCAGAAGACGAGGTAGCACGGATGGCGGAGTTACTGCAGAACCAGATATTCGACGTGGAAAGAGGCAGCGTAATGCGTCTGGTTCTGCTCTCTCTCACTCCAGAGAAACACTCCCTCATATTCGGTGTGCATCCCCTCGCCTTCGATGGAACGTCATTCCAGGTATTCTTGACAGAGCTTTTTAGCTACTACATGAATCCAGAACAGAGGAAAAATACGCGGCAGTACTCTGAGTTCTCTGAAAAGCAACACGCCGACTTTGAGTCGGGCAAGTACGACGCGGAGTGCGATTTCTGGAGAGCTGAGTATGCAACATTGCCTCCGCCTCTTCCTATCCTCAGCTTGTCCGCAGCCACCTCACGACCTCCTTTGACATCATTTGAGAACGAACAGGCGGTCTTATGGATTAGTCAGGAGACCAAAACACAAGTCCAGGCTACGTGTCGCAGGTTCAGAGTAACGCCCTTTCACTTCTACCTCGCCGTTTTCAGGACATTGTTATTGAGATACGCCGCTGACTCGGAGGAAATCTGTATTGGATTTGCCGAGACGAATCGTACGGAGGACCAAATGATGGAGATTATCGGTACATTTGTCAACTTGCTCCCGCTGCGCTTCATCACCAAAGGATCGGCAACATTTGAGAGCCTACTGCAGGATGCACGCAACAAATCATATGCTGCCTTGGCTAACTCAAGCCTTCCTTTCCCGGCCCTGCTAGCACTGTAGGTCTAACTACCCATTCCAAAGATGCCTTGAGACGGCTTCCTACGTGCATGAGTGCTTACCAACTATTAGCTTGGATGTTCCGCGGTCCTCGACACATACGCCCCTCTTCCAGTGTTTCATAGATTATAGGGTGGGCCAGCGGACCCAAGACACTTGGGGCGATGTGGACCTCCAATTTATGGACTTCAAAAATCTGAGGATGGCGTATGATGTCGCTCTCGACATCGTAGATGAGCCTGACGGCCATTGTGTTCACATATTCGAAGTACAGAAAGACCTCTACGGCAGTTCTGGAGCCGAAAGGCTTGCGAAGAGCTATGAACATCTTCTGAAGGCATTTTCTGCGGATCCTGTTCTAACACTGGATGAACCAACCATATTCCAGGCCAGTGAGATCAATGAGACTCTCACCTTCAGTCAAGGTAAGTACTCAATCACTCAGACCGTGCCCCGAACCTGTCTAACAAGCAACACAGGCCCGTCAATCCCTGCCAAGTGGCCACAGACGGTGAATCAAAGGATTGACGAGGTCATTGAGTCAAAGCCGCAGGACCCGGCAATCCAGCTAGCACAGGGTGAAACTTTCACTTATGGAAATCTTTCAGGGTACGCAAAGGCCATCGCAGCGTCATTGCAAGCATCCTCCATTGGCCATGGAACTCCAGTGGCCGTCCTTCAGGAGCCAACTCACCTCTGGATTGCTTCCATCCTTGGAATTTTCCGATTAGGCTCAGTCTACTTACCTCTCGATCTCAGTCTCCCATGGGCACGCCTCAAAGCTATGGTCAATGACTGCCGTCCGGGAGCTGTGCTTGTGGACCAGAACACAAGACACAACGTTGGCAAGCTGGGTGCAATACCAGGTTTGGTGGTCATAGACGTTTCGTCTGTTCTTGGCCACGATTTCGCGTGTCCGATTCAAAGCGCCGCTACCAAGGATAGCATGGCCGCCGTGTTATATACTAGTGGGTCATCTGGCAGGCCAAAAGGCATTTTATTAACGCATGGGGGGCTGTGCAACTGGGCCGAACATGTGCCACCCATGTATAATCTGGAGTCAGAGGTCGTCCTGCAGCAGACTTCTTCCACATTTGACGTCTCTTTGATCCAGATACTAACTGCCCTCACCCACGGAGGACTCCTATGTCTCGTGCCGAGAAAGCTGCGGGGAGATGCGAGCGCCATCGGGAGCATCATGGCGCGGTATAACGTGACCTTCACCTGCGCTACACCAACAGAGTATTCATCTTGGATCGAGCATGGAAGGCAGGAACTCGTTCAGTGTGAGCATTGGAGGACGGCAATCTGCATTGGGGAGAGCATCCCGGCGACCCTTCCCAAGAAGATCTTCGCTCTGAGAAAGGAGGGACTGCACCTGATCAACCTCTACGGACCGACTGAGGCATCTTTGGCCGCAAGCGGCATGGTGATTTCACGTCCACCAGACCCAACGGACCAATCTGAGTCGCAAAATCATGAGCCCATAGCAGCTGGCTGTCCGCTGCCCAACTACTCCATCCACGTGCTTGACGCCCAATTACGACCGTTGCCTGTGGGTGTCCAAGGCGAAATATACATCGGGGGTCCTGGTGTTGGGCTAGGCTATCTGGGCAAACCCGAGCTGACGGCTCAAAAGTTCGTCCCGGACGTGATCAAGCACCCTAGCGACCTCCCCATAGGCTCCACCACTTTCCATCGCTCCGGCGACATGGGCCGATGGCGAGTAGACGGCACACTGATGATCGAGGGCCGCATAGAGGGAGATACGCAGATGAAACTGCGCGGCTTGCGTATCGATATTAGCGAGGTGGAGCACGCCATCATGGTTGCAGCACAGGGGATGTTGTTCCAAGCCGTCGTGACCGCCCGCAAGCTCTCAGTTGATTCCTGTCCGGTACTGGTTGCCCATGTGGTTTTCAGTCAAGGCTGCCATCAGGACGATTGCGACGACCACATACACCAAATTCAATCAGGACTGTACGGTCTGCCCCAATACATGCGTCCTGCCGTCATTATCCCAGTACGCAATCTACCCAACACAAATGCTGGGAAGCTTGACCGCAAAGCAGTAGCAGATTTGGTTCTTCCGAGCCAGGAAAATGTTCTAGCCTTGGAGGATTCTAAGGCATTGACAGAGACAGAGGTTTTCTTGAAGAGTGTATGGCAAGATGTCATCGGACAAAGTGTCAGCAACTCTACCAATATCACGCCCAGGACCGATTTCTTTCAGGTGGGGGGGACCTCATTGTTGCTCCTGAGTCTACGTGCCCGCATTACAGAAACATTTGAGGTCCGGATACCGCTCATACGCATGTTCGACCACAGTACATTGTCCTCAATGGCATGCTGGATTGACGACAGACTTGAACAGCGGCAACAGCTTGATGATTTCGGCGGCGTTGACGGTATCATCGACTGGGATGAAGAAACGCAACTACCTTCAAGTCTGATGGCCCTATCCTTGCCCGAAACAACATCAAACGTTGGGCCTGTCAAAATTGTGGTACTCACAGGTGCTACGGGCCATCTGGGTCGAGGTCTCCTAAATGCACTTATTCAAGATCCGAAGATAGAAAAGGTGCATTGCATTGGGATACGCAATACAAACGCCCGTCGGGATATTGTGGAAGACGAAAAAGTCAGAATCCACGGAGGGGATCTAAATCTTCCCTTTTTAGGCCTGTCAGAAGACAACGCCGAACGTATCTTTGACGAGGCCGACCTCATCATTCATAATGGGGCGGATATGTCGTACCTCAAGACATACGCTTCGCTCCGGAAGTGCAACGTCGATTCCACGAAGGAGCTGGCTCGTTTGAGTGCTCACCGTTCGATCCCCTTCCACTTCATATCGACAGTATCTGTCGGCCATATCGTCGCGGAAGCGAGGGCATCCACGGATGTGCAAATGTATGAAGGAGAAGTAGAAAAGCAACAGGACCCACAAGACTTCGTTTTCAGACCCGTCTCGGCCGCTGCTTATCATCCAGCCAAGAAATTGGCTCCTGGGGCCGGCTCTTCAGCCACTGCACATGGCTATATAGCCTCCAAGTGGGTCAGTGAGTGCTTTCTTGAAAGGCTGAACACGCGCTTCCCCGCTTGGCAGGTCTCGATCCATCGCCCAAGCCTCATTGCCCGCCGCGGCGACAGAGTCGCGGGAAGTGCGCCGGGCCTGGAGCTCGTGCAGAACATGCGCCACTACTCCTCGTTGCTGCGTGCTGTACCCATCATCGCTGGAGGACGTGTGGGTGGTGTATTTGATCTAGTTCAGCTCGAGACTGTCGTTGACGGTATCTTGGCAGCAGCAGTTGATCAGCCGGAACACGTCGGGGAGGCTGAAGGCGTGCGATTCTACCATCATACGGGCGGAGTAGAGCTTCCTCTTGGAGATCTGCGTAGATGGCTCGTAGAAGATGAAGAGGGGGACGGGAGCCAGGGGATAATCGTGTCTGAGGTGGAAGAAATTGACCTTGCCGAGTGGACACGAAGAGCAGCATCGTTGGGCATGCACGAAACCATTGTGGCCATGCTAGAGGAGTTTGAATCGGTAGAAGGGGCGGTTCATGTGCCCAGGGTAGGAAAGTAGAAGCTGAGAGGGATTCAGAGGCAAAGCAGCTGTCCTCAATATGTTAATTCAAGTTAAGTCGGCGCTACCTTCTATTTAAGGGAAAGGTCTTGAAGGGATCACAGGGCGAAGGTTTAAATACTGAGGGTGTAGGTGCTAGTGCCCAAGTGAATAAAGGATAAAGTCAGTGATTGAAGTCAGGGCGGTCTACTGCGCACACCCACTCTCAACTATGTCATACTCACGATGAGCCTTGGATAAAAGATGTGCAGTCCAACACTTAAGTGCACCGTTTTACACTGTTAATATCTTGCTAATTCCTGACAACTAGCCCACTGCTTCCAAAAAAATCACACTTCGCCCCCATATCGGGATCTTGCTGTGGGCTAATGCTAGTGTAGGTCACTGCCAAGTTTGTGAAGCCAACGCTGTCGCCATCAGCTGCAGTGCCGTTGCCACCGCTGACATAACTCGGCCAGTACGGCGCACGTGCGTCTCTTAATGGATTTGGGTCATGAGCCACCGCAAAACTGATCCAGTACGCCGTCATGATCTCAGCCAAGGTTCGATTGTTCGCTCCTGACCATTCAATGTCTGCATTCTGCAGGAAGGGCTGTGTCGCACCATGGAGCTCGGAGCCTGCGGCGAAGGTAAGCTTGAAAACAGCAGACATGTTGCGGTTCACGTCAACGGCGCGAGACGCCATATAATAGGTTGGGCAGTTGATGATAAAATCTCCAAACCAGGTCTGGCGCTGGAAGAAGGATGAGTTATAGTCCGAGCGGGGGTAAAGCTGGTAGAGTCGCGAGAAGAAGGCTGGTCCAGCATACGGAAAGAGGTCCATGGCGTCCATGACTTGCTCGACCTGGGTCGTCTCTGACATGTTGCTGAAGATAACGCCTTCATAAGCGGAATGATCGACAAGGAGCGGAACGTCGTAGAAGTGGCCGGCTTTGAAAGCTTGATCAGGCAATTCGCGTACAAATTCCCCATCGACCACTGGACCATAATAGAATGAGCCGTAGCCCGTAGCACCTGGCCACGACGCATTCTGGACAGCCTGCCCGACAGTGCCGAGAGCTTCAGACGACAGCTCACGCAGACACTGTACGGAAGAGCAATTGGCCAAGCGAAGTGCCTCGGAGAATTGGATATCTTGCTGGGATTGGTTCAGCAATGGCTGCCACCAAGGATACTCGGCGATAGCGGCTGAGAAGGGTGGCTCATCGTATCCGTTGCCTGCGGTTAGCTGGTATGTGACCGAGCCTCCACCGGCAGACGGGCCCCACTAAAGTGTATCAGTTGTGAACTTGAACGCATCTTCGACACGAGGAGATGAACGTACTATCGTCACTCTTGAGGGATCCCCGCCGAACGCGCGGATATTCCTCGAAACCCATTCCAGCCCAGCACGCTGGTCAAGCAATCCCGCGTTGCGCACGCCGTTGTTCGCGATTTGGCTACCTCCGAGAAAGCCGTGTATACCCAAGCGATATTGGACACCCACCCAAATGACACTGCCGTTCGAAGCGTGTAGCATGGCATCGCCAGGAGATGTCTGCGCGCTGCCGACCGTATATCCTCCACCATGAATCGCCACAATGACTGGCAAGGAGTCAGACTTAGGACTACTAGGTACTAGCACGTCGAGTACCAGGCAGTCTTCTGATTGAGGTGTTTCCAGCGCACCCTGTGTCTATCTTAGTATCTATCATACAGTGGAGTATGGAAAGAAACATACCGCAAACGCAGAGCTGAACGCGCCGAGTAACAAGCTTCCCGGTGCGCTCTGATAGCAGGAGGGGGCGATCTGTGTGGCGTTCAAGGTCGCACGCTCAAAATCGTTGGCCTCTTCGATAGGACGCGGTTTTTGCCATCTCAGCGCCCCCACCGGCGGCTGGGCAAACTGGATGCCTCTATAGTATGTAATCCGGGATGTTTCGTTGGTGTAGCCCAAATAAGAAGCATATCCCAAGTCGACGACGGGGGCTCCAGAAGGAACAGAAGAAATCGGCTGGGTTGCCTGTCCGTTGGCTAAAGCCGCAAGACCGGCAACCATGCTAAACAAGACCAAGATCGTCATATCGCCAGTCTTGAACGTCCTTGTGTAGTTACAACAGTGATGAAAGGTGGAAACCGGTTGCAACATAGGCCAGTCTTTTCAACCTGTCGGCCACATTCAAGTACTTGTCTGTGCGCAACTACCTATCCTGCTACAATACTTCATCCGACTGTACCGGAATGACTGCACGCGTGGTTCTCACAGTCGGGTCAACGGAGTGGAAGTGGACCATATTCTATTCTTTTCTTTACTGCCCTCGTTTTTGATTTATCATCACAAGACGCCAGCCGTCATATTGGGGAAAAGTGTGGTGGAGCTGTACACAAATTTTGAAAGATGGCGGCTAGCGCATCCGCAGCAGCCATGCGAAGTCAATCTCAATGCATAAAGTTTACAGAGGCTAATCGATGTGGAAGGCGAATAGACTGCACTAAACACACCAGCATCATGATTTATAAGCAGCCGAACTGGGAGAGTGGAACAACGGACGACAGGAGAACAGCTTGGAATACGCGTAAAGTAGAAGCGGAGCATCATGGCTAAAGATGCCACTAAGTCAGGGGCAGTGCAGGGGAAACGTCATTAGACTTTCCCTTGACCCGGCGTGCCATCCAGAGAGTCGTGCTTAGAAAGCAACAGCGTATAAATTCCCCAGCGGCCCCAACGTCTGAGCAGTTGCCAGGTTGTACGCAGCTGGATTGAAGAGATGTCTCGACAGCATCTCCAGTCAATCCTTCTGCAGGACTTTAAGCGGCCTTTAGTATCTGTCTGTACCCGTATTCATCACTCAATTAACAATATTGAATTTTGACTAACAGTCATCTGCTGTGTGCTACATTGTACACAAATACCTTACGATTGGGGGATGGTGTGCTTTTGAAGTTGAAAGAACGAGTAATGAAATGAAAAAAAAATACACCTAACATATAACTTAATATTATTATATAGAGGGTTGAATCATTGCACTTCAGTCAGTGGCTAGATGTTTTACAGAAAAGACAAATCATCGTCTCTTAGACGCAGACTAGTCTCTGGGATTTTGCTCGATCAGTGTCAGACCTGTCCAAAATAATAAATTCTTCATCAACAAACAAGCTATGCATGATTTCTACAAGGCTGCTTTGCAGCCCCTACAGTAGCCAAGGCGGTGAGCATGTCCTCTAGCGGCTTGGCAGTTGACATGGCAGAATCAATATGAGCAATGAGAACTACAGCTCAAATTTACGACCAGTGTCTCTTCTCCATCTTTGACCAACTCCGAAAACCACCCTTATATTCGTGTTATGGCACGTTGCTACGCGTTTGCTGTCAGCATTATCTCTCCAGTATATCACCATTTTATTTCCCCTGATGACATCTCAGATACCGATCTCCCTGCTTTTATTTGGATCGGTGATCCGGTGCTGACCGAGGCTGCCAAGCACCCTAGGGTATGAAAGTGATGCTCATGGACTGAGACGAGCAAAAGCTGTGGGAAGGAAAAGGGCCCCAAGCGAAGATGAAGGAGGCTTGGAAGACAGAGGGGCCATAAGTGCCATCTCCGCAGACAGCTTGGTAGACACGCTGCCTACGGTTGTTGGTGTTGGAGTGAGCGACAGATGAGTGCGGTCGACCATGCTGATTTTGAGATCATCAAGCTGACTGAGTGTAGCCACGCATCATCAGAGCTGTTCTGATCCCTTTTGACGCGTCTTCCTCGAGTCTGGCAGCTGGCGTCGCGGGCGGCGCGTCGCGACTTGTCGGCGTCAACAGAAGAGCACTTGAGGTCCTCCTGGCGGACGACCACGTCGGCTCCATGCTGCATACCACGCACGCATCTCCCCTGCCCGCCAAACCCGTCGCAGGGTCGTGCACCGCAATCACAATCGCGTCGCCCACCTCACCGGCGCCGTTGCCCCGCGACCCCCCGACCCCGCTCGAGTTACCTGGGACACCACCAACTAGCCTCGCACATATAAGGCAGCCAGTGCAGCCCACTTTCGCCGAGCTTCGAGGAGCTCGGAATCTAGATGTCGGTAGAGTGGGATGTTTCGGCGTGCGACTTGATTCTTGAAAATTAATTTTCCAGACAACTCCGCCGCCAGAACCCCCCCCCTGCGTGAGTGTGAGCTTGCTGCAGCTTACCGGCATGTAGAAGAAGTCGCCTGCTAGCTTCTATAAACAATTAGGAGAGTCATGTATTGAGTCCGGTGGCCAGGAACGCCCTGGGCTCATGTCCTCCGTCCAGAAATGGAGTTGGATCGCCTCCCTAGCCAAATCTCATACCAAGTATGATCGATGTGCTGAAGGGGGGCTATATGTCTTGTGTTTTTTTCTACGCTACTTGTTTTTTTTCTTCTTTTTTGGAACGGTCCATGAGTTCAACTGAGCTCTTTTGATATTTTTAAATCATGTTGTGGGTTCGAATTCATCGTTTTTGGTCTGTTTGCTTGAGTTTCTGAGTTCGAATTGGCTCTTTTACATTTTTGAACAATGTCCTGGGTTCAATTCATTGATTTTGGTCATTTTGCTGGTGTTCATGAGTTCGAATGAACCTTTTTTCAGTTTTTCAGCTCTAGGTACCGAGTTCAACTCTGCTTATGAAAGGCTTCCCACGTGTTTAAGGGCATCTGGGAGTAATTTTCTTGAGTTTCAATGCTTGAAAACACATGAGCTGTAGCGAGACATGCTGATATGTGGTTTTGGTGATGGCGATACCCGTTGGAAGGGAAAAAAGGGGCACGATGGAGTTTTGCTGGAATAAAAACTCAATAGGAGAGGTATTTTATAGCAAAGCAATTATTGTAATGTTGAGATGAGCATTGTCCTTAGTCAAAATTATCGCAGAGCAGTCGCTAAGGGACTCAGTTGGTCGCATCGACATTGAAGCGTTGGCCGGGTCACAAGGAGAGGATCAATTGAAAAAGTGCACTGAATTCTCAGCCACCATTTCGTTCTTCTTTGCAACAGCATTGCCAGCAGCTTGTTGACTCTGCTTGGTCCCTTACTCAGGGCATCCATACATCCTGCCAATACTCCAAGGTTTGTATTCCCAGCTCAGTATCTGACCTCATCGACAAGGCTCAATGAGCCAAGCCTGGGTGATTCTTGACCGCAAGTGCTCGGTGAAAATTTCAGCAGCAGACGTGAGTAAAGCGGATCGGTGCCTTCGCATGAAGAAGACGGACCCGAGGCGGTGAGCAGAATCTCGTCTGGGTAATTATACTTCAGCGGTTTATGTCTAGTCTGTAGCACTCTCAAATTACAATTTTGCTTGTCCATTCTGCCCATCCAATATCGTCTCCATCTTGTCCTTCCACACCTGAGCCCACGCCGGGTCGATTGCACAGGAGTCGTAGCTAACACTTGCGTCAATGGAGTCATCGCTCCCCCAGATCCCAATCAGGAACTCGCCATCCCTTGGCCTCACATTCTGTCTCGTGCTCCTGATATCGGCTATCAGCGCGTCGACCTCCCCCGCCAGGGATTTGCTCAAATCGACTTGCCCAGGCGTCGTCCCAGGATCTGACCTGCCCACTGAACTGACACCACAGGTTGCCATGGTTGGGTTGACCTGCTTGGGGAGGGTCTTCTGATACGGGAACTCCCTGCGGAGGTGGCCAGGCAGCTTGATGTTTGCGCGCTCAATGACGTCGAGATAGTTCATGGCGACGACTCTACCAGCTCCCCTGGGCCCCATGTATTCGAGCATGTTCACGGCGGCGTCGTTACGAGGCCGCTTCTGATACCTCGAAAGCTGCCTCTCTAATGGTGACGTTAGTCGTGCTACGGATCCCAAAGTGTTGCATTCTAGAACATTCCAAAACATGAAAGTCGGGGATCCGTTGCAAGAGAAAGTGATACTTACGGGCAGACCTCACCAACAACCTGATCCGCCCGTCAAGGTCGAGGTCAGATGAGAGGAACGGCAGCACGACGCCGTCCGAGAATGCGAGCATCAGACTGTCGGGCTTGGCAGTGTGGTTGTAAAACGGGCGCGGGTTGATGGGAAAGGACCCAATGAAATCATGGCGTTCGTGCAAAGGGACGCCCGGGAAGCGCTTCTCGTGGATCTCCATCATGACGATACCCGCCAGGACGAAGCTGCCGGCTCCGATGCTGCACCCGACCTCTCGGCAGACACGGTGCAGCCTTCGGGTTCCCTCCCTCCCGATGTGGGCCAACACTGTCCCAGAATTCAACGGAGGCACCTTACTGTAATCCAGGATCTTGTCAAACTTCCTCGATTCCGGCGCAGAAGCCTTGATAGGCGCGTTTGGGTAGCGGAGCGGGTTTTGGAACGCTGGCGGCAGCGGCTTCTGGACGTGGCGGAGCACGAGAGTGATAGCCCAGAACCACCGTTGCCGAGCGCGAGAGCCGGAGATGGGCGGGTAGAGGTCCTCCTGCGAGGGTGGAAGCCGCTCGTGCAACGTCGATATAAGGGGCGGGATCGCGGACTGGAGCTCATCAGATTTCCTATTCAGAAGCTGCTTGAAGTCGCCGATCCAGTTCCCATTGGTGAGACCGTCAGAAATTTGATGTGCGATGACAAACAGGAAGCGAAGAGAATAAGTGGAAGGTCCGATTCTCTCCAATGGCAGGACCATGACCTTGACAAGTGACTTTGTTGCGTCGAAGGTCCTGGCGACGTTCTGCGCATGGAAATACAGCTGTTCGGCATCGATTGACGAGTAGTGATCGTCCAGAAAGACGACCGGGTCTCGCGCCGAGCCGATGGCGTGCTCATAGCCCGTTGGTCTTGTTATGGCAAAGAATCGGTCACTTTTCTGCACATCTTCGTGGCCCATGTAGTCTGCCGGTCCTGTTGCGGTAGAACATAGCAGAGTGTGCCTGAGACGCAGGTTGGTCCACGCCAGGAGGATATGCTGCCTCAGCTGCGCTTTCGATTTTGTTGTCTTGATCTCAAAGGACATGGACAGGTTGATGTCCGCCCTCCCCTCATGATAGATCCCATCGTTGTCGAAACCCTTCTCCACCACGCCGAGCGGGCGATAAAAGACGGTGGTGCCATCATTTTGAGCTCTTCGCCACTTGTGATATCCCGTGGCATATCGTCGCAGCCAGTCCATGGCTTCTTGATGTTGACCATTGTCATCTTCAGTTGGTTTGGGCGGCATTTTGAAATGCTGCGTTCCACAGCACCAGCACTCGGCGAGAATTCCCACAGGAGACGGTTGTTACATGCCTACGATGGATGACCATTACTGTATGTGGACCCGAAAATGTGGTTGTTCCCCACTTCCGATCTTGGGACGGGATCGACCGAATCCACCCGTTGTGCAGGGGGGTTGATGGGTGCCTAGACTAGTGCTTCTGGGCTCTTTCTCACTTCAAGGTGACTGAGATTCGGTTCAATGTGTACTTTGCCTCTCAATTATATTTTTGTATTGAATCTGCAACATTCTCGAAGTATGAACAAGAAGTGATGAGCTTTGCCAGCTGAACGCCAACCCCGTTGTGGAAACTCAGCGGCTATAGCACTAATTTACTCGCACCGCCAGCCGAGGTACCTCTGTGGCAATGTTTGGCCTATTTCAGGGTGTTCAAAGCCACCGTTGTGCGATGGGTGGTCAAGACACGAAATACTTAACAGCCCAGAGCGTATCGAACATCTCAGCGATGGAAATGCCCCTGAAACGGTCCCTTCAGAGGAATAGTCAATGTCCCACAGGATACGATAGAGGGCATATTGAGCTGGTTGGACAATTTTAATAAAGGATGACTTTTTAATATTCTCATTTTGTATTTTTTTATGAGAATGATACATGACGAAACATCAAACCTCAGGCGATGTGGGAACATCCAGCTACGTAGGAACCTTGTCTAGAAATACAGATGGCCAGAGGAAGGCTGTGTTATATGGGCACTAAGGGGAGCGGTGTCAATTATGACCGAGGTACAATGGTGGTACTACCTTAATTACCAGCCAATGCAGATGCATTTGTGTTGGTGAGTGGAAATCGACTTGTCTTCCTCTCTCTTTTCTCTTCAACATTTGGGGCAACCCCTGACAGTTTCTGTAGGGCGGACATGAGCGTGGAGTGGACTCATCCATTGGTGACCGGACAAGGTTCCCATCCCCGGGGGATTCCATGCAGCTCCGCAGATATGAGAATGAGCTGTACGGATATCTAAGATTCGCAGCGTTCTGACCAGACTCTCCACAAGGGGCGTCTGAGCCTCCAAATGACCTCATGTATAATCTCAGGGGAAGCAGCTTTCAGCTGGTGACAGGAAATGCTAACAAGGCAGACATGGACCCAGAGAGGAGGAAAAGACTGTTAGCAGGGCTTTGATGGTCTGATATTAATAGCACTTCACTTGTTAAGGTCTACTCGAGGATTTGTGAGAGTGGTAGCAGCCCCTTGAGTGTATCTAAGCCAGCAGCCGGTCTCAGCTGCAGGCCAGCTGGGCATCCAAATGTCCGATAAGATAAGGCCAGCTCCCCGCCATAGACCTTTCTATGGGTGGTGCTCACTTGCCTGTTCGCCCCTCTGATTGATGAGAGGCACTCAGAGCACCGGATGAATCACCAAGGCATTTCTCAGGTTCGGGATTTGTAATACTGATGTTGACTGTTTAGACGCCACAACCCGTGCCTGACTCTTCTCAGTGTACCGCCCTCATCTACACCTGCGCGTATATCTCCTGGGGAACCAAAGTCTCTCAGTTTCAGTCATCGCCAGTCCCGCCACCAACCGGCGTCCACACTGACTTACACGAGGCTGTATCACCACCTTGCATGAACCAGGGTCTACAACCCAAGTCACAACAAGACACACTCTACGTCACCACCCGTCCACTAATCAAGATGCGGGACGTTCCGCTGGATCATGGCTCGCTGGAGCACCTCCTGCCGTCGCACTGGAAGACCCAGATCACCGCCTGGCTGGCCGAGGACACGCCCTCCTTCGACTACGGCGGCTTCGTCGTCGGCGACGTCCCGCGCACCGCCACCCTCTGGGGCAAGTCGGGCGGCATACTGGCCGGCGTTCCCTTCTTCAACGAGGTCTTTGCCCAGACCGGCTGCGCCGTCGAGTGGCACGCCACCGAGGGCCAGCACATCGAGCGCAACAAGGACGGCGGCGGCATCAAGATGAAGGTCGCCACCGTCACGGGCCCCGCCAGGGCCATCCTGCTGGGCGAGCGCGTCGCCCTCAACATCCTCGCGCGCTGCAGCGGCGTCGCCAGCATGGCCCGCGGGTTCGTCGTCAACCTGCGGTCGGCCGGGTACCGCGGCGCGCTGGCCGGCACGCGCAAGACCACGCCCGGGTTCCGCCTGGTCGAGAAGTACGGCATGCTTGTCGGCGGCGCCGACGGCCACCGCATGGACCTGAGCTCCATGATCATGCTCAAGGACAACCACGTCTGGAGCAGGGGCAGCATCCGGGACGCCGTCGCCGCCGCCAAGAGCGCCGGCGGCTTCTCGCTCAAGGTCGAGGTCGAGGTCCAGAGCGAGGCCGAGGCCGACGAGGCCATCGACGCCGGCGCCGACGTCGTCATGCTCGACAACTTCTCCGGCGAGGGCGTCAGGGCCGCGGCGAAGAGCCTGAAGCAGCGCTGGGCCGGCAAGAGGCACTTCCTGGTCGAGGTTTCGGGTGGCCTGACACTGGACAACGCCGAGGAGTACGTGACAAATGGTGAGTCTTTACCCCCCCCCCCCACACCACCCCGCCCTGCGTCCGTGACTGGCTCATGCTTTGGGCCGGCTGTGCCGGTGAATGATGCTGATGGCTGCCATGTAGATGTCGATATCTTGTCGACCAGTGCCATCCACCAGGGTGTCCCGCACGTTGACTTCTCCCTCAAGATCAACCATTGATGTTACTGAATATCATGAAGCCTCAGCGGGATTAAGGGAGGATGGGCGACCTGAGAAGAGGGATAAGAAAACCCAAGCTTGACTTTCGTAATGCTCTCGCAATTGCAGCGCCAAAATGGGGGTAATATGTAGAATGCACTGCTACCAAAATGGCTCCCATAGAATATCGTGGTGTGTCCCCAGCTCAGAAGTTCCAGAACTTAGCACCGCTGGTGGGCGTTTTCACACATCATGCGAATCACAAAGTCCAAAAGCCTGCGTCTGGAAGATACTTCATGTATTGCACACTCGTCACGAACCACCTATCTGTAATATCGCGTGCCCAGGACCCAATGGTCTCGCTGGGGCCGCATGCTTGGATGCTGCGATCCAAGGAGCTTCACTGTGTCCCATTGAACAGCAGTCAGCTGATAGGCTTCCACCCCCCGCGATCAACCATTATTTCTGCTCCTATTCTTCCACTCTTTCTCTGCTCCTCTTTCATTTGTTTCTTGTCTTTCTTTCTTGCCGCCGTATTATGAATTTGTGGAATTAGGTACTACAACCCTGGGATGGAAGCTGGGTATCATATTCGCACAACGCCTCCTCTTGCCATCCGATTCACCAAGAAATGCTGGCGTGGCTGCTATGAGACACATGCAACGCAGTGTACACCGCAAGGTACACCATGAATGGGAAGACATGCTGCCAAATGGTATATCCGATGCCAAAACTCCTCGCAAAAAACCAAAATAGCAAAATGGGGCAGGATGGGCAAACGCATAATCGAAGGGTCATCTACTAATGGGGCGCCACTGGGGCGACTGTTTGTTGCAGCCTTGGGAGACTGTGGAATCAGGTGGGCTGATCGCGGCTCAGATGCTGACGCCTTCAAGGTGAAGGACCCTGGAAGAGTCCCCGAGGAAACGGCGGCGGAACTCGACGATCCCTTGGGCGATGGTCCTGAAGTCTCGAATCCTGGACTTCTGGAAGGACGCAACCAACTCTCTAAGCCCGTTGTTGAATATTTTCTTCTGGTCTCCCGCCAAGTCGTCTGAGCTGCCGAGCTCCAGAATAATCTTATCATCTGGCAGGATAAGGAGTCGCAGTCAGCTTTTGAGGGGTAGGCCGGTGGGCGTGTCACTACAGTTAGCGGTCCTGCCTCAAGGGAAACTCGACTTACCCGGAGCAACCATGTGTGAAAAATGCTGAAATTGGCAAGCGCTTCCTCTGGGGCAATCTTGCCCATCCAATTCATCGGGACAGATCTCCCTCCTTGGATCGATTCTGTTACTGTATGTCAATGACTTGAGTCCGCCTGCAACGCTCTCACTGTATTTGGGGTGGAATCGGAAAGCATGATAATATCGCAAAGGGCTCTCGTAATCGGTGAAGGAGGTTTTCGGGGGTGGGACAGATTCGGGGGCATCCTTTTCACCAATTAGATAACTGCGGTCAGTGGGGCGAGGAAACGATGTATACTTCTCTGGACACTTCTGCGGTACGCGCTGAAGGGTGTGCGAAAAACTCCGCACGCGCTTCGATTGTCGGGTCATCATTGGGTATCGCAACAGTCGAAATCTGGGTCGGCATGGCCGGAGGCGGGGCAGTTTCTCGAGATCCGCCACCTGGAGCATCCAGATTGTCGACATTCTCGGCGGGTGCAGGGCTGAACGGCGGGGAATACTTTATGCCAAGGTCGTTGCCCGCCACGTCTGGGGGCTCGTAATCTTCAGACGTGTTACTGTCGGCGACAGCTACCGCAAGCTCCTCAGTGGGCGAAGATGTTGCGATAGCAGCCAAGATTTCTGCTGGCTGACTCGGCGCAAGTTGAGAAGCATCACCGCCAAGATCGGGTTCTTGAGTGGACGACACATTGCTCCCCGTCTCGTCAACGGCGGCCGCTGCTGGAGCAGAGGAAGCGGATGTAGAAGGCTCGGCCTCCAAATCTGACTTCCCGGACAATGATTCTAGGTCCATGGGCATTGACTGCAAGAGACCGTCGTGGGCAGTCTGCACCGCTTCATCCTGGCCTGAACTACCACTAGACGCGGCAGGTTTGTCTGTAGGCACTGTGTCCGAAACTGCATCTCCGGCGGAATCAGAGTCGAGCTCATCCACATCCTCTTCCATGTCCTCTTCTTCCATGCGCTGCTGCTGAGCCAGCTCGGCGTCGATTTCGGCTTGCAGGCGCCTCTTCTCCTCTTCCATCCGCTTGAGTTCAGCGATCTTATCCTGGAGCTTGGTTGAGAGTCGAGGGGACTGAGCGCTTGCCTTCCTCACTCGGCGCTCAACCCTAGAGTGTCCACCAGGGGGTGAAAAAACTCCAGGTTTTGTGGCCGTTGCGGCCGCAGCTTCTTGTAGCAGTTGAGCGGATGGGCCATTCTTATCGTCCACATCGCCGGTCGATACCACGGGTTGAGCCACGGGCCTCGTTGCTTGCTCCGTGGGTGTCTGGCCGCCAGCACTAGGCGACTGAGGCGTGGAAGACCCAGTGCTGGGTTTGACTTTAGCTCGAGCCTCTGCCTCCAGGATCTTCCGCTTATAATCCGCAATTGCCTTCTCCATAGCCTTCAAGTCGACAGTGGCGGGCTTCCCACCTGGTGTCCCGGGTGCGGGACTGGCTATGTGCCGTGGCGGGCCAGCGTTTGTGAGCGGAGGGTAGTCGCGGACTGAGGGCCCCCTCCGAGGAAGATTGAAGGTTTGTTGTGTCGGTGCAGGAGAGTCCTCGGTATTCGAGTCCACTTCCATATCGATATCCTCATCATCTTCATCTTCATCGTCGCTGACACTGATGACCAATGAAGAGGCTTGCCGGCTGGGAAGAAAGGGCCGCTTGACGGTTTTTGCCGGGTAGTCCACAAAGTCGGCCGCTACAGGGCGTTTACGCTGATTCATCGGCTTGTTCGACATTCCGGGTAGGATTGGGCTCTGGAAGCCTGAGTTTGGTTGAGATGCTGGTTGCCGTGGACGGTCTTGAGGCGTTGATAGCGTTCCTGATGGTGCGCCAAACTGTGCAGCAGGATTTGATACAGCCGATAGCTGCGCTGCTGTTGTCGATCCTGGCGTTGAAAGTGTCGGAGAGGGTTGTTGGGCACTATCGTTCTTCGGTGCACTGGACAAAGTGGATGCCTGACCAGTTTGCTGGCCAGCTTGCTGGGTCCGAGCCTCTCGTGCCTTGCGCAATGCCTCCATTTTCTGCTGCAGAAGTAGGTTCTTCTGCGCTTGGGTGGTGGTTTTGGTTGCAGGCGTCGTCGAAGGCGTCGAAGCACCGGTTGATGTGGGTGCCGATGGGGCCTTGGGTTGTGTGGTGGCCTCCGCCACGGCCTTTGCTTTCTTTTCAGCCAAAAGCCGAGCGATTCTGTCTTTTCGCTCCTCTTGCTTCTTTGCCATAGCGTCTGCTTGAGAAGCCTGAGCTGGCTTCGCATCTTGGTCTTGGGTCTTGTGCTCTTGTGTTTCGGAAGGCTTCCCAGATGATGCGGAATCGGCAGACACAGGGGCAAGATTCAACTGGGTGAAGAGGTCTTTGATCACCTTTTGGTCAAAGCCCTCATCGATGTATGTCTGGTATTTGACACCATGAGGCAACAATCGAAGGATTGCCTTCTTGGCTTCGTTCTGAGCTTCAGGCAGGCTCCTGGAAGCCTGCGAAGCATTTACAACCGACTCTGTTTGACCCATGGCATCACTGGCCTCCTTGGTAGATACGAGTGCTTGATCTTGGACACCTGGAGAATTACCAGCAGATGAGACGGGGAGGACACCATCATTACCAGTCGAGTTGCTGGGACCTATGCCTGGTCAGTAGTGGATTTTATCTCCATTTCCTGCAAACTTACCATGAAGGTTGTTTCCCTCGACTTGTGGCTTCGAGTCTTCTTGTTCAATCTCCCTAGGCGACAGGTACGGGGAATATGATCGAGAGCGGTCGCGCTCTGTACGAGATGGCTCTTGTTCCATCAAAAGCCCACTGCCAGGTGCCTTGTTCGTGGCAGCTTCAGGAAGATCATTCGAGGCAGACGCTTCATCCATTTCGGTGTCGTAGAAGTTGGCCGCCTGGTCTGTGCTGCTTGCGGTGTGGTCCTCGGAGGATACAGGAGATACCGTTTTTGTCTTTGGCGGTACGACCGGTTGGTCATAAACATCCTCGTAGAGGTCGTCGAACTCGCCATCGCTGATCTCACCTTCATCTTGAGAGTCGACCTCTTTCAGCAGCTGCCTCGACTGTTCCTTCAACTGGTCCTCCTTTGGCTGCGTCTTGCTTTGCGGACGCGAAGAATCTGGCCTGGCCTGCGGCTTCGGTTGCGATTCTTGTGGGACCGGTGCGCGGGCTTGAGAATGCGCTTGGGACGGCGGAGCAGGTGGTATAGGGACAAAAGTCGAGGCATTATACGCAGGGTAAGCGGCTGGCGTGGCGGGTGTCGCGTAGCCAGCCTGATCCCATTGCCCGCCGTAGGGGGCAGGGAACTGAGGAGCCGTCAAGGGTGTACCGAGGCCGGGGATATTGTTCGCATTGTATTCGTAAGCAGACTGAGTTGCAGCATAGTACTCGGCTGTCGCAGGCGGGTGCTGTTGCTGGGGAGGAGGTTGAGGTTGTGCGCCATAACCAGGAGCAGGATAGGCGCCGTAGGGCTGGTAAGGGTACTGTTGTTGGGGTGGCTGCTGGCCCTGGTAGCCATAGCCATATGGATAGTGTGACATGTTGGCGCTCCTGACGCGCTCGCTTGAAGTGGTCAGAGAGAGGCGTGCCAATGTTGTCGGGACTTGAAGGCGCGGAAGATGATCAACGGGATGCGACGAGCTCTTCGAACACGCGCATCATCGGGCAGCAGACTAGTGCAAGGAAATTGTGGGAAGCGTATGCCGCGACGGATGGCCAGAGGCCTGGGGCACAGGTTTCTGAATGTAGAAACTTAACGCGCGAGATGTGACACGTGCCTACCAACGTGTTTATGAACCTGTTGGGATAGGTAGGTGGCGGTGGTTGGTGGCGATACAGAGTATGTAAACTACCAATCAGTGGGGTTGCGGGACGAGCGAAGAAGGGTTTTGATCCTTAGCACGCACCCAATGCGGGCGGGACGTTCAGCTCGAGTCTCGTGGAGGACTTCAGCTGGCGGGTGGACAAATGGTCCCGGGAGCGGCTGGGTGGATTGTGCAGCCGGCCGCTGTGCCTTTGCGAACGCCTTTTCTCTGGCTGGAGAGTTGCACACGAGTAGAATGCTGGGCAGACAAAGAGGGCAGGCAGTGGTGAGCTGTCGTTTGTCCTTCTGCATCCCTTGGCCTGGAACGTCGAGAAGAAATTGAATGGTTTTTGGCGCCGCTCCGTTTTAGGTGTCCAACGGAAGGAGCGCTTGGGCCATGCACGGGGCCCAGCTGGCTAAACCGCTTCTGCACATTGACTGCCTAGGTAGGTAGCACGGGCCACTGAGAGAGCGAGGACGAGTTACAGGGATCAGCAGTTGTTGCCCTGGCGTCATTGTTTACTTTGATGCAGAAGGAGCAGCAAATGGAAGGCTGGGAAGTGGTACCTGAACATTGTGCTCCACCCAACTTCCTGACTGCATCTGCCACAACGCGACCAACAATTCACCTGCAGTACCGACTGGATCGCCGCCATCATTCCTCATTGTCTTGAACATGAGACTGGGGGCACAGCTCAGGAGTTTCCACTCATGATATCCGGGTTTCCTTTGCCTTGTGTTGGGCCCTGCGCACGCGTGCCGCTCTGATTTGCGCCATTCTCACGGTCGCGTTTGGAGATTTACCGGTGTTGATGTTTACATGACTTTTTTGAATCTTTGTCGATACCCATACTCATACCCATACCCATACCCAAATCCATACCTCTACCGATACCCACGCGAAACACCTTGTCATCGACGACGGTCACCCCAACCTGCGACCACGGACGCCTGGGCAAATGCAAGATGGGCACCGTACGCAATAGCCCGTTCATGAGGCAGTCATCGCCGTCACCGAGGCCCCCAAGTAATGGCAGGCCGAAATCCGCACTCTTTCCCTCGCCCATGTCGCCTCCTTCTGCCTCCTCGAGTCCCGCCGCCCCTGGCCATGTTCGCGGCAAATCCCTGGGCACGACACTCAGTCCAGGCGGCAGCGACGTCAAGCAAGGCCATGTGCGGAATGTGTCCAAGGGAGACACCCCACAGTCCAATACGTTCGCTCCCTCTTTCATAAAGAGCGACGAGATGAGGCAGAGATCCGATGTTGTGGACGGCATAGAGGGCGAAAACGACTTCTCGGGGAAGAGATATGTCTGGCTTAAGGACCCCAAAACGGCTTTCGTGAGAGGATGGGTGGTCGAAGAACTTGGTGGCAATCGCATATTAGTCCAGTGCGACGATGGAAGCGTGGGTGACAGGTTGAATCCACCACTACCAGGCTAAAGCTAACTTTCTGTCACAGCAACGCGAGGTCGATGCCGAGAGCGCGGACAAGGTCAATCCAGCCAAATTCGACAAGGCCAGCGACATGGCCGAGCTGACACACCTGAACGAGGCGTCTGTCGTGCACAACCTCCACATGAGGTACCAGTCTGACCTGATCTATACGTACTCTGGTCTGTTCCTGGTGACAGTCAACCCATACTGCCCCATACCCATTTATACCAACGAATATGTCAACATGTACAAGGGTCGAAATCGCGAGGATACGAGGCCGCATATCTTTGCTATCGCTGACGAGGCGTTTCGCAACCTTGTTGACGAGGGAGAGAATCAAAGTGTTCTCGTCACGGGAGAGTCTGGCGCCGGAAAGACCGAGAACACCAAGAAGGTCATTCAATACCTCGCCGCCGTTGCGCCTTCGGAATCATCTTCCAGGAATCGAGGCCAGCAGTCGAACCTCTCTGCACAGATTCTACGCGCCAACCCTATACTGGAAGCTTTCGGCAATGCGCAAACAGTGAGGAACAACAATTCGTCCAGATTTGGTAAATTCATTCGCATAGAATTCTCCCGGAATGGAATGATCGCAGGCGCCTTCATCGACTGGTACCTTCTCGAAAAGTCTCGTGTAGTTCGCATCAATCCCAACGAGCGCAACTACCACGTCTTCTACCAACTGCTCAAGGGGGGCGACAAGCAGTTAAAGCAAGAATTTCTGCTCGATGGACTCGATGTTGATGACTTCGCTTATACTCGAGAGGGTCAGGACACGATTGCGGGTGTTTCTGATCGTGATGAGTGGGGCGCTTTGATGGAAGCTTTTGATGTGATGGGCTTCTCTGAGAAAGAACAGAGTTCCGTTCTCCGAACCGTGGCCGCTGTTCTGCATCTCGGCAATATCACCGTGATGAACGAGAGCCGCACGACAGATCAGGCTCGACTTGCGGCAGACGCCAAGCAGGTGGCAGAACGGGTTTGCAAGCTCTTGGGAATCCCGTTGGAGCCTTTCCTCCAGGGCTTGCTTCACCCCAAAGTGAAGGCTGGGCGAGAATGGGTTGAAAAAGTACAGACTCCTGAGCAAGTACGGCTTGGTCTCGACGCCCTCTCGAAAGGCATATACGAGCGAGGTTTCGGCGACCTTGTCACAAGGATCAACCGACAGCTAGACAGAACAGGAATGGGAATGGATGAGTCTCACTTCATCGGCGTTCTCGATATCGCAGGCTTCGAGATTTTCGAAGAGAACAGCTTCGAGCAGCTTTGCATCAATTACACCAACGAAAAGCTGCAACAATTTTTCAATCACCACATGTTCGTTCTCGAGCAAGAAGAATATGCTCGCGAGCAGATTGAGTGGCAGTTCATTGATTTCGGTCGCGACTTGCAGCCAACCATCGACCTGATTGAGCTTCCAAACCCCATCGGCATTTTCTCCTGCCTCGACGAAGATTGCGTGATGCCAAAGGCGACGGACAAGACCTTCACAGAGAAACTGCACTCATTGTGGGATAAGAAGTCCAACAAGTATCGAGCATCGAGACTTCGGAACGGATTTGTTCTCACGCATTATGCAGCCGAAGTGGAATACTCCACAGAAGGCTGGCTGGAGAAAAACAAGGATCCATTGAACGACAACATCACCCGATTACTGGCGGCCTCAACGGACAAGCATGTCGCGACCCTGTTTGCCGATTGTGCAGACCACGACGATGAAGCGGTCGCTGTCCGAAGCAGAGTGAAGAAGGGCCTGTTCCGCACCGTCGCTCAGAGGCACAAGGAGCAGCTGTCAAGCTTGATGGCTCAACTGCATTCGACACATCCCCACTTCGTCCGTTGCATTCTTCCCAATCACAAGAAGCGGCCAAAGCAATTCAACAACCTTCTTGTCTTGGATCAGCTAAGATGCAACGGTGTCTTGGAAGGTATCCGGATAGCCCGCACGGGTTTCCCCAACCGACTTCCCTTTGCCGAATTCCGTGCGCGATATGAGGTCCTGTGCCAGGATATGCCCAAGGGCTACCTGGAGGGTCAGGCAGCTGCCGCCATGATGCTAGAGAGGCTGAAAATGGACAGAGCCCTGTACCGAGTTGGGTTGACCAAGGTCTTCTTCAGGGCTGGCGTGCTCGCGGAGCTTGAAGAACGGCGTGACGCGCTCATCTCAGAAATTATGGCACGTTTCCAGTCCGTCGCCCGCGGCTTTACCGCCCGGAGATTGGCATACAAACGCCTGTATCGCACTGAGGCGACCAGAGTCATCCAACAGAACTTCAGGGTCTATCTCGACCTTTGCCAAAACCCATGGTGGCAGCTGATTGTGAAAATGAAGCCTCTGCTTGGTGCGACTCGGACCGCAACGGAAGTCAAGAAGCGAGATGAGATGATCCGTCAGCTCCATGATCAAATGCAGCAGGAGTCAGACAACCGGCAGAAGCTCGAGGAGGACCGACGTAACGTTCACACAGAAATGATGCGCATTCAGCAGACGCTGGAGAGCGAGCGCGCCCTCGCCTTAGACAAGGAGGAGATATTCAAGCGCCTTCAACAGCGTGAGGCCGAGTTAGAGGACAAACTAGCTGGCGCCATTGAGGACGCCGAGAAGCTCGAAGACGAGCTCGATGACCTGTTTGAAGCCAAGAAGAGAGCCGAGGAGGACGTCGAGAAGTTTCGTGGCCAACTAGAACAGGCTGCCGCCCTGATTGGTCGGTTGGAGGAAGAGAAGACCGAACTGGCCGGGCGCATATCAGATCTGGAGCGCGCAATGGACGACATTTCGAACAGCCAACATGAGCGAACCGAGCAGGAAGCCGCGATGGAGGAAGAAATCCAGATGCTCCAAAGCCAACTCGCACTGAAGGACAGGAAAGCACGCGATCTGGAGGGCAAGCTCCTGGAGATCGACCAAGATGCCGAGGTGAAGCTCCACAAGGCTGAAAAGGAGCTGCAGTCCTACAGGGCTAAACAGCAGCAACTTATGGCCGAGAACCGGGACGCCCAACAACAGCTTTCGGCGCTGTCCAAGACTTCAACGGATTATGAGGATCTAGTGCGCAAGAAAGAGAGCGAACTAGCTCTACTCCGTGGAGACAACAAGAAGTACGAAATGGAGAGAAGGACATTCGAAGACCAGCGCAAAACTCTTGCTGCCGAGAAAGATAAGGCAGCCACTCGGTTACGGGAGGTGCAAGCTCAACTTGACGCTCTCAAGGCTCAGCAATCGCAAGTCCAGAGAGAAGCTGAAGATGCAAAGAAACTCTTGCAAGCCCGGCTTTCTGAAGACAACCAAGCTGACCAAAATCGACAACTGTTGGAGTCCCAGATCAAGGACCTCAAGGATGAGCTGTATGAGGCTCAAATGGAACTTAGTAGGGAGCGACAGTCCCGTGACGATGTCCTTCTGCTTAGTGAGCACAAGTACAACGAGCTGCAAGAGGAGTACGACCAACTCAACGAAGCTAAAATTGTCATCGAGAAGGAGCTGTACGCGGCGCAGGATACACTGAGACGCGCCATCGATGCTCGGGCCACGGCCGAGAAAGAACGTGATGATGCGCGGCAAGAGATTCGCAAACTCAGAGCTGCTTACAGTCAGGCAGAGGTAGCGAGGCGAGAGGCTGAGGTTACTGGCGAGCGTGCTGCTTCCAAGCTCGCTCGAGAACGAGAGGCCAGTTTGCGGAAGGACTTGGATGCAGCTCAAGACCGGCTGAAGTGGTTCGAGGACGAGTGTGCCAAGCTGAATCATCAGGTTGAAGACCTCAATAAGCTGATCCTGTCCTCCGGAGAATTCGGCTTGAAGAACGACCAGGCGAAAGAGCGGATGGAGAGGGAGCTTCATACCGTGAAGAGTCGTCTTACAGCGTCTGAGAACGACAACCGTGCACTGCTCAACAAGCTTCAGCAAAAAGGCCTGGAGATTGCTCGATCTAGTTCAAGAGCAAGCGAAGCTTCTCGCGGACAGGTCAATGTCCTTCAACGTGAGAAGGTCAGGCTGGAGGAGCTGAGCGCCAAGCTCAACAAGCAGCTCGGGGAGTCACAGATGAATGCCGCAGCTCTGGAAAAGAAACTTGAGAAAGCTCAGCTCAACCTGGAGGACCTCAACCATGAGTTCCAACGCGAAGTCAAGTCTAACCGCAATGCTGAGAAATCGACGTCAAACTTCAATGTTCAACTGGCGGAGGCAAATCGGAACGTCGAGTCTGAAAGGCAACAGAGAACTCAAGCTCAGGGCACCATTCGAACGCTCCAGGCAACAATCGATTCTCGTGACAAGGAGTTGCAGGAACTCCGCTCCCAGATGCTGCGAGCCCTAAAGGTTGTTGACCCTGAGTCCGCACCCCCGGCCCAAGTGGACGGTGCTGCTGAGCGCGTTTTCAGCGAGAAGTATGACCTGGTCAGGAAGATCGAAGAACTCCAACAGAGACTCAGAGTACAGACAGCCGCAAGATCTAGTGCGGAGTCTCAGCTGGCCGAGTTCAGGGCTGGGCGAATGTCACCTGAGCGGCCACGCCTCGGCGAAATTGATCTGAATGAAGCACCTTTCGATATGTCGCCTTCCTATCGAAAATCAAAGACCAATGGACGCAGGGTTTCGAACTCATCAACCCCATCGCGGCGTTTCACGAATGATGGCGAGCCTGGCAGTGACTCGGTCCGTTCTGAGAAGACCGCTGACATCTTAAGCTTCAACAACCGCATGGACCTAAAGGCCGAGATAGAAGAGCTCCAAAACCAGCTACAAATCACCCAGATGCAGAATCGGCATTTGGAGAGCCAACTCGACCGCTCAGCCACAGGTCTTCCCGAGTACGACGGGGAGACCTCATCACTCCAGCGGGTCAAGAAGCTCGAGGAGGCCAATGGCCGTCTTCACAATCTACTGGATGATTCTTCCAAAAAGGTGTCTGCTTTGGAGAAAGCTCTCCGCACCGGTGAACTGTCCCTTCGGGATATTCAGACAAGATCACACGAGGAGATTCTCGACTTGCTCAACAACACAGAAGAGTCCAGACGGTCGCTCTTGCACAGCCATAGGGATGCAGTTGCAGAGCTAACAGACGTCAAGGTGCACTATGACAAGCTCAGGCATGACCGCGCCACGCTTGAAGTCGATCTGCGTGATGCCAGGGGTGACCTACAAGAGATGACGCAGGCACGAGAGCAGGAGGCAGCAAGTCGCAATCAGCTTCTGCAAGAGTTTTCTGATCTCCAGATAAGGCTGGACGCAGAAACTTCCAAACTTGCTGATGTGGCAGCCAGCTTGAACATGTACAAGAGCCGTGCGGACGAGTACTTCAGTAAACTAGAGCAGGCCGAGATTTCGGTTCTCAAGGCGAATCGGGCCGAACAATTCGCAAAATCCCAGGCCAGAGAGGCTGAAGACACGTATGCCGAGGTCATGGCGGAGCGCAAGAAGATGGACCAGACTGTTGAAGACCTGCAGCGCCAGAGTCAACGACTGGAAGAGAAGGTCGAGGACATGTCGACAGACCTGGAAGCGGCAACACAGGCGAAGAGGAGACTGCAACACGAGCTTGAGGACTACCGGAACCAGCGCGCTAACGACATTGAGGATACCGAGTCCAGCCTGGAGCAGACCCGTAAGAAGTATCAGGCCGAGTTCGCCACACTCACCAAGGAGCTTGATCTGGCCCGGGAGGAGAAGCTCTTCAAGCAGGCAGAAATTACTCGCCTGCGCGAGGAGCTGGACGAGCTTCGGTCCAAGTGGGACGACGAGGTTCTCAACAGCTCCACCTGGTCCAAGGAGAAGTCGCGGCTCGAGGCCACCCTCGCCGACGTATCTTCCTCGCGTGAAGAGGCTGTCAACGCGCACAACGAAGCACAGGGCAAGATCGTCACCCTGCTTTCGCAGGTGCGGACGCTGCGGTCTTCGGTTGATGAAGTCACTGGCGAACGAGACGCGTTGTTCCGAGAGAAGCGAAGCATCGAAGCAAGGCTCGAGGAGGCCAAGGCCGGTCTCGAGGAACTTACCAATGGCGAGAGCCCGTCGCTTCGAGACGCAGCCAGCATCGACAAAGAGATCCTCGAGCTCAAATCGAGTCTTGCGAAACAAGAGGATGTCGCTGCGGCAGCGGTGGAGAAGATGCGCCGGGCCGAGGCTCTGGCGTCCGAGGTCCAGAAAGATATTGTGGTTGAGCGGGAGTCAAGCGTGCAGCTGTCCAAGGACAAGGCTGCACTTGAGAAGACGCTCAATGAGGTCCAAGTCAGGCTTGTGGACCTTGAGACCAAAGGCTACTCGAGCGCGAGCCAGGATATCAAGTTCCTGCACAAACGCATTCAAGAGGCAAGTACAACGCAGTCACCCCCAGCACATTACTAGCTTAAGCTCCTACCCATCCCCGGAAGACAAAGCACTAACAGTTCCCAGCTCGAGAACCAGCTTGAAGAACAAGAGGACAGCCGTGCGAAATCGCAGCGGTCCAACCGCAATGTGGATCGCACGGTCAAGGACCTCCAGGGCCAGATCGACCGCAAGGACAAGCAGAACGCACAGATGCAGGAGGATCTGGGCCGGATGCGTGACAAAATCGACAAGCTGCTCAAGGCAATCGACGAGCTGCAGTCGTCGGAGTCGGCCAACCAGCTGCAGACACGACGCGCGGAACGGGAGCTGAGGAGCGAACAAGAAAAGGCGGCCAGGCTGGAGCGGGAGCTCGAGAGCTGGAAGATGCTGCGGTCGGAGAAAGGGTCCGTGCTGGGCAGCGTGGCTGGAAGCATCATGAGCGGGCGGGGCGGCATGACAAGATCAGGGACGCTGGCGACGATGAGAAGCTCGGGGCTGGCGAGCGTGGCGGATGAGGACGAGAGCGCGGAAAGCCATGTCACGATCCCCGCGAGGAAGAGCAGCATTAGTCGTGTGCCAAGCCTGACAAAGGGATTCTTGTAGGGGGGGCGTGATCCCCGGGACTCGGGCTGATCAAGGCAAAAGAGGAGGAGGGCCTTCCGGGGGTTGTGAGAGCATTAGCATTCATGTGGTCGGCGTTTACTGTTGCTCGTCGTATAATTCGTGCGGCATAATACCTTTTGGTGAGGGACGGAATGGCTGTGCAAGCAATGGGTTTATTGTTCCTATGTGGCATGGATTGGACGACAGCATAATGAATCGAGTGTACACAGTAGGTACGGATGGTGGACTTGTGGGGGGTGATTTTAAAGCTCTCGTCAAGTCAGGTATATATAATAAACGGGCTACGTCTTACCGCACTCGAAGAGGAACCTGGCTCTAATATTTGGTGTTTGTTGATGTCCAGCCGACTCAGTGGCGACTGGCATTGCGGGTCTGTATTAGCTATGGGCCCGCTTGGAAGATTGACTCGAGTCGGTCACTTGTATACGGCCATCAGTGCTAGCACACGCCGAGCCTGATGGGAGCAAGATAGGGTTGGGAGCAGTTCAGACGAGCCTTGGTGTTTCCTAGCATGACCACGCTGGAAATCTGCCGACGCGTCCAGGCCATCTGGAGATTGCGCGGGCACTGCAGTAGTGCGAGGCTTAGTGTCGCAGCAGATCCCGTGTGAGAGAGAGAGTTTAATACTAGGAGGCACGCATTGTCCTGCAGCATTGTCCTGCAGCATTGCACTCAACATTCTGCCCGCGTAGTGCCGTATAGTTGTTTATTTAGACTTTTGGCCGGGTGGGCCCTCATCTTGACAGCTGAGAGTCGAGGCGGATCGTCCCAGACTCTCCCCCGCGCCCACTTCCTCGTCGGGCAAGCGACCCCTGCGTCGGCAGGGATATGAGCTGGTTTCCCCTGCAGGACATGTGGTGAAGCTTTGGCGTGGGCTGAAATTGGGGCGTTGGTGGACAAATCACACGGCAGGGTGGCGTGGTCGACCGCTGTTGGGGTCGCCCGGGTGTCGGGGGAGCTTCATCAATATTGGCATTTGGCTTTGGAGTCTGTTCCGTAGATGGACTGGGGTGCAAGCAGCCCTGGTGGCAAGCAATAAAGCGCAGGCTGGTCCCCGTTCTAGTGCTCGTCCGGGCGAGGCGATCCTTTTCTCCTGTTCCCGGAATAAGAGCACTTCACCAAAACACCACCCGTACAATATAATCCAATCAATCCAACCAAAAAGTCCGACAAATCCCCCAAACAATCAAGTACATCATGAAGTCTGCCGTTCTCTTCACCGTTGCTGCTGCCGCCGGCCTCGCCGCCGCCCAGGCAGGCCTCGAAGGCCAGCCCGCCTGTGCTGTAAGCCTTCCTCTCCACAGTTCCATCTGATGTCCTCGATCTTTGTCCCATCCACGTCGTCACATGTTCTACACATCAACATAACACCAAGCCCACAAACTACTGACCCTAACTAACGCGCGCCAACAGACCCCCTGCCTCACCTCCGCCATCTCCGCCATCTGCACCCCAGCAACCGACCAGGCCTGCGCCTGCGCCTCGCAGTCCGAGATTGGCGCCCAGGCCGCGGGCTGCCTGCTGAGCAACTGCAACGCCGGCGACCTCACCCAGGCCCAGTCCGCCGGCGCCGCCGCCTGTGTTGCCTTCTCGGCCACGGCCTCCGAGACGGGCAGCGCCAGCGCCAGCCCCACGGGCTCGTCGTCGTCGGCGTCGTCCAGCGGCAACGCCTCCGTCACCTCCTTCACATCCTCGTCCGCGGGCGCCTCTGCCACCGGAACCAACGGCACGTCCGAGACATCTGGCTCCGAGAGCAGCAGCAGCACCGGCTCCAGCACCAGCAGTAGGACCTCGTCGTCGGCCTCGGGGAGCAGCTCGGCCAGTGGGAGCGCCGCGTCTGCGTCTTCGACGGCGGGTGCGGCGTTTGCCAGCCCTGCTGTCAGCGGTGGGCTGCTGGGTGGTTTCCTGGCTGTCGTTGCTGCGTTGCTGTAGGTCGTGGGAGGTCAGCTCTTGTTGAGTGGCAAAAGGCGGCATCGGAGAAAAAGAGGATGTGATGAAGTGAGGGTCAGTAATTTAGCGGATCGTATGACGCGATGCCTTGAGTTCACGTGGGACAAGTGTGAAGAAAGCGATGGCCATGGATAATCTTTGGAAACCTGTATGACCTTTTAATGAGCGCCTCAATCACCAATGGCAACGATAGTCTAATGTTATCTCAAAAAAAAACCGCCGCTCTCTTGGTGATCGGACCTGTGAGCTGCTGTTTGACGCTCAACTTTTTCCACGCTTCCTCTCGGCTCAAGGGGCCTCCTCGAGTGTCGAACCGTCCTTGAGCGTCCTAGGTCTCGACAAAATCTCCTGTGTCTTGTCCGCCTTCTCCCTGTGTTCATCACCGGGGCTAGGCAGCTCCAGGTCTACCAGCCAGGGTGACTGATGTGGCTTATATGCCACCGTCATGATGGCCGCATTGACAAAGAGCGTCTCGTTGCCAGCCTCGAAAGGAATCGATCCCTCATCACCGGGGCACAGACTCACGGGGGTGATCGCCACAGCGCTGTCACCAGCCTCGGTCCGCTCCAGGGCCATCCGCTCGCCCTCGCCCTCGTCGTCCCACGACTGCTTCACTGCGCCGTATGCCTCGTGGATGTGCCCGAAACAGTGCACCCGGGGCCGCGCCTTTGCCACGGCGGCCCACAGCGACGGGCAGCCGGCGTCGTCGTGGCTCCTCGTGCGGTCCAGCATCCTGTAGGGTGGCCCATGCGTTATGGCAACATCAGTGTCCTGCTCGATGGCGAAGTCGTGGCCGCCGTCGCTGTATTGGAACCCCCATCTGCCGTACTCGGGCGTCCACGCGCTGGCGTAGACGGTGAGGCGGGCGCCATTGGCGAGGACAAAGTGGTATGTGCCCTCCTCCGTCAGCACGTGGATTCCGTCCTGCCGAGCCTGCTCTACCACCTCGTACGTCTCGTACGGCTGACGGAGGAGGCGGGCCATCATTTCCTCGGGCAGGAAGCTTCTCCGTATGCACTTTGAGTTTTAAGGTGAGTTTTCCCGGCCCCATGAGAAAGAATGGGATGAATTGGGGCTCTTACGTCCTTCTCCCAGAAATCAATGTCCATGCTGCAGTCGTGGTTCCCCGGGATGACCAGCTTCAAGGGTGCGTCGATGGACCTCATCACGTCGAAGGTCTTCTGGTACTCCTTGACGTGCGAACAAAGAGTCAGGTCGCCGCAGTGGATTGCCACATTCGCACTTGGGAGGGGCTTGTGGAAGGCATATTTCTGGGCCTCATCTGAGTTCGTCTGCGGGTCAAAGAGGCTGTGGCCGTGGGTGTCAGAGAGGATGAGAAGGCGAGTTCTGATCTGTGATGATGGTGACATGATCCCGTGCCCTTTGGCTATGTCTCAGCAACTTCAGTGTTCCTTCAGTCCCGAGGTGGTGGCTCACGGATGAGATGGGTGTAAGAAGTCAGTCAGTATATACAACAACAGGGCTGGTTCATTTAGAAAATAGAGTAGTGGTAGTATATAGTAATGTGGTAGCATCGGATGAATGTTGCTGTATTGGCATATATAATAAAATCAGCACAGCCTATCGAGTGGTCGGCCGGCGAGGTAGAAGATGGCGATGTCAAGAAGCCTAGACGAGAGAGTAAGCTCAGGCAGGCTCCTGAGGTCCGTCCCGTTGGCTGAGGGCACATACCCGCAATCCACCCTTGGTTGGCCGTCCATCTTGAAGTGGACAGAAGCCCAGATCAAACCCCAAACACGCTTGAGCACCTTCAATACCCATTTCCGTCCTTGGCTTCACCCTCAAGAAGCCCGAGCAGTGAAGCCAAAATAGGTGAAGGAGGTTCAACTTTAAAATAATTGGCCAGCTGCAAGGAGGAGGAGGGGCAGCCAACGCAGCTGTCTTACATAAGCAGGCTTGGCCAGCCCATCTAGCTTGCACCCACCCGTCCAGGCTCGCGAGTGCGACGACTTCCAACAACTGCCACTCGTCTGTCCACTTACGCCATCCAGAAACGCCCTGTCGAAGCGACACAATGGCCTCTTCACAAGCACCTCCTACCGCCCCGGACGAGGGCCAAGACAATGGGCCCCGCGAGCCCAAGTATGGCGGCTACACGCGTTTCGAGATTGAGCTCGAGTTTGTCCAGTCTCTCGCCAACCCAAACTATTTGAACCACCTCGCCGCCCAGAAACTGCTCCAACAGCCCGCCTTTGTCCAATACCTCAAGTACCTCCAGTACTGGAGCCAGCCTCCCTACCTCAAGTATCTCACCTATCCGGGCCCAACGCTCAAGAACCTCGAGCTGCTGCAGCAGGAGCGGTTCCGGCGCGACATCATTAGTCCTGACTTCGTCGCCGCACTGATCCAGGAGGGCACAAAGGCCGCCGTCGAGTGGCACAAGGAGAAGGAGGTCTGACGGATGGCAAGCATTTGATCATTGATTGGGACTCGTGATATCTACCAAGAACCGAAGCAATGCGCCACTAAACGAAAACACCTAAACGCCCTGCCATGCAAATGTCGATGCCGGCTGTTTGCGCCAGATCACGACAAGACCATTCCCGCCAAAAGACAACCACAACTTCCAGTGCCCCAAAGACTCGTGCGCCACGCCGGGTCGCAATCACTAGTTCTCCCTCCACCGATGGCCGCAAGTCATGCACTGCGCAAAATCAGTACTCGAGGGATGCAACACGTGTATTATAGAACGTCACAGGTGTACGCACCTTGAAGAAGCTGGTCATGGGCTCGTCGGCACTGCGGATCTGGACTTGGAAGAAGGCGGCCTCCTCGCCGTCGCAGCCCTCGGCGGGGCACTGAGCCTTGCCCTTCTGCGCGTTGTCCCAAGCCCCCGGCCCGCCAAAGACGTCTTCCCTCTCCTTGCGGTGGAAGACACGGCGAGAGTACAGCGGCTCGGTGATGGCGTACTCGTAGGGGCAGGTTCGGCACTCGAGGCGGTTCAGCCCGTTGTCCATGGCGGACACGGTCAGGATGTTTGCGCAGTGGGGGCAGACTGGACCGGGCAGAAGAGAAGGTTAGGTCAATTCGCGGCTGGGTTGCGATCCGGTGCGATGCGACAGGAATGCGACGCTCGCTTGTGAGGCAGGCAGGTAGGCAGGCGGGCAGATTGGGGAGAGGACGGGGCCTTACAGAGCAGCATCTTTACTAGGTGGTACAAGTAGTTGCAATCGAAATGGCCAGAATAATATTATGCGCCCTCATGCTCTGGTGTCACCGTTGTTGCATGGCCGGTTAATCACATGGGACTGAAATCGTGTGGTGGCTCTCTTTTTTCGAAAAATCGGCCAAGGTGAGTCTTTCGGCTGCAGAGGGAAATTCCAAAGCCGCAGTCGTCACCCACCCACCAAACGCCAGCGGCAGGCAAGGCAAAGCAAAGCGCCCCAAGGTTCTGGGTGGGCGGCAGCCCGAAGGCGCTAATAATTAAAGCAGCCCACTACGCGGCGCGTACCTACGGAGGACCCCTCAGTCTGCATTGCCCAGGCGCTGCTGGGATGGAGGTACGGAGTGACCCCACGCGATCTGGCCCGGCCGGCGGGGCGGGCGTTTGGGCGGCAGGTTGCTTGCGGGTTTGCCTGGGTGCTTGGGTGCTTGGGTGCTTTGGTTTCGGCCGCACTCAGGCGTGCGTGCGTGTGCGCGTGGCTTGGTCACTGCCACCTCCTAAACCTCGGGTTTGAAGGTCCCAAAGTCCAAAGGGTGACGTCTGCCCAACTCACACTGCGACGCTCGTGCTCCCAGCGACACGACTGCACAACCCAAAATCTCACGCCGCAGCAAGCTCTTGGGGCTTTTGGACCGTCTGCGTCGAGTCGAGGCGACCACATCTGACGGCCCTACTAGCATCGCACTTGGGAGGCTGCAGGAGCTGTCCCTGAAACCCTGAGGATCCCTATAATCCCACCCAGGGCCACTTTACCTCAAGACTTGATCCGCCCTGCCACGAGCGAGCTCTTCTCCAGCTGCCGCTCAAGCTCACCATGGCGCATGAAGAAGAACACGATGTATGCAAACGGACACACCGGCTGTTCTTGTTCCGCTTAGACCAGTGCTGACACCGCTGCCTCCACACAGGGCGCCTCCGCAAAGGAGATCCTCATCGAGGCCTGCCGGCGCAACAATGTCGAGCTGATGCAGGAGACGTTCGAGGGCAAGAGCGAGAAGGAGATCGCCGACCTGCTGAACGGCACAACAACAGTCATGGGAAACCACCTGTACCACGAGGCTGCTCTCCAGGGGAATTGTACGCACATGCCTCTCCCCCCCCCCCTATTCCCTCTCCGATCCCATCGTCCTGGAAACTAACCCCCAACCCCTTTCTTCCCCGCAGACGAGATCATCGACTTCCTCCTCGACCAGGAAAACTTCGAGTGCGACCCCACGAACCGGCTGGAGGGCGACACGCCACTGCACTCGGCGGTGCGGTGGATCAACAGCGAGCCCGAGGCGCAGCGCGAGTTCGGCAACGCCCTGGTCGACATGATGCTCGAGGCCGGGTCCAACCCGCGCGCCAAGAACAAGGGCGGCCTGACCGCCTACCAGCTCGTCGACCCGCGCAACAAGGGCCTGCGCGACCTGATACAGAAGCACGAGTACGCCGCCCTCAACAAGGGCGACTTTGTCCAGGGCTCCAACACCGCCGGCGCCGACGGGGTCATCAGCGCGCCCATGCTGGACGCCGACAGCGACGACGACGCCGAGTTCAGCGGGAGCGACGACGAGGAGAGGGCCGAGTGGGAGCGGCGGAGGAAGCAGAAGGCCTCCAAGAAGGGCTGATCCGGTGTGTGTCTGGTCCGTGTTTGGCGTGTTTTCGTGCGTGTGGATGAGGCGGGCGTGTGCATACAGAATCACGGCTGGGCTCATGGGGCATGGTGCTGAGCCGGCTGTGCGTGGTCACCCAACATTAGAAGGCACACGGAGCTCAGGAGGGCAACTATAGCAAAAGGCGTTTAGTGCGAGAATTACATGTTAAATTTGTCCAGATATCTCCACTGCGTGTTGAGTGATCCTGCTGATTTCAGATGCTTTGGGGGATTTGGGGGAAGCCGGTCTCCCAGCTTCGAGCGTCCGCCCTCAATTCCATGGCCCTCAGCAGCTCACCCTGTAGGTCCAATCTACCAAGACTCAGGCAGGACTTGACAATTCCATCGCACATATAGTCCTTCCTGTGGTTCCCGATTGCTCGAACCTTGCGACGTTGTGCAATAAACAATCAGTCGGAGGGTTTCATATAGACTCGCAGCACAAATGTTGTGTAAAGTTACACCAGGGTACCCATTTCTGACTCGAAAGCCGGGACTCGGAGAAATGTATAAGAATGAGTATGGAATTTAAGAAAATGCTATTGACACGCTCTAGTAGGGTATATAATACGCGAAATGTAAGTCGGCCCGAGGGAATGAGAAGCCCGCCGTGACGGACTCAAATGATGCAGGAGGGATCTCTCAGAGTCCATCTCCTCAAATGCCAAATGCCTACTCATTCATAACTCATCGCTCCGTCAGACCACCCATGCAAATGCCCACCGGCTCTCAAAATACAATATTGAACGCCAGAGAAACAACAACCGCAACAAACACCCTGCCCATGAAGCTACCACCCGCACCAGCAGCGCCGCCCTGCGCCTCGATGAACGAGACGTTCCTCGCCGTCTGCAGGATGTCCTCGGACATGTCCCCGGACGCGGCCCACTGGCTGATCTGAGACCCAAAGGTCCGGAGGATATCCGTGCTCCTGCCGGCGGGGCAGAAGGTGACGCCCCAGCCGCCGCCGCCGGGGATGACAAAGGTCGAGGCCTGGTCGTCGTAGGGGAAGCTGTAGGCGTCCGGGCAGACCTTCTTGGCGTGGCGCGCGTACAGGCTGCGCGGGCACTTGTCCGGGTCGTTGTACTCGCCGTCGCAGCAGTCCTTTGCGCTGTTGGTCTTCTTGCACGAGCTCAGGCACGGGTCGAACACGGGCCGCGGCGTGCTGTC
Organism: Diaporthe humulicola; assembly: GCA_038088545.1. Taxonomy (NCBI): domain Eukaryota; kingdom Fungi; phylum Ascomycota; class Sordariomycetes; order Diaporthales; family Diaporthaceae; genus Diaporthe; species Diaporthe humulicola. Next base: position 201,452 of record JBBWSL010000045.1, on the reverse strand, counting down.
GTCCGGGTACGGGTAGATTCCCGCGCCCGGCTTGGGCGGGTCGAGGATCTGCAGGTTCCACGGGCACCAGTGGCCGACCTTGTCTGAGGTCTGCTTGCTCTCCCACGGCATGGGGTATGTCTCGTTGGTGAACACCGTGCCTGTGCGGTTGGGCGGCGAGAGGTAGCCTGCTGTTGCGATGCAGGCCGGGTTGACCAGGTTGGGAGGCGGCTGCTGGCCGTTGGGGTTGGCCTGGTACTCCATCGCGATGGGCAGGTTATACCCGTCGACGATGCTGATGTCGACGAAGTTCTGGTTGTTGCCTACTCCGCCGGAGAGGAGGATCTCGGCTAATGTGGCTGGTGGGTTGCCCTGAGGATGCTGTTAGTCGTCCGTGAGATCAATGTCCAGTATTGTGGCCGGGACTTACCGATGCTTGTGTGCAGTCCATCTGCCCACAGCTGCCGGTCGTGCACGTCAAGACCCCTTCTGATGGTGATGTGCAATTTGTCCGTCCCCATATCCGTCCAAACCAGTCTGATCCAACCTCGAGCGATCGATTGGCGCCTGCTGCCAGCTCAAAGCCGCCTGTTCCAGGGCCTGTTCCAGCCGTGGTGTAGATGCCCGGCCATATCGTGTCCCCGCAGTTGTTGGTAATCAACAGAGGCACGGTATCTTGCCACAAGACCATTCTCGCGGTGATCGCCCCTGGCAGATGCTGTGTGAGGATGTGATATTCAAGAATGCGTGCTCCCGGTGGCTCTTGATGTAGATCTGTGGGGTGTGTGTCCTATGGTATAGATCTTCGCGGTTGATATATGTGAGACGTGGAAATGATATGCGGTGTTGTAACTGAGACGGGGAATAAAGACTAGATGGATGGGATATGTTTTGAAACAGATGCACGTAAGGTAAAGCCGACAAGAGATCTTTGATGTATTTGATAGGTTTCGTACCACAAGCAATCTTCCTGAATGCGGGCAGTAGACAGCCATCCCTCCCAAGATCATTCGACGTGCGTCAATGGCTTGATGGCCATTTAAGCTGCCGTCGTTCGTCCCAGACGCCCAGGCACGCCGCTGCCATGGCTCCGTCTACTCATGCTCTCACTGGCGGGAATGGGAGACAGCCATGTCTCTGCCATGGACCCTCCCTGGTTTGCCGCCGGGGTGGAGGATGACGCATGAGCGGTTGGTTTTCAGGATTCCAAGTCAGCGTTCCCTTTTAAGGGCAGCTTGGCCAGGGTCCTTGCCGCCAGGGGTGGCTGATTGGAAGACTGAGCTGGACAGCGTTTCAGTGGGCTGAGCTGCAGGGGCCGCAACTTGGTTGGGAGTCTCTCGCTTGGCAGCCGCCGATCAAGCGCCAGTGCAGAAGGAGGATGGCCGATCCACTCCCGTGAAGACCCTGGAATCAGGGTTGATGTCATCGAGGCTGGTCTGGAATCAAGAGAGGCCATCACCACTTGCACAGACCGATCATGCTGCAAATTCAGGAAAGAGCCAGGAAAGTTCTTGGCAAGGAGGCTTAGAGTAACGACAAATCCTGCATATACTTTCGGCACTTGATATCTATTTCAATTGCATTGTTCGTTTGCATCTATGCTCTTCTCATCCGCACATGCAACCTTCGATGAAATTGGGGATGTGAGCTTGTGATGGAGTTATCAAGGTTTAACTGCTTCTCATATATTACAAACGTCCAAGGTGAATTCGACTGCCATACTCTTCTTGAACCGATTGCTCAAAGTCACGACAGCCGATATGTTTTAACTTTCAGCTACTCAATGTTTTGGAGCTTCTGCGCCATGCGTAGGCAAACTAGTTGGAGTCCTTCTCGTTGACGGTCTCATAGTCTATAAAAAACGTCTATTTATAAGAAGCATTGTTTGAGAGTCGCTTGAAGTAATGGGTTAATAGTTCTCCCTCCTCAAAGAATTTGATGACCAGACTGTTGCTGGCAAACGTGTACCCAGCAATATTTAAAAGCACAAAGATAGAAACCCCATTTCAGCATCAAGATTAGTGCCATTACATTAGTAGCTGCAACAGAACAGTTGGTGATATATATGTGTAGATTACACCAACTCATGTACATTAAATTTGCATCCTCTACATGCAAACCTCCTTGAACTTTCTTTAATGAATAGCGCCTGTTGACAAGGGTGCAATGTGATCTGCTGAAGTAATCATGTACGGATGTGTACTCCAGGGTGGAAAGGGGCATATCAAGTTTCTACGGGCTTACTGAAGCAGAATATCGCTGCAGAATATTGAAGAACAGAAGACGAAGGGGACAAATTGCTTCTTTTTCAGAGGATGGATGTCGGTTCGCACCCTGCCGAGTGTAGCTTCCCGTCCCAGACCTATTTCCTCGACTTCAGCCAGGATATTTCACTCATTCTTGATAGGCAACCGAGCTTCTGTCAATGTGACAAGGGACGGGATGCTTTGCATTTGCAAACTGAACACGAGAGAATGAGAGCAAGAATAAGTGAAGATCCCGGCTATCCAATCTTGCCCCGTTTCGTCTCTTCCCACTCAAAGACGTACGGATGTCTCTTGAGTGATCGATAACTTTGAGACTTTGTCGAAAATAACTTTTGGGGCAAATCCTAAAATATTTTCCGACTCATCCTTGACCTCATAGCGTGGGAACCCCCGTACGATCTTCATAAATACCTGGCAAACCCAAGTGGCAAGGAGCGTCACGAGAACCACCTAGGGCAAGTACCTCAGCATCGTTTCCGTTCCCACTGACACCCCAGCCTCTTAAACAATTACAGACACGATATGATGAAAGAAAATAAACATGAAAACTTGGCCAGGTACTCAAATGGCTCATCGGATCATGGTCTACAGACTATTGAAGTACACCCCATATGTAACAGCCCGGACTTGATTGAAGACATGTCTCAGAACCCATTGCTATTTGCGGTGATCAATATCAGCTAGAAAAAATGAGAAAGCTGGATACGATAGGCAGGTATAGCATGATAATGCACTTCTTCATGTTGAAATTAGTCTATTACGGGAAATAGTGATAGTGAGTGAGGAAGATAGAAGAGAGGGTAATAGATGGCGAAGTGGATGTAGGATATCATACCATATCAAAGTGGCCTTCAAAATGGGACATACAACTCAATCAGTCGCTAGCCTTCCCTGTATATTATTGAATTATGCTCCCCCTAACCTCCTGGAACACAACTATAACGTACCCCCGCCTCTAGATTTCCGCCCCCCTCGTTTCCCGCCCTATCTTGTCTTTTTATCTGTCTGCCCATCACTGATCTCGTTTGCCTCGGAAGAATTTCTGCAGTAAAAAGATCCTAAGTGTGATTAAAAATGGTATTCAGTGAGCGGTATGATAAAGGCCGACCGAGGTTGTCCAAGCGGAGAGACAAGAAGATGAATGGGCCCACGACCGATCGAGGAGATTTGTTGCTATATGTCAGTTGGACCATTTTAACTGCCACTCCCAGGAAGAGAGGGACAGTTCTGAGTCATTACCCCTGAATCAGGTCTGTTTGCATTGAGAAAAAGCTTCTTACCAAGCATGGTGGAGTAAGGAGGCTGCACAGAAATCACCGTGCCCCTTGTGCCCTTGAATTCGATTGCATCAATTAGCACCTTATTTTCGGAATTTGAGAATTTTGAAAAAACTACTGAAATCTTCAGCGAACTATTAATCATTCCGTGCAGTTTACAAGAGTTGCGGTACTGTAAGGACATCTGACAAGAAGTTGAATTGAGAGGCCATTCAGAGATAGTGAACTTTTGTTCAACCTTCGCGAGTTAGATGGGGTCCCGAAGCAAAACCCAGTATAAGTAGACTCCATTTCTAGCTTTCGACTTCAGTAAATATGGAGTACGCCCTTTGTCTTACAATAAACCTCAGGTCTCCGAGGAACCACTCTTCTGGTATAAGTAAGTGGTCAGATCGTTCTCACACCTCTTTATTCCACCAAGCAGAGCAACCATCTTCTCTCTCTATCCCCCCAATTACTTATCCCGATCATACATCATGTCTATGAACCGTATCGCTGTCTACGGCCATCGCGGGCTGTTCAGCTCTCGAATCGCTGCTGCACTTGTCGCGTCCGGCGCACCTGTCACCGTCCTGTACCGCCCTGAATCGGACGCTTCCAGTTTCCCCGCGAGCGTCCCGAAGATCAAGGTGGACCCCTTCGACGAGGATGCATTGGTCGCGGCATTGCAGGACATTGATATTGTGATGTGAGTGTGAAGAGGCTCACCTGCGTGTGCCGGATGGAAGATGAACTGAGAAATCGCCAGCTCTCTGGTAGGAGATAAGGGCGTCGACGCGGAGCAAGGCTTTGTCCGGGCTATCCCCCGAACCAAGGTCAAGCTGTTCGTGCCTTCGGACCTCGGTCTTCGCTACGGCGAAGAAGGGATGCTGATCCCTCTCCTGAAGAAAAAAGAGGATGTCCAGGAGGCTGCTAGACAAGCGGGTATCCCATTGACTGTTATTCTTATCGGCAACTTTGCAGAGTTTACCCTCGGCTGCGTGTGAGTTCTTTTCCGGTCACCTGCGATGCTGTCGTGATTGCTGACAACATGTGGTAACGTAGTGCGATGGGCGTTGACGTCCAGGGAAATAGGCTTCTCTACACCGGCAACTCGGCCAAGGAGAAGGCGATTATGAGGTAAGTTTCGAGCCCGAGTCACCTGGGCGGGAGTCTTACGGATATCAGTTAACCAAAAGATCGTAATACAGCACGGCAGATTACGTTGCAGCTGCGTACGTCTCAATCTTCACCAGCAATCCTATTTCCGAAATCAGCAACCGAGCCATCGGTGTGATCGAGCTCGCCCCCACAGGCGAAGACATCGCTGAAGCACTCCGGAAGAGACACGGCGAGAAGCCCAGGATCTTCACCCAGAGCGTTGAAAAGGCCACCGCGGACTTCCACACTCACCGCACCTCCGGTCACCCAGTCCTCTCCATTCTCTCTGCAGCATGGTTTTACCGCAAGCTTTGGGGCACGGGCGAATTGACGAGTATGCTTGGCTCTGACATTTGGGATGTTCCTGGGTACCAGAAAGCCACTGTGGACGAGCTCATTGTTGAAGGAAAGGTCAATCCTTATCGAGATCTGTCTAGTTTTCTACCGTATTTTGAAGAGGGAATGTTCCAATGAATTCTTCAGCTGTGGAAGTAAATAAATATGACCACTGGCACTGATGGGATTGCCAGCCCAAGAAAGAAGAAGCATCATATGATAAAGCCGCACGCGATGATCATAATCATACGGACGTTTCAAAGTGATGGCCTCAAGAAAGACTGGAACGTTTGCTCCCTGTAGAGGCCTAAGCCTCTCGTAAACTGGGCATGCCTTCGTGGACGAGATCCTCGATAAAATCGTGCACGGTGGCTTTTGCGATGGCAGTGTACCCGTAGGCTGCCATGGTGACTTGAAATACGACCCTAAGTGAACCATTTCTCCAGAGTTTAATGAAATTTCTGTCTAAAGACTGCGTGAGCTGGTCCAGGAGCAGACGCTGCCAGGTGCCAGGTGCCAGAGTTGACCGGGGGGGGGTGCGTCCTCGATGGTGCTCGTGGTGTAACAGGACATTAGAGCAGCCTTGGTCTAGTGGTCGTCCGTCCACAAGTCCGAGTAAATACTTTTGGGTGCAGTACCGCCGTAGCTGGGAGGAGCTCGGTGCACCGCAGCAATGTTTGCTTGGGGTGGAATTTTGTTGCCGCAGCACTTGGCCGGTGAGCCTGAGGCTTTGACTGTCGTGGTGGCCCACGTCGGAGTCCTCATCATCGTCATCATCATCATCATCATCATCATCATCTGCAACAAAGTGGCCGAACGCAAGGGGTACACTTCGAGTCTGTTGGTACTGGAATGGCTACTGACCCAGTGGGAAAAGATCATCGTCATTCCGGGCACCAAGAGTATCAAGTATCTGGAGGAGAACTGTGCGCCGGCAAGGTGGAGATTACGGCCGAGGTGGAGAAGGGCCTGTGTGAGAAGGTGGCGAATGCTGAGGTCCTCGGTCACAGGGGCTCTTTCTTTGGCAACTATATCGATACAGCTGAGCTATAGACGCAGCACACAGAGCCGGGCTATAATGTCTTGACAGTAAGAAAGCCGAAAGTATACATGCAACCACAAGAGCCACCTAGTTACGAAGAAATAGTTCCATGTGGCCATGGACAGTCAAGTATGTCATGGACGGTAGATTACACGATATTCATTACCAGTCTTCCGCTTCGCATCTATTTGTGTCCCTTGCTCGAGGTCATGTCCGTTCAATGCCTTCAAAGGTTGGGAGGACGTCGGTCGCATGGACGGTAGGGTGGTACGAGGGGCTACCGATGCCGTATTGTGTAAAAGGTTCTGCAGCCACTGTTTTCCAAAGCTGGTCGTGATTGCCTCCTGCAAAGTCCAGAAGGACGTCGCGGACGAAATCGTCCCGCTTGGCTTGCTCGTCACTGCGTCCGGGACGTTACTATCCGACGATGCCGTACATCTCCGTGCCATATACAGCTGGCAAATTTTTAACGGGGCCGACGCTGAGTGGATATAGCATTACCGCCTGCGGCAGAGTGCGCGAGTGCGGCGCGCGCGGCGAAAAGGGTAAAGAAGTAGTCGGTAAAAAAACCCCCGCGGACCTCAGCTAGAGTACGTCCGTCGACGTCGTAGGCAACAACTATATTCCGGGCACGGCTTCGGGGGATACGTAACTTAACAACAAGCTCATCGACCAAGTTGTCTATACTGCCTAGGTCGAACTTGTCAGTCGCATTAATAACCCGCCAATCTGCCTCGTTCATTGTAGTGCTGAGAAGAATGTCGACGTCTCGACGACGCCCGGAAGCAAGCACACGCAGCGGCGTATCGCTGAGAACTGCCCCGGCCTGAGAGTGATCGTCCACGACACCGTGGTCGTGTTACGATGCCGTGTTCGTCGCCAATGTCGCGCGGGCTGACCTTTATAAGTAAGCACACCATTGCGGACCTTTTCTTTTCTTGGACGCAATCTTGATACCAATTTCTGGGCCGAGGCGGCTGCTGAGGGTTTGGGGAGCTATTCCCACGGAGAACTGTCTCCAACACTGGAGTAGAGCCGCTGCGTAGGTACTCGATCCTGACACTTCAGGACACAAAGCCTGGCAGCCTTTACACGATAGGCCAATTATTCACTGTCAGCTTCATCCAAATAACACATAATTTATTCTGGTTGCGGAAGTGAATTCGATTGAAGAGTAGGCGGCACTGGTCACTTCCGTAGCCAAAAACTAGTCTGTCCTCTTGACGATATACCTGCCCATGCTCTGGGGATTCTTGAACAACACCCAAAGTCTAAGCAGGCACGCAATGGGCATAGGTACGAGAAAAATCCGGATCGCTTTCTCGCGGCTCACGCCCGTGGCACTTTCACCACCAACCAGTACCTGCCACAACACGATTGCGACGAAAACAGCCTCCAATGCTGCTAATGTGGAGTAAATTGTCCGCCGGATTTCGATGGCACCAGGCTTGTTGGGAATCCCAAGCAGAAGCCCGACATTGAGGATCAGTGTGAAAGCCCCCATATACTGCGTGATGGAAGCTGCTTCAGCAGATGGTTGCTGTTGAAGAACATCGGCGGTTCGGTCGAACATTGGCAAAAACTGCCCTTGCAGGGCTGATCGAGGATTGAATATCATTGGAATGCCCATGACGAAGTTGAGAATAGACTCGACGACGAATGCAATCCGTATGCCTGTTGCTGGTGTGGCCGGGTCCATCTCAATCAAGAGATCTCTCTCCACTTCGTTCCTGATCTCGGTCGTGTTATTCTTGTTCTGTCGTGCCATTGTATCTTGGTCGTGGTTGAGGTATCTACGACTTTGTACGGATTGAGTAACTTGGAGACGCGTAGAGTTGGTGTAGTCCTTGGGCTTAAGGTAAAGGTGAGAAGATGATGAGGCTAGCTGAGGTCGACCGAAGATGGGTTGACTCGGGGGACGAAGGGCTCTCGTCAAAAGTGGCACAGGGGGTATTATAGTCTTCACCATTTCTCAACACCACGCATATCATTTCCCAAGGGGATTGTTCCTGAACTCAAGGCTCCCGGACATAAGTGGCGCAAATGACCACCGGATTTCAAACACTCCGAAAAGTCCGAAGTACCCAGATATTGACAAATCAAGACCGAAATACAGTGACTTTGATTTTGAACGCTGTCACCTAACCCAACAGGTGTGGCCGTGAGTATCACGGTAGCCATTCGGGGCTCATACCTAGAAGGGGTGTAACTTCTTCTAATGTGTTAATGCGTTATGGCTTGAAGTACCGTACACGTCACAAAATTTGCAAGCTTTCATGTCGTTGGTCGATAGGTAGTGTCCAAAGAGGCGGCGTCAGGCCTGAGCCGGCCGTTCCGATTAGGAACCAGGTTAAGGTTTACCCAAGACCCTATAATATCGATGATGAGCGGGTCAGTGGCCGTGTTGCGCGGATTACGACTAACTTGGAAGGGAAAAAATGTCACCGAGATGAGTCACGAACACCTGATGAGAATGCAAATGATATAGATCTGCAGGATGGTCGATTAGAGTGAACCTGGAGAGTGCGTTTCCAGTGGGTCGGCGCTCCTGACTCCAGTCACTCACTGACTTCATTCACTGCGGCGCTAGCGCCCACACTCTACAGTATTGAAACCTTCGCCCTGCAATCCCTTCGAGACCTTTCTGTTAAATAGAAGGCAGCGCCGAATTACCCTCAATTGAGTTATTGAGGACAGCTGCTTTGTCTCTGAATCCCCCTGATGACAGAAACCTGGGCTTGGAAGGCGGCCGGCCACAGTAACCTGAAGCCAATCTGGCGGTAAATAAACCCGCTCAGCCTTTCTGAGTACTTCAATCTGAAGACGAGGCGGACGACGGCGCGTTCGCCATTGGCTACAACAGTACGCTTGGAGACGAGGAATCACGCGAATGAGTGCGCATAGAACTGAAGATTACCTCACAGGATCTTTTCTCTTAGGTTATCCCTCAGGAGGTTATTCCACAGGAGGTCATTTAATAGGAGGTTATTCTGTAGAATGATATGCTCCTCACACGACGCAGACACTGGAGCACCTGGAACTCCGCATGCAAGCTTATTGGGGGTCTTTGCAGATATTTGATTTGTTCTTAGATGAGGCATACTTCTCCAACCATTCCCCTGATTCACTCGACTCCATCACTAAGACTAGTGGTGCCGGTGGGCCCGACATAATGAGGCTCTACCTATATTTTCAATTCCTCCACTATGCACTATTTCAACTACAACAAGCGCATTGTCTCAATTAGAACAGCTTGACTTGCTCCAAGACTATTTGCAATGAGCGTACGAATCTGACATCAAAAGATAATAGAGCACCATGACAGCAGCCTCCGATTCATGCCAAATATATCACAAGAAGATTTGGCAGCGTAAGCAATTCTATCTCGGCCCCCGGCAGTCTGAGAGGGTACTTATATTAATTTCCTGTTCAGTATGCTATTTTCCATAAACAATAGATGCAGTATTTAAAACACACACACAGCGCCTGGAGGCCGTATGGACATAATTCACGTTCTTGTGTTTGCCTTTCTAAGCTCAATGTTGGGTTCCTCCAGTCTCCTTGCGTCACACTGTATTAAACTAGCTGCCGGAGGCTAACTGTGCTCGGAAGTGACCAAGAGACCAGGATAGGGCAATTTAAAAGCGAAATGCGAGGACGAAGGGGCATCACAGAGAGAAAAGAAAATCGAGGCCGCGGCCGAGGCCGAGAGTGAAAGCGAGAAGGCGCGAGTGCGTCAGAGCAGAACGTCCAAGATACATCGGGTGTAGAACAGTCTGCAAGACAAAGACATCGTCTATGAAAGCCAAAGGGCCACGGGTCACTCCAACTGCGCTGGCAATCAGTAAGAGTTTCAAGTGGCCTGCACCACCCGTACGGAGATGGAAAGCACAATGCAGTCCATGGAGAGCCGCTCGTGACCAAAAGCCGAGTTGGACAGGGAGAAACTAGGCATTGGGAGGGGGCCATATCCGGAATGGTACGGATTGGAATCCGCCTGTAGTATTGTAGAAAACTTGCCACTCTGTCCTGTGTACTTATGTTGAGATTTGCTGCAACAAGATCATTGAGTTCTTCACACCCGCACATGATCACTTCAGCATATCGCACCCCGATCTTTCATATGAGACTGCGAATCGAACATTGGAAAGTCGACTGCCCCTTTTGCACTTTCAATATGACAGCAGCGGGTTGGGATCGAGTATCGCCCATCGCCCTTTGATTCGGAGCTAGAACTCGCGACTGCGTAAGTTCACTTGGGGGCCCGGAATAGAACGATTTCGCATAAATCTCCAGTAGTAGAGAAGGCTTATTGTATTAAAATCTGATCAAAATTAGACAATCGACCAATATGCGTCGAGCGGTGTGCGATGGCTTTACTACAGAGCACGGTTTCAAATTGTCGAGCTCCCCGAGAGAGGCTTCAATTGGCCAGGTTGATGTTCCAGTATTTTTTACATGCACCCGTCGCGCAGAGAGGTTTCCAAACTTTTCCCTGTCAGCAAGGATATAGTTGATTGATTTCTTTATCAAGTCTTCCTCGTCAAGAATCAATATTAGGAGATCCCGAGGTCATGAAAGGAACAGTAGGGCTCGTCCAGAATTGCAGAAGATTTGTAGACCTTGTAGCCAAACTGCATGGCAGAGGTACCTCCTCCTGAGGGAGTAATGACAATATGTGTAAGTCAAATTTTGGGCAACATTGGGCAATGGTCCCCTAGAACAGTGAATTCCGCAGACCTGGAGACTCTCCAGCCAATCATGACTGGGCTGGCGTATAGACAGGGATGTTGCTCCATTCCAAGTTCTTGTGATTTATACTCCTTTGCAGATTTCCCCTGCTCTCGCTGCGAACATTGAAAGTACCGTTATCATGGCTTCGCACCCAGCATGGCATTGCCTCTTAATACGAGATTTTCCCTGTCCGTGTACATGTTTTCGTTACGTTAACGTGAAGGCATCATCCGGCGCCAGGTCTGATAAGCTGCGCAACTGATGTAATAATAGGCGCTGTGATCGAACCGACCAGACCTACCTAGGTCCAAAGCAATATAAATATCGTGTCGAACTCCCCTTCCATCGACTTACTACAGCTGATCTTCATCCCAACTCCCTTTCATTCATTTTGTTCAACTGAAATCTTTGCTCCTGCGCTCAATAGCTAACCATGCGGACCTACTCCGGTATTTTGGCGATCTGTCTGGGCTTACAGACTAGCATCGCCAACGCGCAAGGTCTCAAGCCCGACATCCGCGCTGATACCAACCGTGACGGTGTCGTTGATGTCCAAGGCAGTTCGGACTCTGCCGGCAAGGCCACCTGGGCCGCCGAGCGTGGTGCTGTGTTCCTGCCCAACATTGGAGACAAGACTCGTCGCTGCGCCAACACCGACAACAACAAGAACCCCCTGAGTAACAACGAGCTGGCTGCCTGCAGCGACGCCTCGGGTCACTTGCTCCTTGCCCCAGAATACGTGGCTCCTCTTCGAACACTGCCAATCAACGTGTCTTCTAACGGAGTTGCGAACATCTATGCCACCCCGCGTGCCTCTTACGAGCGTGTTCGTCTCTTCGTCCTCGACGACGGTTCTAAGCCCAACGCGACGGAGTCTTGGAGGCTAGTGGACCAGGAATTCACCTTCAATGCTTCCCAGCTTGCGCAAGGTATCACGCTTGGAATTGATGGCCGCGAACCGGTCAAGGACGTCAATGTCTGGAATGGATCTGTGTCTGTTGTGTTCAAGGTTACCGACGGTGAACAGACCGCTACCGACAGCGTAGCACTTCAGATCGCCCCCGTCTTGACACACACTCACCTCCAGCGTGTGGAAACTGTCGTCAGCACCTCGGGGAACACCTCAGAGCCCATCCAAGCCAACTTTATCCGCCAGATCGACGAGGCGCGCGTCAAGGCTGGAGTCACAAAACCGTTGTTGCTCTTCAACCAATCTGATGACATCTGGGCCCAGGATTTTCTCGAGCCCGCGTACGCCAGCATGCCGGGCCCCAACGGACCCGTCGCCATCCGTGTTATGCTGCGCTCGGCCCAGTCCACTCGCACCGGTGGTCGGCAGATCTTCGAACAACTGCGCGGGCCTGGTGTGGGCGGCTTCCAGCCCCCTATTGGCACGGGTGACGGCTTTGGTCACCGTGAGATCAACAGCTTCGGAAACCTGGAGACCATTCCCCCCTACACCTCCAAGTCCGGTGTTAAATACCCCGCTGGGCGCATCATCATGGGAAAACACTTCGACAGGCTCCCGGCCAAGAACATGCTTGACTTCCTGCAAGGACAGAGGCTTCAGACACCGCTGATTCTGGAAACCGGGTGGTTGGTCATCGGACATGTCGACGAGTTCGTTCAGTTCCTCCCCTACAAAAATGAGCTTGGCTTTACCATCTCCATTTCCGATACCAAGTCTGCAATCGATCTGCTCAAGAAGGCCGCAGCTGCGGGCCACGGTGGTCTGCCCACCGTCACCTTCACCGGAGAAGGGGCTGAGGCCGGGTCCAATACCACAATCGACCAGACCCTCGCCGATACCAACTTCACCACCTTGAACGAGTACGTCCAAAGGCACATCGACACCAACCTGAAGACGCTCTTGGACGAGATCCCGCTCGACCCCAAGGATGTCATCTACGTGCCCAGCCTGTTCAAAACGAGCCCCTTTGGCGACGGCGGTTTCAGCTTCGGGTCCGACGACGGGTTGCCGTCGCACGGCGAGGACCTCCGCCCGGGCGAATACCAGGTCGCCTCGCTCCACCCGGGGTCCATTAATGGTATTGTTATTGGCAAGACGTACGTCTGCCCCAAGCCCTTTGGCCCGGTCATCGACGGCGTGGACGTCCTGGCCCAGGCCGTCGAGGCTGCGTATGCGAGGGCGGGCATGAATGTTACCTACGTGGACGACTATCTGAGTCACCACGTCGGCGGTGGAGAAGTCCACTGCGGATCGAACACGCTGCGGCAGACCGACCTTGCGTGGTGGGCATGAACCGAGCATGAGGGACGTAACCAGGGATAGAATCTGTTCCCATTGCCAAGGGACCTTCCCGAGCGCTGAAGGCATTGAGTGATTTTGTTTGTTTGTACATGGCAAGAATGAGATATGAACGTTGAAGCTATTCAGATGTACGTATTCTAATTCATCGCGTGTCGGCATTGGCTCACTCTGTATGATGATAACTTCAGCACAATAGTGAGTGCCTTTTATATGATATTCTGGGGCCCAAAACCCCATCGTCACCTTCCGTCTTCCACCGACCAGAAGGATTCACACTTCCAGAGCTTATGAGGCCAAGACGTAAAGCAACTGATTTGCCATATCATGCTATGCTCAAGGGCCCACACTTCATAACGTATTAGCTGGGAATTATCTTACAATAGCAGAACCCGAACTTTATGCGGGAGCTTGATCAGACTATTTCATATGGCCATTAATAATGAGGCTTAGCGTTCCTCCGTACCAAAGCACAAGATCAAAGAACATGCATCATACTTCCACTGGAGCTTTTAAACAAGCAGAAATCTGAGACAAGACCGGGTAATGCGCACATTGTATCCAGAGAGTTTGCTTGTAATGGGCGACCAGCCGGTCTTGTTGGTAAGTCCTGACAACGGCCCGGCCATGCCAGGCCGTTACCATCACAAATTTACTTACCTGTGTACCTATTAACACATGTGCACCATAACAATCACAAAGCTTCGTCACACCAAAATCGTGTTCTACCACCCGAAACAGGTGGTATGCTCTTATTTGCGAGCCGTCATCATCATGTAAAGACCAGGAACGCTGCGAGCTTCTTTATGATTTCAATGCTCCTTTACTACAAGATTAGACTAAACATCTAATGCGCTAGCCGCTGCTATAAACCTCCCCCTGTTCTCGCTTTCCATCTCACTCTCCCCTCTTATTTTTCATGTGTTGTAAGTAAATGGTGGTCATGCCTGCGGTCGTGGTATCAATCGCCTCAGCCAGTGGGAGGGCCATTCAAAAGCAGAAACCAAAATCGAATCCTCCCAATAACGTTGACGACAGGAGAAAAACCACATTCCAGATGTTTCGCCTCTTCCCTCGCAGATCTCGGGAAATCGTCACTAAGTCCGTCTATGCTAACGACCCTTCTATCTGAACCTCGCCCTGCAACGGCCCATGACCTCACCCTGGCAGACTAGCTCAGCACTGAACTCCGAACCATCCAGTGTGAGATAGATGTCAAAGTACACGCGGTAAAACGTGCCTTGCGGTGTGTCCATGCGCTCAAAGTCCTTCTCGAGATTCTTGCGCGAGAGATCCGAAGTAAGTGTGACGACCTCCTTGATGCCTAGACAGGGGGTTAGCAACGTATGCTTTGTCACTAAGGGAACAAGGGGACTTACGAGGATCCTTAGTGTACTCGGGGCAAACGTCGTCGTCACAAGCATACAGGATATCTTCGTACATGAGCGTTGCTCCGGGTGCAACTTGGCGGAAGAAGGAGACCTTGACGGGCTCTCCGATCTTGACCTTCTGACCCTTTTGCACGAAAATCTGGCGCGTGAATTTGCATCGGTCCTTGCCGTCGAGCGACGGCACACGGTATGCCTCTGGGTGGTAGCCCTCCTTGAATGGCTGCAGGGTGGCCATGAGGTAGTGTCTCCGTGCGATACGGTGAGTGATGACACGCTCGGTGATACCCGCAGTGACGGCACCCTTGACAATGGCCGCAACCGAGTCCATGGGCCGCACGACCTTGGACTGGAATTGCGGGGGCACGTGCAGCTTGATCTGTTGGAAGAGGTACTCGGAGGCACCGAAACCACCGACGACCAGGATGTTCTGTAGTGCGCGGTTCTGCGCCTGGATCGCAATGATCTGGTTGCGCACAAGCTCGAGAATCCTGTTCACTACGGGCTCGAAGCACTGCAGGATCTCCTCGTTCGTGAACGTCATGTAACCCTCCTCGATACCGGCCTCGGGGAACTCGGCCTCGATGCCCACATCCACGGCCCACTTTTGCCCGTTGTTGCGGAAATCTGCCTTGATCCGGTTCTCAAAGTCCATGATGCACTTGGCGTACACGCGGCCTGCGGTCTTGGATCCATCCGGTAGCTTCATCTTCCTGATCTTGGTCCTCAATATGTTGCTGAAGTTGCGGTTCAGGGCGGTCGAGCCGCAGGAATCTCCGGACCCGGCGGTGCACTCAGCCACTGTGAAAGGGTTCTCGTCTTCGACCTCGTACGCGATCAAGTCGACTGTGCCGCCACCACAGTCCACGATAAGCAGGGCGTCGTGAACCTTGAGGTTGAGGAGACCGGTCTTTGCACAGAAGAGCGCAGCGGCCTCGGGCTCGGATACCAGTGTCAATCGGTTGTCGTTTTCGTCTCGGAGGAAGCCGGCCTGGATGGCAGCAGCTCTCGTGGCGGCCTTTCCAGCGTCGTTCCAGATAGCAGGCACCGTCAGGTAGTACCGAATGTTGCGCTCCTCTCGGTTAAAGACTTCACCAAGGGTCTTCTGCAGGGCTGCCCGCATGGCCTGGCGGAGCTTAAAGAGGTAGTCTGCGGCGACATCGATCTCGGACTTCCCTGGTGGCAGAGGCGGCAGGTTGATGGGGTCGATGTACGTATTCCCAGAAAGCATGAGCTGCAGCTTGAACCATTCCACCTTTTGCACACCCGGCTTCGGGTACCCTGTTGGGGCGAGGGCATCGGCGATATCGGGGCCCCAGCCGACAACTTTTTGGTATTGGTCGTAGTAGAGCACGGTGGGAATCTGGGGGGGGGGGTGCGTCAGCTGCCAGGTAGGTCGGCGTCAGCACTCTGGCTCGTGGCTTACCTTTTGCTTGGTGTATGATCCTGCACCTGGCCATTCTGTGATGATGTCCTCTTTTGCCTCGTTATTTGTTGCGAATGCAAATGCGACACCGGAAAACGTTGTGCCCTGAGAGGTTGGGTCAGCGGGGTGGTGGATGCGACTTGTGCGTGCGGGGCGCGCATCTTCCTTACAAAATCAATGCCGACAATCAGTTGCGCCTTGCTCCTGCTGTTGCCCTCGACCTCGGCAGCAGGCCGGGTGTATGTAGCGGTGGGAAGGTTCTGGCTCGGGGGAGGGCCGTAGCCTCCGGCGCCGCCAGTATAGCCTGGCGGGCCTCCGGCGACTGGCGGGCCGCCTTGCATTGGTGGAAGCTGAGGGGGGTAGCCTGCGACGGGGGGACCTCCAGTGTTGATGGGTGGAGGGCCACCGACCATCTGCGTGGGAGGAGTTCGAGCCTGTCCTGTATCGCGTGGCAGGCCGGTGTCAGTAAAGAAGAGTCAGGTTGGTGGTGATGGTGGTGGTGGTGGTGATGGTGGGGGCAGCTCTGTGTATTGTACACAAAAGACTGGGCAAGGTTTGGTTGGGTTTTGGTTGGGTTGACGGGTGACGGGATTAATAAGTTGGGGCGCTTCGGGGAGGGGGTCTGGAGATGGCGCGGCGCAGGAGGGGGGGGAGGTGGAGGGGGAGGGGAGATGCGAGGTGGTGGGCGGAGGAGGGTACCCACCAGGATATCCAGCCGTGTAGCTCGGTGGCCGCTGCCCTTGGCCGGGGTGGTTCATCTGGGGCAGGGACTGCTGCGAGGAGTTGGAGGCGATGGAGGGAGCTTGGCCGGCGGGTCGGATGTGGGATGGGGGAGTGCTGTTGTGGGTGGACGATTGGGACGAGCCCTGCGGCGGGGGGGTGCGACTCTGGCTCTGCGATAGGTCTGGCGACTGGATGCTGGCACTCGATTTGCGTTTCGCAAAGCCAAGCTGTTTCAAGCGGGAATTCAGAGAGCTCATAAGGGAGGAGGAATGCAGGAACGATTTAAAGAGCGGCGGGGGGTGCTGTATTAAATCTTAAAAGGGACGAAACCTAAGGGTGGCACGATTCAGCCGCCCAGCCCAAAGACGGGGAGTAGGATGCGGGAAGCGAGGAAGAAGGGGGGGGTGGTGGTTGTGGTGGGCTAGGACAGCCAGG
This sequence comes from Diaporthe humulicola, assembly GCA_038088545.1. NCBI lineage: Eukaryota > Fungi > Ascomycota > Sordariomycetes > Diaporthales > Diaporthaceae > Diaporthe > Diaporthe humulicola. Next base: position 184,436 of record JBBWSL010000045.1, on the reverse strand, counting down.
ACAGCCAGCACCAAGACAGGACAGGACAGGATAGGCCCCAAAGGCCAAAGGGAACGAACGAACAGGGTCGGTAATAAGGCGACGGGTAGGCAGGTTGCAGGAAGAACTAATATTGTCTGTCCTTGTTCGCTCAGGATGGTTTAGGCTGCTGCCGCTGCCGCTGGGGCTGGGGCTTGGTCGGGTTGGGTTGGATTTTCGGTTTTGGTTGTGGGTGAGCGAGAGCGGGCGAGAGAATTTGAGGGCGTAGGATTGGAGGGGGGAACTGGGGGAGACGAGGGCGAGTGAGAAATTAGACAGATGCAGGACTGCTTCGCTGCTGGCGCGCTGCCGTTGCTGTTGCTGTTGCAGCAGGTACAGTTGCAGCTGCGGGTTGCGGTTGCGGTTGCGGTACGGCTGGGCTGACTGCCGCGCCGTGCATGAGGCAGCTGCTTCAGGTCCCTCGTGAGTGTGCTGCTGTCCCGTCTCAGGACCGTGACTCTGGTCTGCCTGTGAACTGAACCTTATGGGCCAGGAAGGACTCTTGGTGACTTCTGACGACCCGGCACAGGCTCAGTCAGGCACAGGTCAAGGTTGTCGTCGTGTGTCGCAGGGGTATGTATGGATGGCCCTGTCTGCAGCCAAAGCAAAAAAGAGCATGTAGAATTTGGAAATAGAAAAAAAGAGAGGGCAGGCAGGCAAGGGCTGCACAACAGACAAGTGCTCGGATCCGCAACGAGGACGGGTTGTAGTCCGTCTTTCTTTGCGACGACTTTCCGCTTCCAGCAGTGTTCCGGTCTGTCGTCCGGGTCGGCTTGAACTGGGTTGGCTGGCCTGTTCTGGTCTGGTTGCTGGGTAGATGAAGGCCTTGACCGCTTGCTTGGGTGACTTGCAGTTGCGTGTGTGTGAGTGCGGGCGCTTGTGAGAGTGTGTGTGAGTGTCTTTCCGTCAGTCGGGCCTGTCTCTTTGGCTGGTGATAGAGATATTGGCAGTTCGTCTGGATGGGATGGGTGAATTGGGACTGGACTGGGATTGGAGACTGGTGGGGCCTCAGACCGGGGACTGGATTGGGACGTAGGACTTTGTGTGTGAATAATGCCAACGACAAGGACTAAGCACCAACAAGCCGAGAAGCTGAGTCCTACGATCTAGATACCTACCTAAGGTACCAAGGGTACCTAGTAGTCTACCTACTGTTGTACCGTTGCGGGTCCCACATGCTCACAGCGCACGAGAGCTGCACTGCACCATTGTGGCTGAGGGAAAGGGTCAAGACTTTTTGTTTTGACTCCGCCGACAGGACTTAGGACCTCAGCACACACCAAGCCAGCGCTACGACACGAGGAAGATGCTCTGTCCTTCTTCTTCTTCTTCTTCCTCTCCACGCTCGTCATCGTCTCCCTCGTCAGCAGCCGTCGAGACAGGGCTGAGCGAGTTTGTCCGAGGCCCTGGCTCCTAGCCTGCTGTGTCTCAGCGTGGATCTTCCCAAGTAGCAGCAGCACGCTCCATGCAGGTGTGCTGCATAACGGCCGGGACCAGCCAGTCCTTGGGCCGCCAGCCAGGCCGGTACGGTAGGGTTGCAACGGCGGTGCTAGGGCTGGGCTGCAGTGTAATATGCATTTGATTTCTGGTGACCCTGATGAAGGGGCAGATGGGGTCAATTTGCCACGAGTTACCTCCCTCACACCTGCTCACTTTCCTCGCTCCCTCGTGGTGAGACGGCCACGTCGATGGGACTCTCTCCTAGCAATCTCAGGGTGAGCAGCCAAACTCTGTTTGGTGCATGCGCAGGGTTGCAGTCCTACCGCCAGAAGGATTCTCTGGACTGGACTAATTATGAATCCTGCCACCAACAAGCCTGGCCCTCTCTCCTGTCTGGGGTCGGCCGTCCCTGGGAGGCAACTTTGGGGTCAGGGAGGACAGAACCACAGGTAGAATTTCAAATCTCAAATCAAGCTCCGTGGTGGCGGCCATCGAGAGGGACACAGCAGCGATCTACTGTGCGATAAACAGAGCACCAAGCCGGGCGGGCTCTTCCTGGTGGCCAACGTCTGGATGCGGCCGGGTGACACAGCACCAGCTTCAACAAACAAAGGCTGGTTGTTCAGCCTTGATCGACATCCACCTCCCTCCCCTGCTCCCCAAGGGCTAATTCTAACAGCAGATGGTCTAGATAGCAGATGGACAGTGGTTGTGGCGGCCTTTTGGGGGCCGATATGCATCTAGAAGCATCTGAGACTGCCACTGCGTGCCCTTGAGGTATCATGTCCATTTATCCGTGCTCCGTGGAGTGTGAGATGTGGTCCCGACTTTTGGATGGGTTGAGGGCCGCGCTGACAACGCCCGAGGTCCGTACTCAATGGAACGGCGCCGCCCGTGCAGTCTGGCTCGCACTGGCTTGTGATGGCTTGTACTGGCTGGGTGACAGGTTGGCGGCCGATCGGGACCCTATCGATCTGAGATTTGACCTTTGACTTTTCCTTTGTCCACCATTCCCACCTGCGCAAGCCATGCTGTATCCAGACGGTCAGTCCTCAGAAGCCACATCTCGTAACGAAGATGTCGTTCGTGGCCATCCATGCGCACTGCCTGCCAGCCAACGGGCGGTGAGAAGCCCTCCGAACTTTCAACATGCGCGCCGAGCCGAGCGAACAAGCGCACGTTGAACGATGGACTAGATGCCTAGGCAAGAGGCTATGTGGGTAGGCCAGGGACAAGGTAGTCTGGTAGTCCTGTCAACTGGGGATCGTCCGATGGCCGTGCTCTGACCGGGCATGGCATCACCAGTAGCCGAATCCGAAAACCTAGACTACCACCCACAGCAGCAGTAGCTTCACTTTCAGTATCATCATCGGCATCATCACCATCATCATCACCACATGGTAGGTGAGCCGAATATAGCTCCTGCCGATTTGACACTGCAACTAGTAGCCCGTTCTATTTCCGAAACCCCCCTCCAGCACCGGCTCCAGCGCCAGGCCAGCGAGCAACCCCAACCCCTCGCTGCCGTCCGGCAGTGCAACCGATCAACGCCGGCAGCGCAGGGGGCGGAGCTGCGGCTGAGCCATGTGGGCACAGCTGAGTCGGCCGGGGCAGGCTGGCAGGGATCTCTGCTTGTCACCACCGCGGCGCTTAAGCAACCAGGAGCGACATTTTCGCCAGTCCCACCCTGGAGTGAGTGGTAGGATGCGCAGGATTACACAGGGAGACGGTGCGCATTTTGGTGTCTGCGTCGCGGGCATTACAGCAGTCACCCGTGCGACGTCGGTTGCTACAGTACCTGTACCACAGTCACCCGTTGTGTCTGACTGCGATTTTGGAATTGATTCGACCCTCGCGGCTACTGTCGCTGGACGAACCGCCTGATTTGGTGGCTTGCCGCGAGATGCGCTTGCTGGCCGACCACCGGGCGGGAATTTTCCAAATCATCGACACTCGTTCTTCTTCTTTCTCACGCCTTTTCTCTAAAGCATGTCTCCGGGTGATTATCGTCGGCTTGGCTTTCTGGTGATGATGCGAAAGTCCAGGCTTTTGGGGCTGCCGGAGGTAGTAGGCTGAGGGCGTTTGGGTGCTCAAAGACAAGGAATGACGGCGGGCCGCCTTCTCCACGCGTATATCTTGCGCTGGCTTGACATATTTCTTCCATTTCGGATCGCAGCAGCATTCGAAAGACGTAAATCTCAGCTACCGAGCTTGGTTATCTGCTGAATCTCAAAACCAGGCGATAAATTGTCAGGCCCGTAGTTCTAAGTACATGTCCAGACAGACTCGAAATCACACCTCGGACATGGAAACACTATGGCTGGCCGACAGAGACATATTTCCAGCCCTTTGTCACGACCTGATCTTCCAGGCACTGTTGCTCTTATTGACGAAGACATCGACAAAAGCATGCACCACTCTGGCTTGGCAATCAAAGAAGCTTCCGAGTAATACGGAGTAGGTCCTCGTCAAGCAGCGGGCCGTGTTAGAACGGGACCAGTTAGGTAAGCACAATCGATAGAGTCCGACAGGGTGCCGTCATCGGCAACCACTCACAAAAAAGTTAATGTTCAGCAACATGATGCATTGAACGGTCCCACTATCAACGAATTTGACAATTCCTCGAGCGCACTGCGCTCCAAACCTCGCTTGCCATGTCGCGCAGAGCAGTGAGTGACTTCCCAATACCAATTGATAGCTCACAGTAGACTGATTTCTCCCAGGTTGCGAACGCCGCATGGGCTCGGTCCCTATGCCGGGCGAACAACCGCGTATCGATCCAGAGCGTAATGAGTCAACGGCTCCCGCGCACAGCATTCCACCAGCTTTCATACCCTCGCCTGACAAGGACGATACCTTCCAGCCGAGCCACATTTTCGCAAGCCCACGGCATCGAATTCTCCTTCGCAGATATTCCAACCGAGAACACAACACCACAGACCCTGACCGAGAAGATCGTCCAGCGCCATGCCGTTGGTCTTCCGGAGGGAAAGTTCGTCCGTAGCGGCGACTACGTGCAGATCGAGCCCTACCGGTGTATGTCCCACGACAACACGTGGCCAATCGCGAAGAAGTTCATGTCCATGGGCGCCACCAGGGTCAAGGACCCAAGCCAGATGGTTTTTGCCCTCGACCACGATGTGCAGAACAAGACCGAGTCCAACTTGAAGAAATATGAGCAAATTGAGGCGTTTGCGAAGAAGCACGGCGTTGTTTTCTTCCCCGCCGGCTACTCGATCGGTCACCAGGTCATGGTGAGTGTTTCAGTGCTTGAAATGCAGGCTGTGCTGTTGCACGCTAATACCTCGGCAGGTTGAAGAGCTGTTTGTATGGCCGGGCACTTTGTGCGTGGCATCGGACAGCCATAGTAACATGTACGGCGGTATCAGTGCTTTGGGGACCGCTTTAGTGAGGACAGATGCGGCCTCGATTTGGGCAACGAAGAAGAGTTGGTTCCAAATCCCTCCTGTTGCACAGGTAACTCTTACAGGAACATTACCTCCGGGAGTTACTGGAAAAGACGTTATAGTTGCCCTCTGCGGACTGTTCAACAGCGATGTACTCAACCATGCGGTCGAGTTCACTGGCTCTGAGGAGACGATGGCTAGTATCTCGGTGGACAACAGACTCACAATCAGTAACATGTCAACAGAGTGGTCTGCGCTTTCTGCTATGGTGTGTTTCCGAACTTGGAATGACTCTACTGCGAAGATGATCTAACCTCACATGCTCAACAGTTCCCGATAGACCGGACTTTGGAACGCTGGCTGCGATACAAGGCTACAGAAGCCGCAATGGATGAAACCCGGACGACCAGTGAACGAATTACGCACGAGAAAATCGACGAGCTCTACGCCAATCCCGTCCACGCCGACCCCGGAGCACATTACGCAAAGAAGCTTTATCTTAACCTCTCTACCCTGTCGCCTTACATCTCGGGCCCCAACTCCGTCAAGATCTCGACACCTCTTAGCGAGCTCGCGCCAAAGAAGATCAAGGTCAACAAAGCGTATATTGTGTCCTGCACCAACTCCAGAGCCTCTGATCTTGCTGCAGCCGCCAAGGTCTTCAAAGATGCCGCAAAGGCTAACGGCGGTAAGACGCCCAAGGTCGCAGACGGTGTTCAGATGTATATCGCGGCGGCCTCGATTCGTGAGCAGGAGATCGCTGAAGATCAGGGTGACTGGCAGACACTACTCGAAGCTGGGAGTATTCCACTCCCGGCCTCATGTGGGCCTTGCATCGGACTAGGGACTGGACTTTTGGAACCCGGCGAGGTCGGAATCTCCGCCTCGAACCGTAATTTCAAGGGGCGCATGGGCTCTCGAGATGCTCTCGCCTACCTTGCTAGCCCTGAGGTTGTAGCCGCCAGCGCTCTCAATGGCGTCATCTCAGGCACAGGCGAATATGAGATCCCGGAGAACTACTCTGGTGTGGAATACGGATACGGTAATGGTCGACCTGCAACCGCGGAAACAGAGATTGGCAACGCTCTAGAACAGCTCGAGTCACTAATCGACCGGGTCGAGTCCTCCGTGGGTGGTGACGATACTGCAAAGGCCACGACCCAGATCCTCCCTGGCTTCCCGGAGAAGATCACCGGCGAGATTGTTTTCTGCGACATGGACAACCTCGACACTGATAACATCTACCCCGGCAAGTACACTTACCAGGATGACATCACAAAAGAGGGTATGGCACAGGTCTGCATGTCAAACTATGATCCCAATTTCGGCTCAGTGGCCAAGCCAAATGATATCCTCGTCTCAGGGTTCAACTTTGGCTGCGGCTCCTCGAGAGAGCAAGCCGCGACGGCAATCCTGGCCAAGCAGATTCCGCTCGTCGTTTCGGGCAGCTTCGGAAATATCTTCTCGCGGAACAGCATCAACAACGCGCTCCTGGGCCTAGAGGTCCCACGCCTCATCGAGCGCCTCCGCGCGACTTTCACCCGCGATGACAAGACGCCAACGCGGCGGACGGGCTGGACGCTGACGTGGGACGTCGCGCGGAGCGTCGTCGAGGTGCAGGAGGGCGAAAACGGTGACCGCTGGGAGGAGAAGGTCGGCGAGTTTGCCGCCAACTTGCAGGATATTGTAGCGAAGGGTGGCTTGACGGAGTGGACCAAGCACGAGATCGAGTCATAGATACCTTGTGTAAAAAAGATAGAAGGTTGAAGCTTGATAGTAAACAACTTACCCGATATGAAGAAATGGAAATATTTGCAACCTCATACGCTACTTTCTCCAGCAGTTTGAGCATGCCACAACTGCACTGACGCCGCTCGAAGGAATATCTCTCGGGGAATCTGGAGCGGTTCCCCATTTTCATGAGCAAGTATCCCTCGTAAAGACGGAGCAAGCGAAAACAGACGACATCTCTTTTTAAGGAAATCTGAGAAGACGACGCCATATTGACTCAGCACCCACCTCCCTTGTGCGCATAGATCCACCGAGATGGGTGTGAGCCGTGATAACGATATGTGCAAGATGTGATGAGTTTCACTCCCTCGGTGATCGATCGAAGCATCTGGTGACAGGAGGCGTCGTACGTCTATGTGTGCACAATTCAGCAAGTTGGGGGAGGGGCCTTTGAACAAATTCCAGAGGCGCTGATGATGCAACCCGACTGAATTCACGAGATTCCAGATTGAGGACACAAGCGAGCGAAAAATGTCATGGCGACTAAAGGAGATACCATCCGAGGTGCAAGGCCCAATAGAAACTCCGGCAAATGTGGAAGAGCTCAGCGTCTGTGTGAAGCCTTTTGTGCAAATACAAGGACGATCTGCGAACCTTCATCACACTGACAAATGGGGTATCGAGGCCTTTGACAACTCTGCTTTCTTCTCCATTTCGGGTCTTCATGCCACGGCTTGGGAGGACAGGACACAACATGCTGAGGCTCAAGCAGTTGTCTGTCAACCGCATGATGAAACTGAGATCGGCCCGGGTGTAGAAGGGAACCCGCTGGGCATTAAATTCCTAGTATAACAGAAATTCATAATACCTGTAAATCTTGGGACTTGCAAGGAGTTACTAAAGCCACTAACACATGATAGGATCGTTCCATCCAGCTCGAATTTCATTTGCTTGGTATGTTTCTTCACAAATTCTACTCAAGGGGATGTTACAAGAACATTAGCTCTAACTTGCACCTCACTGTAAAGAATTATTGTAATTTCGTCGGAACGATTTGGGTGAGCTCAACCATGGTGTGCACATGCACTATCATCACACAAGCCTGCGCTTAGCCGGCGCTGATGGTATCGCAACCTTGCGTATCATGTAGCGAATACACCAAGTAGGTAGTCTCAAATGATTTTCTTATCAAGCTGCCCTCGATTGAGTCTCAGGTTGCCTGCCCAAACTCATAATTGTAAGGCCATCGCCCCATCCCAGGGGTAGCTGAACCTCACAACTACAGAGGTGACCAAAAGAGCCGAGAAAGTGGCTCTGTGCATCGGGCGGCTGTGGAACTCCAGAGCCTATGCAACTGTCGCAATGAAGTCTGAATCTTCCTAAGGTTGGTGCAAGATGTGAGCATGGTTTATGGGCCTGACGGCAGAGGCGTCCTTCTTTCCCAAGAGCTCTGATATCACAATGACAAATCATATGAGGAAGCCCACCAACTACTCACAAGGGAAATAAACACTAGTTCTGTTCAGCTTCAAGAGATATACTTGGCCGCAACCATTCGCTAATGCCCGGCGGCATCTGGAGAACTGTTGAACACTGATTTCAACGACGAATAAGTACCAGAGATGCGAAACCCGACGCAATAATTTCTTGAGAAGGTCGGATTCCCTCAACAATGACCTCGCGCCATTCTTGCATGCCAAGGCTTGACACAATCTTGGGATGTGCTTTGGGTTGTGCGCATGACAGGCGTCTTCCCAACGCCACAATAGACCAAGACAGTCGAATCCTGGCCACAAATGAGGGTTGACACCTTTTCGATTGAGCTGCAAGGCGTGAGCAACTGATTTGTCGTATTCTGGGGTGTTTACATTCAGGTACCGGCTTTTCTTGTTCGGGGTAAACTTGGTCGTGCTTTTCTTGTGCCTCCTTGGCGGACGAGACTGCCACTCGGCAGCCTGCTCCATTGGAGCGTCCCCGAAGGAGCTGATCTATACAGCACATGATACAAGACATTTTGCGATGGTCGGCCAGTCTACCAACTGCGTAAACGGCCGTCACATGGCCCTTGTTCGCGATCATCATTGACACGTTGAGCCTACCAATTCGGCCGAGGTCATGGTTGCCAGCGCTGCCGAAAAGCGAAATAGCCGCATGGGAACTATGAAAGACGACACTATCGTATTGCGGTCTTTGATACTGGCAAATAGTGGCCGAAAGGTGCATGGATGGGTGTCTTCAGTCGGCTGACAAGAAGCCTGTGCCAATTCTTCCTGACTGGTACAAAATCCATGGTGGATGTTGCCGTCAACTGCTGGTATTTTGGACTGTTTAAACCAGTAGGGCCTTGTCAGTGAGTATCACTTACAGAGAAATGACCTCAGCCGTTTCCCATGTGCAGATGCTAGCCTGAGCGATTGGCGCTATTCCGTGGTGAGCTGTAGCAGGAATCCCGGATCATCGCAGCCTCGGATGCCACGAGGAGAAGCTCTGGATGCACACCAGCTTGATTGCCTCAGGAGGACCAGCGTTTCATCACGTACTTGGAGTGCATTGTGGGATGCCGACATTAGCGTTGGACTCGACGACTAAGAGCAAGTGACCGCTGAGAAGGAGCTACTAGCAACAAGCCGTTTGAAGAAACGTTGCAGGTTCGGGAGTTGGCACGATGTGAATGGCTTGATGGCCTTCGTCCGGACTCCCTACAACGGCACGGACCCATCCAGGGTGGAAAAAGCGCGAGGAGGGCATTAAGGAGTGTAAGAGAAGACAAATAAGTAGTCCGGTGTGTACTGTGTAATCAATTTGTATTACATGAATAGGGGATGTCGCGTGATCAGTTTTGTTACCGAAACATTCTCCCCTCTTGGTTTGGAGTCTGGGGCGTCTTCGGGCCTAGAGCCTTGCAATCCTGATCTCCCGGGGCCCCGGGAATCCTTCCTTGCCCTCTGGTTGCTTGACATCGGGTGTTAGGTGGCGCCTTCCCTCTCGTGAGGTTGGTGTCCTGTGACTAGCAAGTGCTTTTCTGTCGCGATGGATCGTATAAACAAAGTCCGGGAGCAGGGTCTCAAAAGTCTGCACACCTGTCCTTCTTCGGGCAACGTCCGCCCACGACCTGATGCCATCGATTCGGTCCGTTCGCTATCCTCATGCCCCCACATCTACAGCAGTGCACACCAGCAACTATTTCAAAAACTCGTTTTGAGCTTTTGGCTCACCCCACCCCATCCCACCTTTCCCCACACATTTCCTTTTACTACCTGCCTTATCTTAATTTTATTTAAATATCAATTTACTCTCATTTGCGGTTATAAATTATAATAAAAGTATTAAAAATAAGAATTAAAAATTAAAATAAGAAAGAGAAAAAGAAGAAGATTTTTTTAAAAAAAAAAGAAAAAAAAAAAGAAAAAAAAAAAGAAAAAAAAAAGGGAGCCTTACGGAGGAAATAAAAGGTAGGTTGATACAAAGGAGGGTAATAAGAGGATAAAAACTAGTAAAAGGGTAAGACCTTAGGTAGTTATCACAAATAACCTAAAATATTGAGATAGAGGCTAGGGTTTTAAACTATTTAGCGCTGTATACTAGGATCCATACAGACTTTCCCTGTATCGATGTGCCAGAGCCTCATCTGCCAGGATACTACGCAGCGGCAGCCAGACAGTTTGGCATTGACCGTTGCGGAGGAGAGTGAGTCTCGTGCGGCCGTGTCCATTTCAGCCATCGTGGTCGAGACAGTGACTGGGCTTTTTGAGTGACAAGCCATTGCATTGGAAGGGCCCAAGAGTCTTTCTCAGACAGCACAGCCGGGGAAATACTCTGGATTGGCCCTGTCTCGACTCATTGCCGGTGGCACTTTTTCTCCACGGGCACCCACGTTTACCTCCACGACTGCCGCCATTCCACCACAATTTCCCCGTCGAGGTCTCATCACCCCATGGAAGCCCACTGCTGAGTTCTGTGGGTAAGACTTCGCAGCTCTGCGACTGTGGGTACGACCGCCTGTACTACGTCATCGGCCCCGGCCGCTGCCACATTTCTCGGCGCGAGGTTCCCTGGGAGGGTCGCCATCACCGAACCGATCAATCGCCCAGTCGCCGTGCTGCGTGGTGTCCCAGGCTGCTGGGAGAGCCGGCAGGGTGGATGAGCAGCTGCACCACGCCCACGAGGCAGTCCAGCATTCGATCGCCAAAGCACAACCTGCAGCCCAAGCTCGAGGCATTGCATGAGGCGGGCAGCTGGCATTGCCTTCCATTGGGCTCGCTCTTTCTAGCGGCGCCCGAGGAAACAAACGATTGACACGGCGATACCACCCAGCATAGTTGCATAGGTACTGTAGATACCGCGCAGGCCTCATTGATGCTCCTGACCGCCCAGCAACCAGGGCGCTCGCTACTCCACCGTTTCCCTGGTTCCTGTCTGCCTCCCCAACCCCAACCGTGCAATCAGTGTGTGGTATCAGCACAAATTCTCGCTGGTCTGGACTCGTCCCGTCCCGTCCAGCTCGATTGAATTCCCTCGAGTCGCCCGCCAACGAGCAAAGCAGCAGGGGTTGCGCAGATATTGGTCGCCCATGATCTCATTCCAGGTCTCGCCTGCAGCACATCCGGCCCTTTTTTCTCGCTCCACTGCAATCGCCCCGAGTCTCCGCCAGCCGCCGAGGCCACAGGCTTGTTACTGGTAACTTGCTTGCGCCGCCCGGACAGGAGAGCCTTCGTCTTCGATTGACCTCCGAGGTACCTCTCACCACCACCGGAGAGCCCATCCAGCTGGGACCCCAGGATCGTCGACCAGCTCCGTCCCTTGATGCATGTGGCAGCATCTCCCGCCGCGGAGGAGGAAGGTTGAACAAAGGTGTCTGAAGGCTTAGGCGCGGAGGAGGCACGGCCAGCATCCCGCGGCTGAGGAATCCTGGGCGACAGGCTCTACTGTGGTACGTCACTGGGATTGGACCTCCTGCTCCTCTCGGTCTCGAGCTCTTGTACGACAGCCGCCAAGCTGGAGAGGCCATCCTCGCACGGCAGCGCCTCCTGGCGTGCCATTGACGACTCGACCGCAACCGCTGGCGACTCAGGCTGTGATTTCCGGAAGGACAAAAGCCAGGGTCAGACTCGCAAGCCTTGTTCGTCCCCGTCGTCGCTCGACTTCTCGGCCCTCAGGCCGATATATCTCTGCTGGGCCTTATTCCCAGTGCTAATCTTAGTAAGTCTCCCCCAGGTCACTTGGAGGTCACGGCCAACGGGCCCCCAACCAGGCCAGCCGTGGCTTTTTAGCCGCACTCCCCAGAAAGTCCAAGCTGCGCCTGCGGCATGTGCCCCGCACAATCTCACGACTCTCCCCATTCCGTCGCCTGTCGTCTGAAAGCTAGCTAACCCTGCTCCCTGCTGCTAGCTCCTGCAGCTGGTACTTCGTGACGCCAAGCTGCTCTATTCCTCTCATATAATAGCTCCCTTCCCTCTCTTCCGTCCCTCCTACTCCCCTCTCGCCCAAGTATCTCAAGAGCCTGTGTGCGAGAATCCCCAAGTCTTTCCTACTTCAGCTCCCACATCCATACCTCTCACCATGGGGCTCACGGCAGAGACCAACCGCGTTGTGCAGGAGTTCGACTTCAACGATGCCGACCTCAACAAGGGCGTCGCCGAGTTCCTCAGCCAGATGGGTGCGTCCACTCCAGTTCTCATTGTTCCATTGATTGACACGCAGCTCACGCTCCTTCAGACGAGGGACTCGAGAGGGACGGCACCAGCTTGAGCCAGATCCCTACCTACGTCACTGGCGTCCCCAACGGCACTGAGAAGGTAAGCCTCGCACGCCTCTGCGCTCCGAGGGCCACAGCTTACTCTACCCACCCAGGGCCTCTACCTCGCTGTCGATCTAGGTGGGACGAACTTCCGAGTCTGCTCCATCCATCTGAATGGCGACACAACCTTCAACCTCACTTACTCAAAAGTCGCCATACCGAAGGAGCTTATGACAGCCAAGACCGCCCAACAGCTGTTTAGCTTCCTGGCAAAGCAGATCGACACCTTCCTCCGCAAACACCACAGCGAGCATTTTGAGCACCGCTTAAGGAGGCGCTTCACATTCAGCAACCCCGAGGGCTTCAAGGACGAGGAAGTCTTCCGTCTTGGCTTCACATTCAGCTTCCCAGTCCAACAAATCGGCATCAATAAGGGAATTCTTATGCGCTGGACAAAGGGCTTCGATATCCCCGATGCGGTGGGCAAGGATGTCTGCCAATTGCTGCAGACTGAGATTGACAAGCTTGGGCTGCCTGTCAAGGTCGCTGCCCTCGTCAACGACACCGTGGGAACACTGATGGCCCGCTCATACGCATCACCTGGAAAGAAGGGCACAATTTTGGGTGCAATCTTCGGCACCGGCACCAACGGCGCATACGTGGAGAAGCTCTCAAACGTCAAGAAGCCCGTGCAGGGTGCCTTCGACAGGACCACAGGAGATATGATCATCAACACTGAGTGGGGTTCTTTCGACAACCAGCTCAATGTACTCCCCAGCACAACATTTGACAAGCAATTGGACAAGGACAGCAACAACCCCGGCATTCAGATGTTCGAGAAGCGTGTTTCCGGCATGTTCCTCGGCGAGATCCTGCGTCTGGCCCTTGTCGACCTGCTGAAGAACGAGAACGTGCAGCTCTTCAAGGACGAGAACTCCAGCAAGAACGACTGGCGGTCGACAACGACCATCGCTCAGGAATCTGGTATTTTCAAGCAATGGGGAGTTGATACAGCCATCATGTCTGTTGCAGCCGCCGATAACACCCCCGACCTCGGCACTTTGCGCCAGGCCCTGGAGGACCAGCTCCTCGTGTACAGCCCCTCGTTGGAGGACGCCCAGGCGTTCAAGGCCATCGCGGAGTCTGTCGGCCGGCGCGCTGCTCGTCTCTCGGCCATCAGTATCGCTGCCATTGTCCTGAAGACCGGCAAGCTGACCGACCCGGAATGGGACGGCGAGCCAATTGACGTGGGTGTGGACGGCAGTCTCGTCGAGCACTACCCATACTTCCGCGACATGATTTACGAGTCGTTCCGGGCGATCGAGGGCATTGGCGAGGAAGGCGCCAACAAGATCCGCATCGGCATCGCGAAGGACGGATCTGGCGTAGGTGCTGCGCTCATTGCGCTCGTCGCGACAGGCGAGGAGAAGACCCAACCAACCCCTGAGTTCTTGAACGAGGTAAGATCCACCCTGCTAAATGGAGAGGCTGCTACCGCGATGCCTCGTACCCCCCTTCCTGTCTCAATCAAGGGCCCCGTATCCTAATCCTCGTTGTGCTCGCAGCAACGTGTTTCTTCATTTTCCATTCCTGCAGTCCGGTGGCACCTGCGCAAGGTCCAGCCGTGGCAGTGGGCCGGACTGGGACTGGTCGCAGGGCTCGTGGCGCTCAGGAAGAAGGAGTTCTTCGCGGGCCTGTGGGGGCGTTTCGTGGCTCGGAGCTGATGTGGGCAGGCCTGAATGGTGTGCTTTGTAGGCAGGACGTGCATCCTGTCTACTCCCTTTATTACTGTTTATGATATGATTATGGTTTGGCATTCCATCGGGAAGCGGGGTTTTCTGGCTTGGTTTGGCTTGGGCAATGCTCTGCAACAGCAACTTGCACTTTTGGTGGGGGATATTTTCATGGTTCACACCGGAGTTCATCCAGAATTGATCAATTGTTGGAACGCTTGTGAGTTTGTGTGTCCTCGAGTTCCGCTGAGATTTGACTGTTACTCTGCCTCTGCTGTCCCAGCGGGTATTTCGCCGACTACTATGACACTATATCGCGCATTGTGGTATATGCCTCGCGGTGTGCCATGCAAAATTCGTTGGCCATAATGCTCGACGGGGTACATTTTCCGTTGTCAGAAAATACAATGCGTAAAAAGTCCGGATGCGGGATTTTGTCTCCGGCGTGCGGAAGCGTCAACAGTTCTGATGTTTAACCAATACCTCTAATGTGTTAACAATGCTGTCTTTCCTTATAATTGCAATGAGCGCACGTGTTACACTCGCAGTGTCTAGAATGCCTCTCCCAGCAGAGTTCTTCTGCAGTTCCGGCCATGCTTGAGTAGACAGATCTCGAAATCCCAACACCATCCGCTCTACCCTATGAGACAATCCCTGTGTTGTACTTTTGCCCGCCGCCTCTATCCTACCGCCCGTAAACGCCGTCTTTCTTGACCCGAGAAGACCAATTGCCTCCCACTCTCTTGAATAAAACAACCCATCTACCGCCTAAGATCAGTTTCCGAACGCGGCGGTCGGGTACGTCCTGTCTTTCTTCTTGCGCCCCGCCGTCGAGCTGCTCCTGGAGCTCGAGCCCGACCCCGTCGGCGGGGAGAGCAGGTCCTTGGTCCGGGACGTCGTCCGCGTCGCGGCAACCATGTCTCCCGGCAGGTCGTTCCACTCCATATCCGGCCGCTTGTTTTGGAAGGACAGAGATGATCCTGGTGGGCCGGGACGGGCTGCTGGCGGCGGGCCGTTCGCAGCCGACGGTGGTGGTGGTGGTGGTGGTGTCGCCATGCCGCTCGCGCTAGAGAACCCAGGTAGGTTCACGGCCTCTGCCGTGACGCTGGCCGGAACGGCGGAGGGCTGATATGTGTCATGGCCGTTTGTGGCGCCCCAATCGCGCATTCCTCCGCCAGAGTCTCCCCCTCCCGCCCCCTGAGGCAACACCCGCCGCTTCATGACCCAGGCGCTACCCGGCTGCAGCTTGAAATAGTAGTTCTCGAGCCTGGTGTCCCTCTCGAAGCCCCTCCCCGCATACCACCGGAGCCCGTCGTGGTTCTCGGTCCAGACGTGGGCGTAGACCCAGCCGATGTTGAGCCCGTTGCCGCGGGCGTCGGCGGCGACCGCGCGCACGGCGTCGAAGATGCCGTCGACGGCTGCGGCTGCCAGCCCCAGGCCTCGGTAGGGCGCGAGTACGCCGAGGCTCTGGACGTAAAGGACGCGGGAGTCGGGCGGGCTCACGCGGGCCTGGGCGCGGCGGGCGAGGTCCGGCGAGTAGGCGCCGGTGGCCGGGTCAAAGGGACTGGGCTCCAGGCGGCAGACCAGGCCGCCTACCACCTTGGGCGCGGATGAGGCGTCGTCGCCGTCGCGGAAGAGGATGGCGCGGCTGAAGAGGCCCGACTGCGCCGGGTCGAGGATGGCCTTGTAGAAGCTGTCGGTGTAGTTGACGGGCAGGAGCAGGGCGTTTATGCGGCGCAGGGCGGGGATGTGGGCGTCCGTCACGGGGACGATGGTCGCGGAGGGGTGTGGGGAGGGCGTCGAGGGCGGCAGGGCGGTGACTGGTGAGGCCAGGATCACGGGCGTGGCGGGCTGTTGTGGGGGAGGCAGCGGAGGAGCTGGAGGAGGAGCTTGTTGTGATGGCGGCTGCTGCTGCTGCTGCTGCTGCTGCTGGGCCTGTGATATTGGAGGGGCAGCATATTTTGGCGGCTGCTGCTTGTTGTTGGGCTGGAAGAAGGAGAGGATCGAGGGCTGTTGCGCACGCGACATGGCTGGCTGAGGAGGGACCGAGGCCGATGTTGAGGAAGATGACGAGGGTGATGACGGGGTTGTTGTTGACAGGTGAAGGGGTCTGGTCATGCGGCTGTGAGAGGCATGGCAAGGTGTTACGGTCGGTGTCACGGTGTTATGGGCCAAGTGCAAGTAGAGGTCAGGTTGGGACCGAGGGTGTCGACAAGCAGGGCATGTTCATCTGGACTCGGCCGCATTCCTTCGCTGGGAAAATAAGGTTGGCCCCTCTGATTGCATGTGTTCATGTCACCAAGAGCTGGTTGCAGCACGCTGCAGCAAATCAGGGGGAGGGGCCGCCACAAACTTGCCCAAAGGGTTCCAGACTGTGGGGGCCGGCTGCTTCCCGACGCTACGGGCCAGCTGGGGCGACGCTACGTACCGCAGGTCGTCCGCAGTAACAGCAGGTGACGGTTCTGATGCCCGTTGGTAACTTTGTTTAGTAAACAACTTGGATAGGTAGATATATTATAGTCTACTCCTTTACTTGATAACCTAGTATATTGTACAGAGCAGATCATGAAATACTTAATTTAGATGCCTACTCACACACACATGTATTCGTAACGTGGTGGCTTCTACGTGAACGCTGAGCATTGTAAGAGAAGATAGGTTCTCCTTCCCAAAACCACCCGTCTCTGCGCTAGTTGGGCTTGGGGACAGTGCATGCCGACGCTTTCTCCATCTCACTCGCATCAATCAGTCAATCATCAGTCATCTCGCCCGATCACCACTCACTCACTCAGCCTTACTATTACTCACGCCAGCCCAAGGAAAGACTGCATCTCCACGCATCTCCACGCTGGCCTTGCACCATCGCCCGCCCTCCTGCTCAAAGACAAAGGAGCCCGACCATCGCCACTCCTGGTCACCATCTTTCCATCGCCCTGCAGACAGGTCGAGGACCTTCTGAGCATCAAAACGGCTTCCTCAGCGGTCCTGCTTGCCAGTATCTGTCACGGCACAGTCGCCCTCAGACCACACCCAGGCAGCTAGTGAGTGGGCCGACTGCAAGTGCACCAGAGTTCGGGCCCGCGTGCCGACCACAGCGACCCCCTGTACCACCGCAGTTACCGCAAAGGACCAGTCCCTACAGTACCTAGACCATCCACCTGCCACAGCACTGTGCTCTGCTTACTGCCCGCCTACTGCAACCCGTTGGTTTGTGCTGCACCCGTCATCCCAGGCCCGGCGTCGCAGGTCGTCAGCCTTCCCGAAATCCAAAAATTAATTGTTCAGTTCCCATCGCCTCTTACACTCTTACACACTTACAGCATTCCACATCCCTCTTCTTTTTCTCCTCGCTTTCTCCTTTCCCCTTCCGCCCCCCCTCCTCCCTCTCACCATGGACGAGGTCAAGCTGGAGAGCCTCTCCGGCAGAGCAGGAGTCATCAAGGCCAGCCAGGATTCCGACGCCCTGGATCGAATTGTAAGTATTAATCTGGCCGCCTGCAACGGGACCGCCAATGCTGCACCCGTCCCCTGCGCAGTGCTTGCCCCCAAGGGCACCTCGTTCTGCCTCGCTCGTATTGACTTCTGTCTAGTCACATCAGGTCCTCGATGACGTCCTTTACAATGTCATCTTCGATCTCGTCCTCGAAGTCCACCGCGAAGAGAAGACTCGCCGGGCCAACACCGCTGCCCTACGTGTAGAGAAGCTGGCCGCCGACGCCGCAGATGCCTCGGACCCAGACACCAAACCCGACATAAGAACCGAGACCGATGCTGCCATATACGAAGACGGCAGGGTCCTGCTCAAGGGCAATCCATTACAGACCACAAAGGACATCCTGTGCCCACGATGCCACCTCCCTCGCATGCTGCACCCCACCGACGGCAGGGGGGCCCAGAAGCCAGACCCCGGTGTCATATATTGCAAGAAGCACCCATACATCGATAAGCCTGGCTACGACATCTACGGGCAGACATGGGTCGCCCCGGGCCCGGGCAGGGGCAAGAAGAAGAAGGACATGGAGAAGAAGCTCGATGCCAGTGTAGACGGCACCGTCACGCCCACGTCTGACGGCCAGCGGCCACCCAACGTGCTCTCATTCCCCTCTGCGACTTGCAGCAAGTGTAAACGGTGCATACTGGTCACACGTCTGAACAACCACATGGGAGCATGTATCGGCAACAGCGGCAGGAACGCAAGTCGTGTGGCCTCGCAGAAGATCACTAACGGTGGTAATGGTGACAACACCCCTCCATCCAGCCAGAAGGGCACCCCAGTCAATGGCTCGCGGGCGGGCAGCCCGAGGAAGCGTGACGCAGACGAGCTCGATGAGGACCAGGAGTCGGACGCAACCAACAACCCCAAGAAGAAGACCAAGAAACTGAAGGGACCAACCACCAAGATCCTGCTCAAGAACAAACCCAAGAAGGAGAAGGAGAAGGTCAAGACCAGCTCATTCCTGAGCGTGGAGTCCAAGATTGACGACGAGGAAGACGAGGACGACAAAAAGTCAACCGTCCAGGTCGTGCCCAAGAAACCCACGTCAAAGCAGCCGTCGCCCGCCAAGAAACTGAAGCTGGGGGCCTCAAAACCACACTCTGCATCGCCCAAGCCAAAGAACGGCAGCCAGGTAGATGGGGGCTACGAATCCTCAGACACATTGTCGGATCCACCACACGCATAGCAGGGTCTCGACGCTGAGGAGAAGGGCTGTCTTGGTGGGAATGAATGGTCC
The DNA here is from genome assembly GCA_038088545.1 of Diaporthe humulicola. Classification (NCBI taxonomy): domain Eukaryota; kingdom Fungi; phylum Ascomycota; class Sordariomycetes; order Diaporthales; family Diaporthaceae; genus Diaporthe; species Diaporthe humulicola. Next base: position 165,637 of record JBBWSL010000045.1, on the reverse strand, counting down.
CGGGGGTGAGGTTTGCCGTTTCTGTTTCAAGTCGCATTTCGCATTTCATGGTGTCGGCTGGTCATCATTGGAGGTTCCAAGAGTAAACTTCAGCCTTGGATGGTTTTGCATAGGGTGTGGAGGCTGGCGTCATTCGATGCAACTTATTGCTGGCGTTTTCAGGGTGACAACTTTCGAGAGAGAGGGGGAGAGGGTGATTTCTGCGGTAGAGACTTTGGTGGTGAAGTGCAAATTCAAGGCGTGGTGTTGCGGCTTACCTCAGGCAAAGAATAAAGGTTCTGCACCCAGTGATATTCATTTTCATGGAGACTTTGCCCTGTTCTGATCGTCTGCTGATGATCCCGGTGGAATCGTCCAACGGGCCGAATCTGGTGTTTGAGCACAGGGGGCTAGGATATGTCCAGGTGCATGTTCGGGTGTCTGACAATATCTGACAACATCTGTAAATATGTAGATGGCGCATAGGTGACGCATTAGTTCAAATCGTGTTGTTATCAGATAGTGGAACGGCCTCATGCTCTCTGTTAAACATCACTCCTGGAATGGCCGGCGAATTACTTGACTTGAAGAGGACAAAGTAAATCGACCACAGCATCTCGTCATGGACTTGCAAGATGAAAGCTCATAGGGTATAAGATTTGTCTGCTCGCCTGGCGCACTAGGTCCTGCCTTCGAGTCACAAACGGCAGATATGATAATTATTATTTGACTATGACTGATAATCATAGACTTTTAACCGCCGGCGGCGACTCCACGCTCGGCGTGGCTGACCTCATAGGCGTGACTAGTCAGAGAGCTCTCTATCGTGAGCTCGGGTTCCGGTGGACCAGCGCGGATCCTCGAGGCTGGCACCAGATTTCGAGGGGTAGAGAGCACGCAACAATAAAAATGGGAGAGATCAAGCGGCCATGTACAGATGGGCTCTCTACGGGGCATTGGTCTCTTCCCTTGCGGTGTCTCCTTTGCCCAGCCGATGCACCTCGTCCTCTCGTAGTAGAAGTACTTTCCCGCCGGAGGGCAGGTCAGTCCTGAGGTCAACAGCGGTAGGCGCAGAGAGAAAAAGTACTTTCTCCCGTCTTTGCTACAGCCGCGCCGACCCGTTGCGCCGCGGACCTACCTAACTTCATGAGTCCTCACCCCCTTCCACGACCCTAGCACGCATGATCTTGACCTCCTGCTCCGGTTTGTCCTCGTCGTCCGTCTTGACAAGACCCAGGCGGCGCACGACGCCCATGCCGGCCTTGACGCGGCCAAAGATTGTGTGGCGGCCGTCGAGCCAGGGCGTGGGCGCCAGGGTTATGAAGAACTGGCTGCCGTTCGTGTCCGGGCCGGCGTTGGCCATGCTCAGGATTCCGGCGCCCGTGTGCTTGAGCAGGAGGGGCTTGGCGATCTCGTCGGCGAACTTGTCGCCGTAGATGGAGGTGCCGCCGCGGCCCGACCCCGTCGGGTCGCCGCCCTGCACCATGAAGCCCTTGATGATGCGGTGGAACTTCGTCTCGTCGTAGTAGCCGCGCCGCGCCAGGGTCTCGAAGTTGGTGCACGTCTTGGGCGCGTGGTCCGTGTACAGCTCGACCGTGATTGTGCCCTACGCGCCGGGGGGGGACAAAGTTTGGTTAGCTTGGGGGTCACAAGAGCGAAGTACCGGCGGGCAGTCTTGTGTGTGTGTATGTGTGTGTATGTGTGCGCTTACCATGGAGGTTTCCAAGGTTACCTCTTTTGCCATCTTGTCTGTTGGCCCCCGGGCGAGCTGGCTTGGTGGGGGTGGAGCGTCAAAGATCGGGTTTGGCCGTTGAAGAGGCGTGAGAAAGGTCTGGTCAGAAGCTTTGGAACTCAATCGCAAGGCTGAAATTTGGAGAGGCCTGTCCCCTGTTTGATGACGCCACTGGGGAGCTTTCACTTGACTCTAGGCGTCCACCTCAGCGCCTAGCACCTCACCCCTTGTGCAAGGCTGGATCAGCTTTCTCTACCCACTGCCACAATCAAATTGGATTGGGCAGGCACAAAGTCAAACAACAGTGACTCTTTGACAGGCATTCACTCTGCCACCTCACCTCACACTTTCTTTGTGAGCTTCAGCCTCAGACCTAGACCACCAATATGCTTGCAGCCATTCAGAACCAGCGTATTTGCTAGCTGTCCTCTGCAGAGGCCACCTCATTCCCAGACAAGACACGTGGGACACCAACAAGCTGAGGCGCCTCAGCTTGTCAAATCAGCCTGTGTTCGCCAGTAACAACCAGTCGTCAAATCCAGGCAGCCATCCTTGGTCTCAGAGCGGCTCAGACTCCCCGGCCAGAGGGTTCACCCTTTGACAGACTGGCTGGAAACGCGCGTCTTTAAATATATGCCACCGACCGGGAACGGACTTGAACACAAAGTCGGGTCCTAAATTCCATACTTTGGCCCGCGTACCACTTGTTCATTACGCAAATCATGGCTGAAGCGGACCCCACCGCCATGTCGGCCATTACGGCGACACAGTCTGCCGTCCCAGACGAGCACACCATCCAGGCGGTACCAACGATGTGGGACATGCTTGTTGCCAAAGACTTCTTCTCTATCGAAATCAAAATGGTCCTCAGCGCCATCCTCATCATCTATGTCGGCGCACACGCCTCACTCCGCAGGCCTCCCTCCGCGGCGCCGCCGACCAAGCTGAAGAGGAAGGGCGGCAAGCTCGTCGTCGACGATGAGAAAGAGCACTTTGCCCAGGGCTTCCAGGCGACCGACGCCATCGTGTTCCCCTTGATCGCCGCTGCCGTCCTCATCGGGCTGTACTACCTCATCAAGTGGCTCCAAGACCCTGCCGTCCTCAACATGATCCTAAGGCTCTACATGGCCTTGACCGGTATCCTGTCCATCGGGATCTTCTTTGGGGATATTTTCCAGTTCGTCTTGAATGTCGTCTCTCCCGACTACTGGGCCGATAGAAGCGGGCGGGTTTTCGAGATCGACCCTGCCAGCCGCACCCACAAGCTCCTCAAGGCACCACGAGAGGACGGCTCGGAGAAGGAGGCTGACCCTGGAAAGCGTCTGCCCCTTCCAGGCTTTGCTTCGGAACTGAAAGTCTCTACCGCTATCAGCAGGGAGGTTTGGGGCCTTCGGCACTTTCTGAAAGAAAGTTGCGCCCTGAGGATCAAAGTCCCTGGCGACGGGTTTACAGGAGAAGTCAAGATCACGAGTATCATCGGCTTCGTACTAGGCTGCGCTGTCGAGGGCCTGTACATATACACAGAATCGTCGATGCTGTCCAACATCATCGGCCTATCAGTCTGCTACATGGCATTCAACTGGATGTCTGTAACTTCATTCTCCATCGGGACCCTGGTCCTGGTTGGCCTATTCTTCTACGACATCGTGATGGTGTTCTACACGCCCTTCATGATGGCAGTCGCCACGCAGGTCGACGCGCCGCTGAAGCTGACGTACGAGACCTCCGGCGGCAGGAGCAGCCTCCTTGGACTGGGCGACATTGTCATCCCCGGCATCTTCATCTGTCTGGCCCTGCGGTTCGACTTGTGGAGACACTACCAGCGCAAGATCACTCGCGTGCAAGAGGACCTCAAGACGGTCACCAAGGACGAGGTCGAAGGCGATTCGGCGGCTGCAAACGCGACCGCGGGCGAGACCACAACGGTCAGCGCGGCGTACCGCACCGTCAAGGCGCCGTTCGTCGACCCTCGCGGCCAGTGGGGCAATTTCCTCTGGACCACGAGCCCTCGGGACATCGTCTCCGGCCGATCAGCCGTCAAGCTTCTGTCTGACGCCGATTTCCCAAAGACATATTTCCGCGTCACCCTGCTGGGCTACCTGATTGGCATGCTCGCGACCCTGGTCGTGCTGGTGATATTCAAGCACGGCCAGCCCGCTCTGCTGTATCTTGTGCCCGGCGTGGCTGGATCGGCGTGGCTGACCGGCCTGATCAAGGGCGACCTCAAGGACATGTGGGAATACACCGAGGACGGAAGCCTAGACGTGGAGGATGTCGTTGTGGAGGTTGACGGCGATGGTAATGTCATCGAGAAGAAGAAGAAGGAAGACCCGGCGAAAGATGCTGTCAAGGACAAGGATGAAAAGAAGGGAGAGAAGGATAATGAGACCGCAGAGAAGGAAAAGAGTGACTATGAGCTGTTTGTCTTCTCACTCACCGTGCCTAGGGAGGCGAGCCTCAAGGAGGATTAGGCGGTCTGTATATTTGGGGCCTATCCTTGACAGGGAGAGACACAGCGGGCGAAAAGCCATCAGCCTTTGTAGACCGCCCTACCGTTTGAGTGATTCTGGCTATTATTATTTGAGCAAGCTTTACTGGTCCTGTCTCAACGATGACAGCGAGATCGCTCAATCCGGAGGGCAGTATATAAATGATGCTTCTTGTCTTCTCTGTATTAGCTTAGCTACCTCTGCCCGTCAATGCTGGTAACTTGACCCGAGTTCCCATATTGTTAAGTGACTATCCGCCAATCATCCTGGTCCAACGTTCCGAGATTGCGGAATGAATTTTGCACAAATCTTACCCAGCCAGCCACAGCTGGAATGCTGGGATTGCTGTCCATCATAGGTGCACGTTTTGATGGGCGAAAAACATGAACCAATCATCCTCGGGTGGCAGTAATTTCCTGGTTGTAATTAATATAGAAGCAAGTACCTCAAACAGCGCGGGTCAGCACAAGCAGGTTGCTACCCATATTAAGCTTACGAGTGTTGACAATGTCAGCAAAAATTGTCTGGAATCTATGCAGCCTATTGCTGTGTTCGAGATTTTATTGTGGATACCAGAACAGCAGTTTTGCTGTCTAGACCGCAAGAACTGGTTTTTGCGATGGGTTGAGATACATGTCCTGCATATGTCTAGCCAGTCCGTTCAACGATACGCCGGCACTTCTAATGCTCTTGTCTCGTTAGCGAGCAGTGTGGCACACTTGTCTCAGTAATTAAGACCTTTGTTATCACCCTGAGCTTCTGTCAAAATGCCTTGTCATGCATCTGCTGCAATACTTGAGTTATGAAAGGTGGCAAAAAGGCTTTCCACCCTACTCGCCCATATATTCATAGTAATGTGTGAGCGAGATAATGTGTGTACACCATGTACATGTGTCAGTTGATCGTACTACGATGAGAACATTTCCTCGCCTCATGTAAATTGTTTGACTGTTTACTTGATTGTCCACGTGGCCAAATTCTCAAAAGTTCCCTCGCTCGTCTTCCATGCTTGGGTGCTGGTATCAACAAATGACAGCTCTGGGACCACAAAGAAAATGTTCAATCTGGACTCGGGATTCTCCGTTTGTGAGCGGGGTTGGTGCTCACATCCCTCGATCAGGTACTCAATGCCAGCGGGGCCCTCGTGCTCATTCTATGGGTCAAAATATACTTCCAAGGTTCTCGTGACCATTTCAGGTTTCTTTCTGACGACCACGGAATATTTCCTTGTGCCTTGGAGGTCTGTAGGTTACATGCCTGTACACGCGTCATGTCTGTGAACGATGAATGAGGCCATTTGACCTGAACCATGAATTGGCATTGTGAGCGGTGAAATGGCTGTGGCACCCTAGGGACGCCATAGTATCACAACGTGGAACATGAGACTCAGGCATACCTAGGGTATATATGCAGGTGTAATCCCTGATCAGAAACGGCCGAATCATAATCGCAGCCCCGGCCAGATCTCCAGGTTGTAGAGACACTTTTGACACATTGTTGTAAGGAAGAGGCGACACCCGTTGCCTGTCACACCCCCAATGTCTTGCCCTTGATTTTTGATTGGGGGCAGTCTTGCCTGGAGAAGACACTTGATTTTATGTTCTTGTTCCTCGATCATGTTCTCGGCGTCCTCTTGATATTTCATGAGAGCCTTTTTTGAAAACACTCATCTGTTGATTCCACATCCACAATCGGTTCCCCTTATTCGTGAAAGTCAGTCACACTGCATTTTGGTCGCTACCATGCTTGCAATCCGAGGGAGGCCGACTGATATACCCATGGGACGCCGTCCCACCTGCTTTAACCCCGACGGCTCAGCAGAGCCCTCTGCGGTTCCGTGTGCCTCCGAAGGAGACTCACACTGCTGCAGCCGTACCAGCGGTATGTGCTTGTCAAACGGCTATTGTATGGACTATGCACAGCCGTTTGCGATCTGGCGAGGCTCATGCACCGACAGGACCTGGGGCTCTGCCAGATGCCCTCAAGTATGTACTGGTATGTGAAACGTTCTCTGGTGTGGGAAAGATGCCCCCAGGATCATAGGAGTAAAGGTGCGATTCGGTGTATAAATCTGTATGCTCCTACTCACAATTCATGAAAAGGCAGTAATTACCTGAATAAGAATGTCCGTCTGTCCATTTGGGATGCAAATTCGACCGCCACACAGTATTGCTGCGAAGATGCCGACACAACACAGACAAACTCATCGTTCGCGTGTATGGATGGAAGCGCCGCCTTCATATTACCCAATGCAACACTGTTGTTGGGAGTTGCCGGTCTCTCGAACGCCCAGGAAGTTTCCTTGACGAACTCGAGCCTCAACACAAATGGCACCGCAACGTCAACAGCGAGTACTACTGCGGAGCAGTACGACTGTTCCTCGCAAAAGAAAGACACGATAACCGTCGGATCGGTCCTCGGCGTATCGCTTGTCGCCGTAGCCGTCGCGCTTATCCTGTGGGCGGTGTGGGAGCGCAGGCAGAAGGTACTGTGGTGGCAGCGCGCCATTGGCCTTGCACCGCAGTGGCCTCCGGCAAATGCGACGTGGATGAGGGCGCCGAGCCAGAAATCCAAGCCACCGCCTTGTCCAGTGACCAGAGCCAAGCTTGCCTACGCTGCTCACCAGCAGCAGAAGAGCGCACAATACCAGCCAGCGTCAACGTACGGGACTCATAATAATGGGCCCTATCGTCCGAATTGCCAGCAGGCAACAAGCCAAACGCATATTTCTAGCCCTCAAAGTCCGCGGGAGATGCCGGATGGGATACCTGCGGCCGCCGAGATGGACGCGACGTGAGGGTGCCTCCTATGGCGAGACTCTAGGGGGGGTTGTAGCTTTGTGGTGCGGGCCCACACAAGCATTCGGAAACAGAAGGGGATTCAATGTTGAACATGGGATCGATCTGTACCAATAATCTTGGGCAAGTTGCCACAACCTGAGATGATAATATTACAAAATCCATCGGGGCGGGTCCACAGATGTAATTGCACAGTATATATGTGAAGAACTTTATGAACGCCACCTATTGAACGGAGGGTGTTTGGGATGGCTGTTGCTCAAAGTTACTGTTACGGTCTAGCATGCCCACCTGGGCATGTGGATATGATGACACGATATGTCACGGGTGACCGTTGGAATGCAGACGATCACAGGAGTTTATTCACGGCTGTTCTGAAGTCTGAGTCTTGGTAAAAGGGAGACAGCCTATGCAAAGAGGAAACCCACCACATTGCTGAATCCTATGCGTCAGCTTGGCGCATAATGTTGTTGGGATAAACAAACCCTTCATTTCCAGTGAGAAATATCTTGGATACAACCAAAAGCGCAAAAGGACTGCTTAGAGTGTTTTACTCAGAATGTCCTTGTCAAGCACACTATTATGGTCTAAACACATGTCAGCGGTACCAGGATTTCCTGAGGAAATTTAGAGCCTTACTTTTGACTTCTGTAAATATCCGTTATAGGAAGTTGAGCTGAGTTTCGGAATGAGGAAGTTTTTGTTTACAGAGTGGGAGGTCTTTTAAATTGTCGTAGAAATACTGCACAGATGACGCAAAATGCGTGAAATAGTGTTATGGGATCGTCGATCTGATCGGAATGAATTTTCGATGCAGACAGGGAACATCAATTTTCCCTCCACTTGTTCTACGGACCTCCCGAGGTCGGCGAAGTTAAATACCCTCTTGGAAAGAGTGCTGATAAGATGTTTGATTGCATGGCTTAGGATTCAACACACTATGCTGAGAGACTCTCGGATTTGAATCCAAGGAAAACTGAGTGCTGGGACTCGTTTATTTCTAGTTGACATACTCCATCCAAATAGCATTCCAAGTACTGTTTTACGTTTCGATGTTGGCAACAAACCCTCCTTCTCATTCTCAGTAATAAGACACGGCTTCAGATGCCTGTCTGGTGGCTGCGGACACAACCGCAATAACAGAATGCTGGTGGGCCTTATAATATCCCTAGCCGCTCAGAGATAATAGAGACCAATTCAGTTATTGATATTTGTTACGATCAGTTTGTCCTGTTGGTGGGAGTCTCTGTCGTTGGCAAGACGCTATTCTGTTGTGCAGCTGTAAGTTCACATGTGTTGAGCTTCACTCTAGCGAGTAGTCTGTGCAAAGGCTGAAACCCTGTACTATAAAAAGAGATCTACCCAGAAGACAGGGGTTGGGGTGCTTGTAAGAGGTGAGGTTGGATTTAGCTCATGTGGATTGGTGGGGTGGGTGTCTCGTTTACTTGCAGCTGACATTGAGGCTCAACTTTCGGACTCCGTAGCTCGACCGGCATCAGCGGATATCAGCGGATCGGGCCCACTGTTGGGGGAACACGCTGAGTACTTGAACCGCGGTCAGACCGTTTCCATTCCTGGGCACTTCTGTCCAGACCCAAGTAGCCACCGAGCCGCTGGACACACCTTCAACACCCGACCGATGGCGCAGACGTCAGGCAAACCCGTGATCGTCCAGTGGATCGTGGACACACGGAACCTATGGCCGAGTGCCGAGAAGACGGCACAGCTCGAAACAGCCGTATGTGAGCCATCTCTGCTGACACTCAAGCGATGGTTATTGATTGGTATGCTGATGGGGCCGCCGTGGCAAAACAGGCCGCGAGAGCCCTCGCGCTGCTCACCGAGGATGAGCGGAAGGCGGTGCTGCGGTACCTGTTCGTGCGCGACGCCAAGATGTCGCTGGCGTCGCACCTGCTGAAGCACTACGTGGTGAGCAAGTTCTGCGACGTGCCGTGGTGGGAGACCAAGATCACGCGCAACGCAAAGACCAAGCCCGTCTACGTGGACCCGGCGACGGGCGAGTCGCCAGTCGAGTTCAACGTGACGCACCAGGCGGGGCTGGTTGCGCTGGTGGCGTCGTACGGCTACGAGGGCGTCGACGTCGGCGTGGACATTGTGTGCGTCAGCGAGAGGCGGGACCGCGACCACGCCTCCCTTGGCCGGGACGGGTGGCCGTCGTTTGTGGACATGCACGCCGACGTGTTCGCGCCGTCCGAGGCAAACTACCTCAAGTACCAGGTGCTGAGCGCCTACCCGGGGCTGCCGCAGGGGGCGACGGCGGCGCAGGTGGCGGACCTCAAGCTGCGGTGCTTCTACACGCTGTGGTGCCTGCGCGAGGCGTACGTCAAGATGACCGGGGAGGCGCTGCTCGCGCCCTGGCTCAAGGTGCTCGAGTTCAGGAGCTTCAAGCCGCCGCAGCCGGCGACGTCGTTCGACTCATCGAACGAGGACGGGTCGGACGTGGTCAGGGAGCACGACATGTGGTTCAAGGGAAGCAAGGTCGAGGACGCGAATGTCTGCCTCCGGTCGCTGGGGCCCGACTACATGACCTGCACGGCGGTCAGGACGCCTCAGCAGAAGGAGGTTGGGCTGGGCCTGGATCTGGGGCCGTTTGAGGTGGTTCCCATCGATGACATTCTGGAGTTTGCCGAGTCCAGGATATAGACAGATATAGATATAGACGGCCGTCTGGCGTTGAGCGGTGGAACGAATGTGATATGATAACTGACCAGAGTCGGCCCATGTTGCTGGCCATCATCGCACCCGTCATCGCCCCCGTCCTCGCCCTCGAGCTCTTTGCTTACGCTGTTTGAAACCATCGAGGTGCACTCCTGGCCTCTGTCCCAGCCTTTGAAACGAAACACTTCTGGCCACATTCCCGGTCCCACTCGCCATACTGTGTATGCGTGCATGTCGGCTGAATTTGCATTGTCGTATTGGGAGCAGGTTTGCCTCGTCCACGGTTCGTCCCATGCCAGATCTGGGCCAGAGAAGCGCAGCTCTTCATCACGCAAGCAGCACTGAGCCACGGGCTTGGGGAGGCCGCTAGGATAAACCCTACCCAATCACGACTGTCTGGTGCTGTGGGGTTTGGCGGGGCCAATTTTAGCGCGTGGATCAACGTCATCTCCCTCCCTCCCCTCGTGCGTGGTGGCCTCGACTCTGGGCTGCCCCAAACCGCCCCAAGCCACTTACCACATGCCCCTAGCTCCAGGTCCATGGTCCAGGTCCAGGTCTAGGTCCAGGACTAAGATCCAAGGTAGGCCAAAGGTCCCGGGTTTATTGTCAGAAATCCTCCTTCTCCAAGGCCAACTCCAGATCTTGGGCTCCATTTCCTGTAATCCCAAATGGAAACATAGACTTTTTGCCATGGCATAGTCATCGTCGTCGATCATCTCTAAACCTAGAACTATTGTAGCAGCAGCATTATCTTTCTCCTTCTCCTACTTCCCTCCGTTCAACCCATACCTCCCTAATCAGTGACATTACAGTCTGTCCCTCTCATTCTCTCCTCTTGTCTTGCTCTCCACCTTCAGCTACCTAATCCGCCTGCTACCCAAAACATACCCCACCGGTTGCCCCCCCTTTCATATGCTACAGCCACCGCAGCCTTACTCTTAAACCAAGCACCAACCACCGGCATTCTTGTGAGACCCTTCGAGATTACAGCAGTCTTCCGAGACCCCTGAGATGTCTGAGTCCGGTGATAGGTATGACGTTGTCTTGCATTGTTTCCTGCTATTGTTGTTGTCGCTGCATGTCGTTGCTGTCGTTGTTGTCCCGTGCTGAGAGCCGGTTGCTAATACGTGGGTCTTGCTTGGGGTCTCCAGTTCCCACAAGCGCTCCAGATCGGCAGCTGCTCTGTCCCTCCTTCGACGTGTCCGCGAACCCGACGACAATCCTCAAAGCCCTGCCGGCTCCGGCTCCTCCCCAGTGGCTGCCCATCCCCCAGCGGCTGACCCGACCGTCTCTATGTCGCACCAACAAGCCAACAGGAGCCAGGGCTCCAGGCTCTCCCTGGCCGGTTCCGTCAGCGGCCGCGTGCCCTCATACCAAGCCCAGCCTCAAGCTCAGTCGCCATCGCCAACCACCCCCAAGGCTGCGGCCACTACCATCTACGATAAGGGCAACACCATCGAACAGTCCGTCCGCAAGTTTCGCATCGTCGAGGCCTTGCGCAGCGGCGATACCGCCTCCATCTCCAGGGCAATCCGCGAAACCTCGGAAGGAGGGCCCAGGCCCAGCACCTCTTCCATCAACACATTGTCTGGAGGCGCCTTGGACGACACCACAGTCCTCCATCTTGCTATCCAGGTGGCCGAATTCCCTGTCGTCGAATATGTCCTGTCCGAAGGTGCTGGCTACGTGGACATCAACGCAAGAGACAAAGACGGCAATACACCCTTGCATATTGCAGCCAGCCAGGGGAGGACATCGATCGTGAAGCTGCTTCTGGAGCAAAAGGACATCAATGATTCCATTCCCAACAACCAAGGTCGCTTGCCGCTTGATCTGGCCCGCAATGCCGACATCTTCCAGTCTCTGCAACTGTCCCGGTCTCTTTTCGCGGAATCCAAGATCAAGCAGGTCCAGGAGTTGATCAACCAGCAAGACTACAAGGCTCTGGAGCAGGTACTCGAGGAGACCCGCCTCAAGACCGTCTTGGACATCAATAGCACTGAGTTTGTTCTCGACCCTCTGACCGCTCAGGCTGGCGGCACGCTTCTTCATGAAGCCGCCCGTCGCAAGAATACTGCTCTGATCCAGATCCTGCTTCTGCACGGCGCAGACCCGTTCAGGCGAGACCGGAAAGGCAAGCTGCCCCAGGACGCGACCAAAGATGACGTGACTCGCGCTATGCTCAAGAAGTCCCCCGCCGCGGTTGCCGCCCAACGAGGCATCCAGGAGAAGGCCGTCCTCGGGACGGCATCGCAAGCTGCAGCCGCAGCGCCTGGTGACCCACTCCTGGGCAAGGAGGCCAGAGAGATGAAGGGATACCTCAAGAAGTGGACCAACTACCGCAAGGGGTACCAACTGAGATGGTTCGTCCTTGAAGACGGAGTCCTGAGCTATTACAAGCACCAAGACGATTCTGGCTCTGCTTGCCGCGGCGCAATCAACATGCGCATTGCTAAACTAAACATGAGTCCCGATGAGAAGACCAAGTTCGAAATTATCGGCAAGTCCTCGGTCAAGTACACACTCAAGGCAAACCATGAGGTTGAGGCGAAAAGATGGTTCTGGGCGTTGAACAATGCCATCCAGTGGACAAAAGACCAGGCCAAAGAAGAAGTCAAACAGCGTGCCACCGAGGCCGAGTTATTGAGCAAGGCAAAGGAGCATGTCCACGGTACCTCGACTGGTGACTCGCCGAGCGAGAATGCCAGTCTCCTGGAACCCGGATCGCGGGCCAGCACACAGCTCACCCGGCTGCAGTCTGCCAGCAAATCGGGGAGCAAACTGACCAGCACGGGAGGCAGTATCGCTGAGGAGGACGAGACAGACCGCGACACTAGGGCGGGCATGTCCGTCATGCATGATGAGGAGGATGATGACGGCGATGCATCAAGCGGCCGCGAACAGCCGAGTGCCGCCAAGGACGCGTTCAATATCACTGCGCAGTCGTTGAAGCTGCAGCTGGAGACAATGGCGCAAGTCAATGCGGCGCTTGTCGCAGAGGCCAGTCAGAACCCGAATGTAAAGCTATCAGACCCCAAGACGGCTGGAGCCCTCGCTACGTACGACGCTGCTATTCGATCGATGGCAGGGCTCACTGGCGATCTGATGCGCATCTCTCGCGACAGAGACTCGTACTGGCAATACCGCCTGGATCGAGAGGTTGACATGAGGCGCATGTGGGAAGAGAGCATGGCCCAGGTTGCTAAGGAACAGGAAGTGCTGCAAGCCAAGATTGGCGAGGCCGAGGAGAAGCGAAAGCACACCAAGCGGATGCTCAAAGAGGTAGTTAGCAACAACATGACGGAAAGCCAGATGGCTTCCCCCGGTTTGGCTCCCGTCGCCGACGCTCAGGGAGAGACAGAGGATGCTGCAGCCAACGACCAAAAGTCACCGACCCGAAGCCTTCCGCTCAGCCGCCACGAGACCGTGCTTACAGAGATTGCAAACCTCTCTGAAGATGAGTCCGAAGACGACGAGGAATTTTTCGACGCTGTCGATGCCGGAGAAATCGAAGCCGAGCCCTTGCCTCCGGCCACAGCTACCGACGAAGAAAACAAGCAACTCGTGGCATCGACTGGCATCGACATCAGCAGCTCTTTCCAGGGATACGAGAACGGCATACGGAAGAGGCTCAAGATGGATGCGGATGACCGTCCGAAGATTTCTCTTTGGGTAAGCCAACCGTGGCTATAGAAATTTGCGCACAAGACTGACGACGTGACATTTTAGGGTATCTTGAAATCGATGATTGGCAAAGACATGACCAAGATGACCCTGCCCGTAACCTTCAACGAGCCCACTTCGCTGCTTTACCGCTGCGGAGAGGACATGGAATATGCCGACCTTCTGGATCTCGCTGCCGACCGGACTGACTCAATCGAGCGGATTCTCTACGTTGCTGCGTTTGCAGCAAGTGAGTATGCTTCTACGATCGGCCGTGTGGCCAAGCCGTTCAACCCTCTCCTCGGAGAGACCTTTGAGTATGTCAGACCCGACAAAAACTACCGTTTCTTTATCGAGCAAGTTAGCCATCACCCACCTGTTGGTGCGGCCTGGGCCGAGTCTCCGAAGTGGACGTATTATGGCGAATCGGCTGTCAAGTCCAAGTTCTACGGCCGTTCGTTCGACATCAACCCGCTTGGGACATGGTTCCTGAAACTGCGCCCTACTTCAGGTGGCGAGGAAGAGCTTTACACGTGGAAGAAGGTGACATCGTCAGTGGTCGGCATCATTACCGGTAACCCTGTCGTCGACAACTATGGCCCCATGGAGATCAAGAATTGGAACACTGGCGAGGTGGCACACTTGGATTTCAAGCAACGTGGTTGGAAGGAGTCGTCTGCATACCAGATTGCTGGCAAGATTGTAGACGCCAACGGGCGCGTCCGCGTCAGCATCGGTGGCAAGTGGAACTCCAAGCTCTACGCTCGGGTCACACCTGGCTACGAGGCCCCCGTCGAGGCTCCCGCCAACGACAATGATACGATCTACAAGGGTAGCCTGGGCGAGTCTGACCCCAACAAGGCTTTCCTGATCTGGCAGGCGAACGAGCGTCCTAAGGGCATCCCGTTCAACCTGACACCGTTCGTGCTTACGTTCAACCACATCGACGATAAGCTGAAACCCTGGCTCGCCCCGACCGATTCCCGCCTCAGGCCTGATCAGCGAGCCATGGAGGAGGGCGAGTACGACTTCGCGGCGACAGAGAAGAACCGCCTTGAGGAGGGGCAACGCGCTCGCAGGAGGGACCGCGAGGCCCAGGGTGAAGACTTCACGGCCGCGTGGTTCACCAAGGCGAGATGCGAGATCACCGGCGAGGAGTACTGGAAGTTCAACGGAAAATACTGGGACCAGAGAGAGAAGGCTGGCAAGGGCGACGAGAGCGCCTGGGCGGGGCTGGAAGAGATCTACTCGTAGGACGGCGATATCAGCTACTTGTTCAGGGGGTGGTAATTTCACTAGTTTTGTATGCACAAACGAGTTACAGAGTAATGAGCCAAGACACGGGTGCAGCAATAAGAGCCCAAACTGCAGAGCTTCATATGTGCTGGTGAATTCCTTTAGGTCTTATAAGCTCATGTGTAGACACCACGGATAGTCACTTGGTCCTATCGCGTATGCGACTGGCTAATCATTCGGATATCCAGCAATGCTCGAAAGCGTCCTGACTTACTGTCGTGACGGACACCTGGTACTGCCGGGATGGGTCGTCAAGAGTTTCGAGGGCCTTCACATTGAGCAATCGGTTTTGTCTACAAGGCAGTCAACCCTGATTTGAATGAGGATTGATTAAACGGACCTCAAACTGAACAGCTTATGGGTTCCATATATGCATAACGGAGAAGCACGGGCCTTCCTGCTGTTGCGTATTGAATTAAACATTTCTCCGAAGGAGGTCGGGTCGGAGTAATTTAACAAAGGAACACTCCCGCTTCCAACATCTTCGCGTCCTACGTGCAGCATGCAGGTAGAGCAAATGTGCCCTTCTATCAATTCGCACTTCCTGGAAAGAGGCCAGGTGGTGTGCGGTTCGGACTTCTATTGACAGAAATAGATACAGGAGTTGACTCCAAGTTTGCTGTAGACTATGTGGAATATCCAAAAAAGAAAAACGCCAACGAAATTGAGGCTGAGCGGCCCGCTCACACTGCTTACCTGTCCCGCTGTTCTACCCGACCAAACATCAGCATGCCAAGAAACAGAATATCTACGATCTTTGCGAATGATGGCTTGGAAATGATGGGCAAGATGGTTTTGACGACACTATCGCTTCTGCTCACTCAGCTGGGAGTCGGAGCCGATGAAACCCCCATCAGCCTTCTTGCCATTGCCGAAGACAAGTCCCGGGTGCCCAACCATAAGACAGTAGACCGCAATGATGATCATCCTGTCCCATCAAGGCAATGTCAGCAGGTGCTCCTCCACACATTTGGGGTGAATGTGTAACTATCTTCTCAGGGGGACAACTTACACTCCCTCGAGCCCAATGAACAAGGCCTCGTCCCTGACCAGCTCGCCGTCGTAACCCTCGTGCAGCTCTGCCAGACGGTACGCGCACCGCACGAGGATCAGAACCGTGGCCGTGGCCATGGAGCCGAAGAAGAGCTGCAGCCGCCTTGTAAACTTGGGGCCCCCGGCCCCGGCCCGCGACGAGCGGGCGTACCGGATCAGGTAGTCGGCGAACAGGGCGCAGAAGATCACCATGAATACGACCTGCAGCACGAGGCCCGCGAGGGCTAGGTCGACGCCGGTCTGGTTTGAGCCCTTGGAAGTCGTAGACATGGCGCCGCCTGCGGCCTGGATGATTAAGCAAATCAGGTCGCCCGGGATGAAGATGCAGTAGTAGAGACGGGGCCGGAAGCGGGAGATCTCGGGCGCGAAGTATTGGATTCTGTGTGGACATTTTGTCAGCGAGCCGTCAGACTTGACAAGAGGTTATTTTGTAGGAGAAAGGAGTAGGGTTGGGCTTCTGGACGTACGTGGCTGCGAGTGAGACGTATATGGCTGCAGTGAAGTATACGGGCCCGCTCGTGATGCACACTGATGGCAAGCAAGGTAAATATATGTCAGCTCGCACACTCCAACTACTTATATACCATTAGAAAAGGGAACTTCGTACCAATTTGGAGCATGAAACCAGTGAAATTGAAAGGATTATTATATAGTATGATGCGGCCCACGTAGCCCGCAACAGCGTTTAAGGAACCCAGTATCATGCAGGTCATGAAGAACCATTTCTTCCACCGCCAGCCGAGGTAGATGTGAATACATGCTGCCAGAGCATAGAGGACGATGAAAGCAATGCTTGCGCCCAGGTTGGGCCGGTAGCCGTAGAGACTGGCCTCGACCGGGCACAAGTCAAGAGTGCAGTTGCCGTCGGGACCGAAGAGAATAACGTTTGGAGGGAGGCGGCTGTAATCTGCCATGACGCTCGGCTTCTACAATTCGCAATGTATTTTGGGAAAACAAGATCTGCTGGAAGAGATTTTAATATCAGTGATTAGAGTCTTAGAGATGCAGTCGGTTGCGAGGGACCATTCGCAGTACAGAAGACACTGCAGGATGGGCCATGTCTTCATGTTATAGTCTCGAAGATAATCGGGCCGGGACAATATCTGGTTCTTCTCGTCGGAACAATACTACAGTCTACGCGCACAAGATGGCTGGTTTCGCATCGAGTATCAGCAGCCCTGGAGTCCGCCTGCTGAAAGGATGCGAAGGATTTTGTATCGCAGTACTTTGTGACGGCGTGGCAGGCCGCCTGGGCTCAAAGTATCAGGCCAGGTATCGAAATCTGGGCATTTGGGATGAGGGCGCCAGCCTAGCTAGTGCGCTGCGGCCTGTCTTAGTCGTACGTGCCTGTGGCTTCGCACTCGCATTTTGGGCTTATGGGAGGCGGCTTAACCTTGGGCCGATGCGTCAGGGCCGGCGTGCCGCGCAATTGTGGTGACGACTTGAAAGAGTCGGGCTTGGCATGCGTTTAGGATTCAGCCGCTTTTCTCAAGTCAAGTTGTGCTCAATGGGTGTGTAAGCCGCACCGACACATGCCATTGGGTGTGCCGCCGCCTTTACCACTTATTCCTCAAATCGCCCCTTGCAACAATCTGGTGAAGGGGGGTGGCTGTCACGAAATTGTGAAGAGATCGGCCCGATATACCGGTGAAAGACCTGAGTCTAAAACTCAATTGTGTCCCTAGAATCTTTTTGACAATAGACGAAATGCTAGGCGTAGCGCTGCACAACCCTTTGTTCTCACCTGAATCTCATTCTATATTTGTTGAAGAAACCCTAATTAGAGCGTGACGATATCGAGAACTGCCAGCCTGACACATCGCCGGCCCGAATGCACACGTTTGCCATCAGGTATCGGAGCCGTGGAGATACCAGCTTGCACACTTGCTTGACGCGAAACTATCAGACTTCAGCCGATCATAAATTCTAAGAGTGCTGATACTGCACTTGAATCTAGCTTGAATGGCATAAATACATCTGAAATCGCTTAAAAAGAAGAACATCAGTCCAATGATAGAACTTGAAAAATGGCAAACAAATAAGTAAGACCGGGAACATGTCCATCTCCCTTAACGCTGAAGCAGACTCCCCCTCCTCTTCTCTCCCAGTGTATTATCAGAGCAACTCAATCCTGCACCAGAAGCCACATTTCATCTCAAACTGGCTCTCTGCCTAGGTAGAAAGACTCGCAATCGCGTACTGCGAAGCGATCTGGAAAGAAGGTATTTACACCCGTTGTCGGTCACTGAGCCTGGAGTTCACAAAATACCAGCCCTTTCCGCTTCTCCGGGTTTGTGGCCCAAAATATTAGCCCTTTCGAGCGCCGACGTGGAGTTTTTCGAGTTCATCTGGGCATCCACATTGTGTAAACTTCATCGTACCACTGAATAGCTTCCACTGTAGACTTGTCACTTCGCAGAAGCTACCTAGACAACTCTTGGCATCCAGGACTGTGTCATCTGTAAATTTCCTTTGAAAACTGGAATCTGCTAGAAAAGATGGAAGGCGTTTGTGTCATGTCACAGGATCATGATCCTTTGCACCACCCAGATCGCTTCCCCCAGCAATACACCGGTTGGTTAGATCCCTTCAACTGTGGATACAGAGCCACGTACGCCTCGAGCAGGATATTGTGAGAACATAGCCATCCGCCTGCACCGCTTCCTCCTTCTGGAGCAAGAGCAACATTGAACATGAGCGATGCCCTTGGCGAGCACTACATCGACTGGGAGGTCCACCGGCATGAACACGTACACACCATCATCAAGGACTACGTGGCGCAATGGCGCGGGCCGTGGACCGCATGGAAGATCCCGAAGATGTACGCCGGCCTATAGAGGCTGCACGAGCTGGCCATCCTGATCCAGCCAGAACCAGCCCAGGTATCTCGAGGGAAATTTGGTCAGCTTCAGTATGGCTCGGACCTATCGACGCCGTCGGCTGCCCTTGAGCGGAGGCTGGAGGTAGTCTTCCAAATTTGATGAGATGGTAGACCCCTGGGCTTTAGAGGAGGGCGGGGACCTTAAGAAGAGCCCAAACCGCATGCGCTGGTCCAGTGGCGTGGTGGCCGGGGTGATTATGCAGGGATCTATCTATGCACCACTGTCGGAAATGGGACTACGGCGACGAGGAAGAGGACAAAGCTGGGCCGGAGAACAAACATATACTCGAGAAGACAGCAGCAGATTTTGTGAACCCTTGCAATTGCTCAGCCACGTTCACCGGTGCAGTTGGAATACACGTGAAGCAACCACTGTGTACCTGGATCGAACGAAACAGGAATGCTAGAGAAGAGTGGCGGCGAGATAGCAGCATAAAGCAGAGGGTCCTTGACCAGGTGTTCATGTGCTGGTGCTCCGGAACTGGCGGAGCTAGGATCAATATTAATTGGGAAACACTTGTCGCTAGGGTCAGTCGGATCTGTGGGTAGCAAGTTGGTGAAGAGATGGCAAGACTTCGGATGCGACCAGCATTGTGGTCTTCACGAGATCTTTGCTATGTATCGCTCACTTGGAAGATTCTTGTGCTCACGGCGAATAAATCACTATGGAACCCGCAGCCAAGTCACTTCGGTGGATAAATTGTTTTCAGAATATTTTTAATTCAAGGTGGTCCATGACCGTGCCATTTTCTTTGTTGATTATTATTACATGTTTTCAGATGACGACTCCTGCTATTCCAAACCAATTTTGGTTTCTTCCGGTTGTGATCCGTCCCCATCGCTTGTCCTCCATCTAGTTGTTCAGAGAAAAGGAAATGTTTGGTTTGCAAGCGAGGAACCTCGGGGTCAGAGTCCTTCGTCTCTATTACATGTATGTGTGTTGTGCAAAAGGCAGACATGCTCCTGCACCTGGTATCTTGGACCATGATGCGCTTCCCAGAAAAAAACCAGGACCACTGTAAATGCTCTGTCGTAAGGATCGTAAGAAGGAAATGTTTGGTTTGATGCTAATCAGGTATGATTGTGTGACTAAAGAATCGCGCCGTTGAGGCAGCATGGTGTGTGGGTACAGTGTTGTTACATTTCGCCGGCTCAACTCATTTACAGAGCGAGGACAGCAACGACAGCCAGGAAGGCGGCGCCGAGGCTGGCTCCGGTCTTTCCAGCTCCGGCGGTGACGACGGTAGTCTGGGAAGCGGAGGGCACGCGGGCAGTGGTGCCCTGGGCAACACCCGACACAGTAGGAGAGCTGCCAGTGGGGTAGAGAGGAGCGGCGCCAGATGGAGCAGCCTCGGAGGGGGAAACAGCGCCAACGGTCTCGACGGCAGAGGCAGGGTAGCTCGCGACGGGCACGACACCGACCTCGGTGGTGGAGGAGGCAGTGTAGGTGGTCAGAGCAACCTGGGGCACGGTCATGACGGTCGACACGGTGATGGTCGAGGAAGACGATGGCAGGATCTCGCCGGCAGAGTTGGTGCAAGGAACAACGGTGGTCTGGTGGACGACGATGGTGGTAGCAGAAGCGGGAGGAGTGGCGGTGGCGGTCAGGTAGGTGGTCAGAGAAGCACCAGTGGCGACAGCAGGGTTGTTACCAGCGTAGGAGCCGCAGATACCCTGGAAGTACTGGATGGCCTCCGCAACAGTCTCGTCAGAGTCACCGTAAGCGTAGAGGCACTGGTAGACGTTCTGGACAAAGTTGGCGTCGGGGCAGTAGCAAGAGGCATCGGCGTTGTCAACACAGCCGACGACGAAGTTCCAGGTGCTGATGCAAGCAGGGACGATGCTGGGGCAGGGCAGGGTCTCGGTGGGAGCAGCAGGGCTCTCAGAGGTGGTGCTGGCAATGGGAGACACCTCGGAGGTCGAAGACTCGGGAGCAGGCCCGCTCTCGGCAGGAGAGCTCTCACCAGCGGGAGGAGCCTCACCAGCCGGGGTGGTCTGAGCAGCAGGGACACTCTGGGTGACGGCGTGGCTGGTGGTGTAGACGGAAGTCTCAGTGGCAGTCACAGGGCAGATGGTGGTGCTGATAGCAACAACCTGGATATGATATTAGTACGTGGATATTCTCGAGAGCGAAGACAAAGAAGCATCATGATGTAACTTACGACGGTGGTAGTGGCGGTCTGGCCCTCAGTGAAATCAGCAGGGCAGCTGACAACCTCAGGTCCGCAGCTAGTGATGGTTTGGATGGAGGTGCTGTAGACAGTGGAGGTTGTCTGGAAGCTGGTGATGGCGGTGCTGGTGATCTCGTAGGTGGTCGACTCGACAGAGCTGGGGACCTCGACAGTGGTACCAACAGAAGTGGACTCGGCAGAGGTGATAGACTCAACCGATGTGGACTCGGCAGACGAAGGGGTGGGGGGAGTCACGGAAGCAACAGGGGTGGTCTGAGAAGCACCAGGTCCTGAGGGGCCAACGGGCAGGGACGGCTTGGAGCCGGTCTCAGAAGCAGGAGACGAGGGCTTGACACCGGAGGGCCCAGTAGCAGTGGGCACGCCAGGGATGGACGGCACAGAGGAGGTCTGGATCTGGGTAGAGGAAGTCTTGGTGTACTTGGTGGTGGTGCTGGAGGCGGACGAGCAGTCGAAGGAGACGGTAGGGATGGTGACACCACAGGTGGAGGAGGCCTTGGGGACCTTGTCGCCAGACTGGCCCGAAGGGTAGACGATGGTCACGTTCTTAGCACCACCGCACTGGGTGTTCTTGACGGTCGAACCCTGGGAAGAGCAGGAGCTGCGCTGCTTGCATGTGGAACCATCGCCCATGGAGAAGTGGAACTCCAGGTCGGCATCGAACTCGGTGATGACATCGATGGTGCTGACAGAGAAGGCCTCGACGTCGGTGTCCTGGCCACAGCCGAACGAGGGCGAGCTCTCCTTGGAGTGACCACAGCTTCCCTTGAGGGACTTCTGGGTGCGTGGGGCGAAACGGCTGCCGGGCTCACGCTTTCCGTAGCCCTCCTCGCAAGAGAAACCGCCGAAGCTGAAACCACCGTAGGATGAGAAAGAGCCGATCTGCAGGTCGCTCCAGTCCCAGCCACTCTGCTGTTGGGTGTTGCACTTGTTGTCAGTGTTCTCAGGGCACTTGAAGCCGCTGAAGTCGTTCCAGCCCTAAAGGTAAGAGTCAGCATATACAGTGCTCCAGGCCGGGGTATGGAGGTTTTCGACGACATACAGTGGCTGATGCGGTTGCCGCGATGGCAAGGATGGAAATGGACTTCATTTTGTGTGGATGTCGAATATGTTTCTGCTTGTGTGAAAAATAAAAGTGGCAATGATATACCAAACAGCGAAGATAGTCGATATGTACTCAGTACAGTACGAGTGTGGGTAAAGAGTGGTAGGCGGAGGCAAGTATAGCGAGTGACTTGGGGCTCCTTGACAGAATGAAATAAAGAAATAATTCACAGTTGTTTTGTGGCGAGAAGAAGCCGACTGTTGATGGAGAGGAAACCTGAGGGAGAGAATCAAGAACCTATTACGAGACGAAGGGAAGCAAAGCAGATATATACAGATGCGGCGGCAGTGCAGAGACTGCGAGCATGGCGCGTGTGGAGAGTGTGCTCCCCCTGGTACTCCGTACCTGGTGGCTTGTCTCTACCCATGCTCCTGCACAGCACGGCGGACGGGGTGGCAGCGGTAGGAGGTGAAGGTCACGTAGAGGGGCCGAGGAGCAGCCATGCCCATGGCCATGAGGGTGGCGCGGCGGGTCGAATATTTGCAAGGGGTTCCCAAGACGCAGTCACATCCTGGCATTTTCCCTTAGAGTTGTTTCCTTGCTGCTGGTGGGCTCCACTGTCCCATCCGGAAGGACTGGCACTAGGCTCGAAGTGTAGCCCTGGCTGTTTCTGATGCTCGATAGGGAATGGGAGATGCGACCTGGCCGACCGGAGCAGCACCAGCCAATGGCTATGTCGCATCGAGGTTCCCGCGGCCCAGAAGGGGGCACCAGATCAGACAGACGGGGATTGAAATAGCAGCGCGGGCATCTGCAGCCACGAGCCACGAGCCATGCTGACTGGCGTTCACACATGCGCACGCAAACACATACGATGCCAGAATCCTCATACACTGTACAGTCTGATGTCGAGTCCGCATGGCTCGAGGCCCGGCCGCCGTTGGAGCTGACCCAGCCACTGGGAGCAGAAAGCAGAGACGGGCGGGCCAGCGCACAGAGCAGGGCAATCTCTTGATCGGACGAACTGGGGCTCGAAGACGGAGATGGGATCAATGTTGGGGAGCAGGTGAGCAGAAGATGGAGGTCCGAGTGCTGCCATTCTGCCATGGTACGGAGGGTGCAAGCGAGTGGATGTGGATTGTCGGCTGCTGCCACCAGAAAGAGGCAGGCTTACCTGATCAGGTAGAGCACGCGGTGGGGTTCGGCCTGTTGCGCGCGGCTCTGTCTGCCAGATGCAGGTGGTGTCAAACCACAGGTCAGGGGTAGCCGCTCGTTACCTCCAGAAAACGGCAGGGAAGCTGGCTGCCGGGTACCCAGGGAGTCCAGGCCCTCCGTCCCATCCCTGTCAGGGGAGGGGGCCAGATTGCCGAATCAGCTTACACGGGGCGACATAAGACCCACATGGATTGGCCCAAAGGCTTGCTCCTTCCTGCTGCCGTCCGATGCGCCCACCCGTCTACACAGCACCTGTCTGCGTGCATACGTACCTGCATATCTCGCTTCAACCCCAGGTCTGCTGAAGAAGAAGAAGTCCGAGTAAATATTGTATATCCCGACTCGGGAGTATCCAAGTGGTGGATATCTCAGGTCGACCGCAGGAAGATGAATACTCCGGCCATCATGACAGACGGGCTTTGCCAGTTTTATCTCCGAGAAAAGGGGGCCACCATGTGCTGCAATACACACACACAGCAGGTACTCTGGCCAGAGCTGAGGGCAAGGCAGGGCATGGCAGGGCATGGCACATGCAGCCCGATCTCCAGCTGCATACTTGCTGTGTACCTACACAGCAGAGGGAAACAAGATCCCGTAACCTTGCAGCTGCCTTGCTGTGGTACACAGCAGGCAGGTTGAGAAGGGTTTTCCTCTCCTGTGGTCGAATGGGAGCCCTGAGCATCGGGCCCTCCAAATGAACGGTGTGCTGGATGCAATGCAGGGTCTGAGGACCTGACCAACAGGAACGGCTCTGGGCCTCCTGAAACAAGCTTGACCTGCTCAGCCACCAGCGACCACCACCCAAGCGTCCCTTCCGTCCCCTGCCCTGCCATGGCTTTACCGGCACAGGGCACGCGCGCTAATGCAGGAACAACAGCTGCCAGTGGAGATCGGCAAGCAGCAGCGGGCCAACCATCGGTCCTCGTCCTTGTCGTCCCAATATCGACGCTTTGCCCGTCGGACCCAGAAAACCCAGCACACTTCATGCCGTCCTCGCACAGCAGACACAGCAGACTGCCCACAGCCACGATTATCATCACATGCAGTCACTGCAACCATGAGAGCTCCAACTTGCTGGACCAGTTAACACAGCTAACCTAGCGTCTCATGTCCTCAGCTCGTCTCGTCTGTTCCTGAAGCAAGACTCCTTCGTCCACGACCAAGGCCAGACCAGACCAGACCGGCCAAACCAGCCAGGCCCGGCCGATATCCGCCTCGCATGGGGGTGGGGCGATGGGCAGACACACCGTCGCCCACGATGCCCGTGAGGTTGCAGGGAAAGTCATGGCTTCATCGGGGAATTTGGTCTTTGCATACCCAGGCAATGAGGGACCTCGTCGTCTTGGCAGCCATTCCTCTTTTGATCTCTGCAACGGCGCCATGTCCTTCTTCCAGAACTCCAGGCCCACACTTCGAGTGCTCGCTACGACGGTAACACACGTCCCTCTCCCGCTCGAGTCTCCCCACAGAAAAGGGACTGGGCACCGCACATCATGTCCGCCTAGACCCATACCATCCGCCGACGCCCGCCCACCTCGTATTTGTGCAGTCGTCAATACGGCCAACCCTGATCTCATCAGATGTCACTGGAGACCCCTCCGGTTAAACCCTTTCCGCACCCCTCGCAATACTCGAACCTCGTCACCCCGCCTCGCGCCCGTCGTCCGGCCGCCAGTTCTATTTCCGGCGCCGCATCAGGAATCTGAGGGATCTGCGTGTCCCCGAAAAGAAATCCTAGGATGCATTTCAAGGTCGGTAGCCACGGCCTCGGATCTGGATATGGGGGCATAATGCCATGACGAGTTTCTCAGGGATACCGAGTCAACCCATCGCGAACCATCGCGCTCACAGCTACCAATGGCTTCTCTGCTCAACACAAGCACTTTCCCCAAGGCCCGGCTAGCTTCTTTAGAGCTAATGCCCGTTAGTGCCGACCATTGGTGACGGGGGCAATAGATGCATCTCGCCCGGGTTGGCCAGTTGTTTCATGTTTCAGCCATCCCGTGTTCGTCCCTTTTTCCTTTCCTACTGCCTTCCTTTCCCCTGGACGCCTGCAGGCTGGGAATGCATGCCCAATGACTCTATCCCCAGTCAGGGCAACCGGGCGGCCACGCAACCTTTGATCTTGGCAACCACAATTTTTGCTATCGCTTAACGGAGTTCAAAGTAGATATGGAAAGTCTGTGCTGGGTTTGCCCCACCTACCTTACCGGTCGATTGTGCAATCGCGATTGATTGTACACAGTAGGGTATAGTAATCAACGGTGGGCCGAATTGGAGCACATTCAAGAAGTTCGAGCCTCTAGTGCATTGCGGCCCGAGGCTGTGGTCAAGCCCTTTAATTTCCGAGTCACCGAGTCCTCTGCACCGGTTCAACGCCGTCGATATCGGGATGGTCTCCAGCGCGAGATGGTGCACGC
The DNA here is from genome assembly GCA_038088545.1 of Diaporthe humulicola. Taxonomy (NCBI): domain Eukaryota; kingdom Fungi; phylum Ascomycota; class Sordariomycetes; order Diaporthales; family Diaporthaceae; genus Diaporthe; species Diaporthe humulicola. The sequence goes on along the minus strand of JBBWSL010000045.1, from coordinate 140,198 downwards.
CGTCCACGGGCATTAGTCATTGGCTTGACAGACTTGCTGATGTTGCATACGGACTACTGTTAGCGAAGTCAGCAGCGCCCAACAGCTTCAATGATCTCGCCCAAGGAGGTAGGTGCGCGATGCATCTGAGGCTTCGGGTAACGTGGAAGCTGTCATCATCATGCCAAGTCTTGGAGACCCATCATCCCCGATTAGATGGGATGACAAGACCATGGTTTTTTACTACCAATTTTCTCGAACCTTTTAGACAGGCTAGAATTTTATATGGCGGTTGCAAGGCAGTGAAGGCAGCACTAGAAGCATTTGCCTTGCTCTCTTCCATCACCGGCTAGTCTGCCGATCTTGTTTCCATCAGTCACCCAAGGTGAGATTTGTCCCACAATTTTCAGATCTGGAAAGTCTTTGTTCCAGCGCTTTCCATGGACTGGAGATGCAAACCAGACGGAGGTCTCAATATGGGTGCGTACAGAGGCCTCCTGGTTAGTAGGGCCAGGTCTTCTCACCTATCGCCCGGCGCCCCCCGGCCATGTATCAACCCTTCGAAGCCGACCGGACAGGATAAACCTGTGTCGACACCATGCAGAGTTGATCAAGAGGAAGGAAGAGGCTTGTCAAATATTTTTTTGAATGGACTAAGTTTAGGACCACATAAAGTGTTGACGTACGTACTACAGGGTTGATCAGCAGTACTGTGGTAGAATGGAGCCGCCCAACCACCCGGGAAAATCTGGAGATGATCGGCAGCTACTGCCGTACCAACAAGCCCCCAGCGCAAAGCAGCAGGTGTTGGTTGGTGATTTTGTTCCGATTGAATGAACCACCACGCTGCTAACGACGGTCCTTATTATAGACTACATCCAATCGACCATCTCTTCATTTTGGAAATACGATGCATCGGTCTGTCAGATGGACGCATATGGTCTACTCGGACTCCGTTGTGCTGAAGTGACACCCGACCGACATCCGATGAAGACTTTTTCACTCCTTACTCTGCAGTAATCAGGAGAATCTGCAGCCCTCACGGCAGGCGCATGCACGGGGGTTTTCCTTGACTGGCGCTGTCACGCTGCATCGACCCGCAACGTCAGATCAAGGCACATCTGAGAGGGACGGTGGCCCCTGATGAGTTGGTTGCAAACGGCATTGAGAGAGGCTGGGAGCTAGTCTTCTGAAGCAACTGCGCCTCTTGATGGTCCGGCGTCGCGATCTCGTGAGACCTGCGATGCTGCACGCACTTGGGCATGGCCGCTCAATCAAACAGCCATGTGGTATTAGGCTCGTCAGATCGAGCAAGCCAGGTCATGAATCAGGGGTCCGGACCGATGGAGATACAGTCAAGGTTAGGACTATCGAAAGGCGTCGTGGTGCTGACGTCGCCGCCGCGGTTTACAACACGATCGCGGGTCATTGTTTACCACAGCGAAAAAGTCCGACAGTAGGGCATCCTGTCCTTCGCGAGTGCAGATCCTCATTCTATGCCATGCGGCTCTCCAGCAAAGAGCGGAGGATCTTCCCAGCACTCCACAAACTCAATGTTGCTCATCGGGAAGTTTATCTAGCAGGGGTTCATCTAAACATCTAATGCATTTCCTTTTCCGGAAAGAAAATCAGGGCAGCGAGTCCCACCTTTCTGCACCGCCTTCCACGGGAGATCGGCCCACATCCATCGTGAACAATCGTGCTGTAGCCGACCTTTTCACATCTGTCGCGCTGTCCTCGGTGACTTGGCCGTCGACAATTCCCGGGTCACCATCACAACTTTGTTACAGTGGCGGCCGGCCCAACGTCTCCGCAATCCCTGAACGGCCTTTGCCCGATCCAGACAGGTCAGCCAGGGGCAAGGGGTCCCTGGATGCAACGTCGAGCTCTCCCCGGCCCCTAGCCCTTGTTGACTCCTGTGTTTCGAAAAACATGGCATGGTTCACCAGAATGGAGGCCCCCCCCCCCAAAATCCTGTCGAATATTCTCTGCTACACCATGGAGGTGGCTGAGCCTCTGCGCGAGATATCAAGGGCTTCATGCTCGAATCATGGTGCGGTGTGACTACTCAGATGTCGAACAGGCTTGGGGCGCTGGATGATACGGGGCCGCCGGCGAGCATGATTTCTGTAAACCTGTTTAACTGCTCGCGATGGCATGGTTTGACTTGCATGGTCAACACAAGCCGGTGCATCGCGTGGCCAACTGTCAGACAAGGCGCAGCCGGGCCGGTTCCACCATGAATGTTCTCCAGAGCGTCGTCCTGATGCGGGCGTGGGAGCAGTCTTCACCGGTTCTAAACTCCGGACCGTAGAGTGCCCGCTGGCGAGAGAGACCCACCCAGTATTTGATTGCCCGTCTCAAGCGGGTTACCGTGTGTCTCGCCTCGGCAGCGGCCCCGAGCACTATTGCTTGTCTGCGGATAGCCTCATCTCCAGGCCCGCCCTCCTATCGCACGAGAGGACCCGTCGACTATTGACCCCGTGAATGACATTTCATCTTGTGGACGAGCTCTCATTTCGTCTTCTGAGCCCCGCTGCCTCAACCACCAGCCTGCATTCTCCGTAGCCTCTCTTCCGCAGCCCTTGCCCTCCTCTCCCGCTCCAACCTCATCCTCTGCTCGGGGGTCAGGCCCCTGGCTTCCTCTTGCCTCTTCTCCTCGGCGCTCTTCTCGACGCTGCCCCCGAGGACACCACCGCCCTTCTGCCTCGCGCTGTCGACGACCTTGGGCCCCTGGGTCTTCAGCCTCTCCTCCTCGGCCCTCCTCCTCTCGGCCTCCTTGCGCTCCGCCTCCTTCCGCTCGCGCTCGCCCCGCTGGTCGGCCTCCTCCTTCTTCATCCCCGGCGGGACCTTCGCCGCTTCCCAGTCCCACGCGCTGTCGCCCAGCTCGTGCCGGGCCACGCGGAACGCATCCCGCGTCGCGCGGTCGCCCGCCAGCTCGAAGGGCATCTTGCCCTCGCCGTTCGGCAGCGCAGGGTCCGCGCCGCCGCGGACCAGCAGACCCACGATCAGGGCGGCTGCGTTCTGCGCCGCCGCCAGGTGCAGCGGCGTCGGGGCGTGGTGGTTCACATCGGCGGGCTGGAAGCGGAAGTTGGGTTCGAGAGAGTTGGTCTTGACGTAGGAGAGGAGGGCGGGGAGTTTCGACCGGCGGATCAGGGCCTGTATCTGCTGCGTGTGGAGCAATGCTGTCTCCTCCTCCTCGGTGAGCTTGGGCGGAGCCGGCTTAGACGGCTTACTTGTTGTCTGTGTCTTTGTGGCCGCTTCTGTCGCGGCGTTTGGGTCGACTGGTAGTAGCTCTTTCACCTTGAGCCGGGTCAGCTCGATGAACGAGCGCATCAGCTCGTTCTGTGTCGCCCGCCGCGTGCTGAAGGGGAACCCGCGTATCCGTGGGTCATTTGCTCGTAGGACCTGCCCTTCGTACGGGCCGTAGAGCGTCCGCCGGTTTGTAACTCCGGTCGCACGGATGAATAGCAGGTCGGCTGTGTCCAGGAGGCCTTTCCAATCGGTCAGAAGCTGCCGTACGTCGTCTACCAGGGCCTGCTCGTTGTACCGACGCAGAGTTGAGCCTGCCGAGTGGGCGGCGCCCTTGGCATTGTCATTTGCTGACTGTGAACCACCTTGTTTCCTGCGCGTGGTGTATCTGTGGAAGGTCTTGTGCGCCAGGACTGTAGCTTCGCGGTTCATGGGCCCGGACCCGGACTTTGTCTGCCGCGGCGCGAGCGCGACTACCATCGCCGCGAAGTGGCCGCCTCCGATCATGCAGAGGAATATGTGTGGCCCCTTGTAGGCGGCCGGGGGTTGAGCTCCGTCCTTGCTAGCCTTTGGGGCTGCCAATGGCTGCAGCTGGCGCTTCTTGACGGTTTCCAATATGCTGTCCTCTTTCTCGAGCTCCTCGCTCGTGAATAGTGCCCTGTAGATTCCGAAGTAGTTGTTTTCCGGCAGTGCGGGCGAAGAAAACCACATCATCGGGGGCTTTCCAGTGCCTTTCCTTTTCCCTCTGCCCCATTCTGCCCCATCGTCGCCATCATCCCCGGTGCGTTTCTCAGCGAGGGTAGCCTGCTTCTTGAGAAGTGCCGTCAATGTTGAATCCTTCTTGGAGTCTTCGTCCTCGTCTTCAGAGGATTCCGAGTCTGATCCGGACAAACTCTCGTCCAAGTCGCCAACCAACTTCTCGAATTCGACCTCTGACACAGGCTTCTGCCCCCTCAGCTTCTGTTTCAGGTTGTAGTTGTGCAGGTCTGATTTCTGGTGACCTCGCTGGTCAAGCACGGTGGCGAAGGTGAGACCACATAATGAGCAGGCTGGCGAACCGACTGCGATCTCGGATGGTGCTTGCGACTGCTCGGGGACAGATGCTGAGAGCGTCTCTGCATCTGGCTGTTCCTGCGCCTCGGTATCTAGCTTAAGCTTCAGTGTAGCCAAGACCTCTGGGGGGAGGTCATAGACTGCAGCGTGCGTTTGTGTCAGCGATGCGCATCAGAATCTCTTGCAGTGAAGCGCATGTCATACCATAAAGCGGCCGGCGAAGGAGGTCGTCCTGTTTTTTGGAATCCGTCGCCATCTTGGGCCTGGCAAGCCGCGAGAAGCTGGACTGGGCAGGGAGGGATATACAGATCTTTGCGAGGTTTGGGGTAGGAGCAGGAGCAGGAGGCGTGATATAGAAGGGCAACAGCACCAAAAAGATTGTCTCGGCGTGACTGGCGGCGAATGACGACGGATGACGGATTCCCTTCGGCGACCAGTTTGGGAGCTTATCGATAGAGGGGTCCATGGCAGCTGCCCCCCCCCGGGCTCTATCTATCTAGGGTTAGGTGCAGTTGTCCAGACAACACAAATTGACGACCGTCTACAGTGTTACATGCATTGAATTTCAAGTACCTAAACCACGGAGCATCGACAAAGGATTATTTGATAATTCAATTGAACCCTTTATTAATTTCTGACTGACATAAGGATACATCTTACAAGGTTGCTATTTTAGTGAGGCTCTAGTCCCACCTGCAGGTGTCTGGGGATCAAATTGAATCAACAATGACTAAATAGCTTTGCTTAAACTTCACATCACTCTAGAAGACTTAAATGAGCTTTTGGAATCAGGACTGAATCTTGTACAAATTTATTGCTAGGTATATCTGATGTGAGGCAGACATATGGGTCAAAATAAAGGGTGCCAGGAAATCAAGTCCCGTCAACCACTCATTAGTGCATCGCTAACGGTCACTTAGAATTGCTGCGGTTGAATGCGTTCCATACAGCTGGGGTAGCAGTCTCCCAGCTCGCTGAGTTGAGTTCAGATCTCATAATTGAAGGTAATCTAGGGCAGTTGACAAACAAGGAGATGACCAAGCACTACGGTGGTAAGGTGAGTACAGTCGTACTGCAGGTGTGGTTGGGACTGTTGAGCTGGACTTTTAGGCTCGTCGCAGCGGTCATCTTGGAGCTTTTCGCTGCAAAACCAAAGTTTGGTAGGAATTATCACCGACTGCAGAGGAACTTCACATTTTCTCTTGTGCTCAAACATGCAGACATCGGTCACACGACTGCCAATCACGTATTTCTACTGTAAAGAGCGTGGATCTCATGACGTATCAAGTTGAATTCATGGTTGATCATGATAGAGTGCTCCTACTAGGCTAGGGTTTCCAACTCTCCTAGCCCTAATGATCATCATGAACCTTTACTGCAGATATCCTCAAGTCAAAACAGTCGGAAGAAAGTTGGGCGAGCGTCCGTGTCGTGGCCATAATACATGCCAGGGTACTTCTCAACTCAAGCCTCAGGTCTCCTAAGCCGCAGTATTCACACCGGACTCCTGCTCCTCCTCGTCATCATCAGTCTTGCGGACACGACCGCGCTTGGCAGGAGGCGCAGCAGGCACGTCGGCAGCCTGGCGCTTGCTTCGCTTCTTTCCACCGGCCTTGTCGCCGCCGGTCTCACCACCGGCCTTCTTCTCGCCGCTGGCCTCACCATCGATCTTACTGCCAGCAGCCTTGAGCTTCTGTTCGGTGAACCACCAGTTTCTGGCAGCAGCGTTGGCATTCTTGTACGCGGTCATGTTGGCGAGCTTCTCGAAGTCGGGCTGTCACACAGCAACGTGTTAATCATGCCTCCCGCGTCTGACAATCCTGATATGGCAATCGGTGACGGTATGGTGCTGGAAGGGAAGATGTTTGCTTACCTTGACCCCGTTTCCCACCATCGTGATCATAGCCTTGATGATGAGCTCGACCTCACGAGCGGTGAGGCCGTAGTTCTCGGTGCCGTTGTACTTGTTTGGAGCTCCAGGCATATTGACTGATTGATGTTTGATGGTAAATGAAGATGGTTCTGATGATGATTCAGATGTTGATGTTGAGGTCCCAGATGAGGAAGTTGAGTTGAGTGAGGATTGAAAGGATGGGTGGTGCTGGTAGCGTTGGGTGATTGAAGTTGGGTTGGGTTGGGAGGGAAAGAGGAAGGGAAGCTCCAGATGATGTAAGCAGCGGGAACAGGCAGTAACACAGTGCAAGTCCAGGACTTCTTAAGTATTTTAGGCGCATGTATTTCAGTTTTGAATTGGTGGGGACGAGGCTGTGGGGCCGGGGCGCGGCTGAGGACGAGGCTCGGGGCGCGGCTGCGCACGCGGCTGGTGGACAGGGCAGGGCAGGGCAGGCGTGCACGGCAGTCACCAGGGCAACAGACAAATGCAGACACACAGCCATAATTACAATCCAAGCAGTCACGCAGGCTTTGAGCCGACGGTTCATCCTGGTCTTTGACATGTTTGATTTCAGTGGCTACAATGAGTTGTTTGTTCCTTCTGTCTGGTGGTTTGGTATCGCCCAGTGTCTCGAAGCTCAAGCCTTTGTTGATGCATTGTTCCTGATCTGTAACTTTTCGAGGATTCTGAACCCTGAAAATGGTGAACTCCGTATCTACTTTTTGAAGCTCGGCCCGAATCTTGCATGCTTCCGTGCTACGGATCGTGGTCGAAAGGGCCCAGCACAGCTTCAGAAAAGTCCGGGACGTGCTGGCCACATTGTCAGAAATGCTATGTTGCGCAACGAATACTATTGCATAGAATGGTCACATCATGCAAGAGAACCAAATCCTTCATATCATCATGTACGCTCGAGAGCGACGGTAACCAAGGACGATGTGTAAAGGCCATGGCATGTTTGCGCAGCCCATCATGCATTTTTTCCCGACTACTGTTGCCTATCGCAAAATGTCGAGACCCTGGAATGTGTCCCAGCATGACCAAAAGCCAAATCAATCAACAGATTTGACAAAAAGCTCTCTCATCAAGACATCGCAGCCATAACTGAGTTCCGTTGCCATTATCTCATGAGCAGCTGAATGCTGTGTCTCGTCCCCCCTGCTCAGACGGTATGCGAGCTGGGTCGACTAGAGCTCATTCTGCATGTCCAAACCAGCATCCACGACGGCCGCCTTCTTGACACGCTTGGACGGCTTCTCAGCCACCTCATCATCAGCCTCCTCGTCCTCAGCCTGCTTCTTGCCGCGCTTCTTGGCCGTCTGAGTGCGCATCTTGGCAGGAGTCTTCTTGGGTCCCTTGGTCGGGGTGTCGACATCAACGAGGGAAGTCGCGGATCCGGACGGGGGAGCGTTCTCCATGATCTTCTTTTTGGCCATGTACCAAACGCGGTTGGCAGAGTCGGGATTGCTGTGGCCGGTGAGGTTGGCAAGATTGGCTTTCTCGACCTGGGATAGTCATGGAGTTAGAACTAAAGAACTAGTGTAGCCCTGCATCCATCACACATAAGAGCTGCTATGGATTCATACCTTTCCATCAACAAGCATGACCTTCAGAGCGCAGAGGGCGATCGTGAGCTCCGTGCCGGAAAGACCGAAGTTTTCGTTGGAAGACATCTTGGTTCTGATTGCAATTAGTATTATGTGCTGTGATGGGCAGCCACGAATACAGTGGCCAGCAGACTGGCGCGACAGCTGAGAGGTGCTGGGCTTCGACGGGCATGTTGTAGGGGAAAGGAACGAGCCAGAAAGGATTGGAGGTATTCAGTGCGTGATGTGGAGAGACGAGGCTACTTACGATGTTTTGTATGAGTATCGCGGTTGTCGATTGTTTTGTCGATGGGCGTCGCACTGTGGCAGTTCGCGCGTTGTCAGCCACTGACGTTGGGTACGAAGAGGATGAAACGGAACGGTTGGATCTGCGAAACAGAGAGCGGAGGGAAGGTTATGGGGAAATAGGAGACAAAAGCTGGCTGCTGGTTGCGTTCCTTGGGACAATCCCGGCTCTCGCAGCTCATCAGGAATCGAAATCAAGCGCTTTGGATGAACGAATTGAAGGATGTCGAAAAGGTCAAGTGGGAAAGGGAAGAAAGAAGGAAAGTGATGATGATGACTTACCTCAGCTTGTCCTCAAATCTTGTGCTGCGTGAATAGAAGGTGGAAGGTTTCGATGAGCTTTTTGATCAAGAAAGGTCAGGCGGCAAATGGAAGGTGGTAGTGTCTGACGACAGTGGAAGGAGTGGTACTGAACTTCAACACAGCCGGAAGTGTCTAGAAGCTCGGCATGTTTGCCCAGACAATGAGTCAGCGGCGGCTGTAGATTCAGGATAAGTTGAGGGTGCTAGCTGATGCTAATAAGCTCACGATATGCGATGACTGCCAGAGAAGCACTGGAACAAACAGGCCAGACAATCATATCATTTTAGTCTCACAAATTCAACATCCGAATGGGCTACGCAGTAAGCTGATGATATATTGAGAACACTGTAAAGACTCTGGTCAACGAGAAACGAGCATTCTGTTGCCAGGGTCATCTGCAGAACTAAGAGTGCCATTTAATCAAGAGTTCTGATCAAGAGTTGTGCAGTGAGTTTAGGAACCATGAGTTCGAAACAATGACCAGCAGCCAAAAGCAAATAGGTACTATTTCGTTCTTCAGGCGGTCTAGGCACATCCATTATGCCTTGTGCTCAAACTGCTTTTGGCAGCCTCAGACACCACAAAAGAGGCAGGCACAAGGCACGGAAATGGCTGGAGTGTTGTGATGGGAAGCAATGATAACTATGGGTGCACAACAGCAACCATATTTGTACCCAGGTACACGGCATCTATGTACACGTGTTAAACGCGAACAACTCCCAATAGATAGAGCCCTATGGCTACTTAGCCATCAAGCTTGTTTATTTTCTCCAGGGAATAATTTGTGCAGTCGACTTCCAGTACTCCCTTGTGAATCACTATGCAATCCAGGAAACATGTGACAACAGTTGTATTTCAGTATTGGTATTGGTGTTGGTCACTGAATACTCAGAGCACATTGCAAGCATCGCATGACAAAGGATGACCAGAACTAGATGTGGCTATCTTAAGTATAAATCACAGGGAAGCCAATGTGTGATTAAATCATCCCTGAATATCTTGGAATGCCGCTTGTTATTGCTTTTGGGAAGACTTGGAATCGTCTGGGTCAACTCACATATTGTGGAGGAACTATACCAGGTACGATGTGCGAGTGAAATAGGCATTTGCCTTTGAGATACGCTCGGAAGGTAAATCGAAGGCACAAAAGAATGGGTCAGAAATGACAGTATTATTTATCTGTTGCAGATTTTCAATCTATGCAATTGGCCTTCTCTTCATATTTCGTTCATATGGCCGATGCGTTCTGCCATCAATCTACGAAATGCTTCTGTACTACTACGAGAATTATATGATAAACACGGAGTTGTGAACACAGTTAGACATGATTAGTCAAGCTTAGGTAGGCTGGTCTACTGTGGCCGGTGAATATAAAGACAGTCCTCTGAAGTGGTACCAGTGGCCACGGAGGTGTGGCCATGTCAAGTTTTCTCCATGGATAGTCTCTTCTGCTTAATTTCATGTAATCTGTTGATCAGACATTGGGAATTTACGATGCGCTGTGTGAATGCTCCGAGATATTCCCACCGCAGACATACCTAGGTACTGGGTAGAGCTCGTCATGGGGGTCTTCAAAGCACTTGAGCTTATCCCGTGCATCATGTTGTTATCTTGCGCTTGTAGATACAGTGAGGGATCCCGCAGAATCTAGGATGACTCCAATGTTTCCTGATTTGATATGGATTAAAGTCCATGGAAATCGTGCTACTTGCATAATTCAGTATCTACAAGTGTCATCTGAATGCTCGGTCGACCCAATGCTGAACTAGAGCGACCGCGATTCGGTTTTAATCTAATGGGCTCTCTAACTGGAAGAAGCTCTGAGGATTCCACTTGAAAATCTTGAAATGCTCAATACTGAAGCTCAGCGATGTAGTTCTCCTAACCACTTGCTTGACAAAGCGTCTCGGGCAACCCCGTGATATTTCCCATTGTCTCGACCGAAAATACAGCTGTAGCTGATAATAATGGTCAACATGTGTGTAACACGATGTTCCGGATGATGTTGAGAGCTTCTGAACCGCCAAATTGGAAACCTCCCATGCGCCTTTCCACCACACACCCCATAAAAAGGTGCGTCTCCCCGATCGTAAACCCAGGGAACACTCCTGTCCTTTCAGAAAATAGTAAAGTGACTACATGCTAGCGGGTAGGCCCTTGACGGCTATGAATAGGATACCTTGCTATAGACAAGCTTATTTCTCACGATGTCCTGCATGCGGCTAACTAAGCAAATGTGGACTACCTAGGTACCCTGAAAAACAGTTCCAACTCCTACGATTCACTCCTACAGGGTATGCAAGAGGCTTTGTATCAGAACTTAATCCTTCTTATGTCAAATTGTTTTTGGGATGATTGAGTTTGGGCATCCAATCTGGCGATACCGAGGGAACCACGAATCGTATTCGTATTGGGTACTATTGTCTGTAGCAGAAGGAGCAGAAGTTACTACTAGTATAGGTGAATAGTCATTCATTGACTGACACTGCTACAATTCTGAAACGTATCAGATGGGTACGAGGCACGCTGCAGCCAAGATGATAGCGCAGGGTTGTATGTTTAGGACGACATAATTCACATACTCATGGGAAATATTTTAGAGCATGCCACCCGGAAACAGCGCTATTACCGGAGATACGCCACCTCAGATGACTATCAGCGAAGCGAGCGCTATACGCGGATAGATTCACGGGTCCGAGACCGAATTTCGAGCTCGGGGCCCCTTGAAGCCGGGGTAAACTCTGCGGTACAAAACTCAAAATAGCCCGCCATTCCATACGCCCGGATTCAGATCGGAGTCGGGCTGCAAAAATAGGCCGGGCTAGGTCATGACTGACTTCGTCAGGGTTGCCATGGGAGAATCAGGCTCGGGGTTCCATGCACTTAAACTAAAGGCGTCTATAAGTCGCCGAGGTGTGAGCTGGTAGTCTTCGGGTGCCGAGGGATATAGGTCGGCGGGTGCATGGGCCGAGGCGACCGAACATGAGGGACCATTCTCATAGACATTAGTAAAAAGTCAAAACAAGCGTGAGCAAGATCATAAAAGGCGAAGAGATATTCATCGACGTAGCATCCAGTCTCAGAAGCAGCAACTACCGGAAACCGCACCAGTCTCGGAAAAATACGCCGTCTCAGTCAAACGGTCACCTGCCGATGTTTATGCGGATCGGATAGCGTCAATGCATGGAGTCAATAAAGGTCATTTGTGACATGGGGGGGAAAAGGAAAAAGGAAAACCACGCCTGAGAAGCTTCCGCCGACTCCAGAAATAATGCCGCCAGATGGCCGGGCAGATGGCTGTGCGGAAGCTCCGACGGCGCTCCGACGGCGCTACCAGCCGTTGTGAGTCTTCGCCCAAATGATCGACAATGGTGCCCGAACACTGGTCTTATTTTGACACCGAGAAAGCGTGTTGAGCCGCCGAGGTAGTCCCCGAGATCGCAAAGGGCTCGTGGCCTCGGCGCCGAGCCGCGCCGGAGACAGGCCGGGCTTCAACAAGACCTGGGCAATCGGCGTCCTATTGGTCCCTACAGTCTTTCCTCCTTTCCGTGACCGTGGCGGACCAGACGGATACCTGACCTGCACGTGGCCATGCTGCCACTCGGTGACCACTGATGGGCAGGTCGCCATTCTCGAACGGCACAGGGGCGAGGAATAGCCGCGGGAGCAGTTCGGCACGAGGCAGCACCGGAGTAGAGGGCCGTGGAAACCCGCGGTCCCATCGAGGCGAGCGCACGGCAGTTCAGAGCGCGTCTGTGTGAGGAACGCAGCAACAAGATTTCGGGGGATCATCTTTCAGCCCTTCTGAACCCCGTCGACACGTGGGAGACTGAGGGCAAAAAAAGGGAGGGATGGGCCCGAGGAACCATCCCACCGGGAAAAGCTTCAGGGGGACGGCAAGCAGCCAGCCAATAGTTTTACACGGATCATCGGGACCGGGGCTCGTGGCCGCGGGAGTTGAGGCCGGGCAGCACTCACTACTCAGCGCCCGGCAGCGGAGGCCCAAGAAATGGGCTCGACAATGTATCTTGCTGGTTCCCCAAAGTACCTGTCGATTCCGGCGCCGAGGAGATCGTCCCAATCTCGTTTGCAGTGTGAAGGCCTAATTCTATGCGAATGCGAAGCCTCGCCTTGGTATGGACTCGATCAATCAATCTGCTGGGTACCGCAGCGTGCAAAGTTTGTCTAATTTTACCCAAGGGAGATCACGATGGAGACACTTGCCAAAATGGTTTTGTGTTTAGTCTATCAGATTAAGGTTTTCCTCACGGTAGTATCCGTCGCGGTTAGAGGGGCCAGCAGGTGCAGCGAATTTTGGTCGAGTGCAACGTGCAAACCTTCAGCGCCATGTGGCTCATCATCATCAAAACCCACGCCGCCTTGGCGCCAATTCCTCCTTGCCCTCGTCCAAAACGGGCTGAACAGGACGCCTTGCGGCCTGAGTCTGCCAACTCGACGCTTGGCAACGAAGCGATAACGAAGCGACAACGAGGCACACGCCAAGACTGAGAGGCCCGGCGAGGCTCAGAGCATGACGAGCACGAAAGGATGAGCACGGCCGGGGGGTTTGAGAAGCGAGGCCCTTTCTTGGCAGGGTTGCGATTTGGACTTCGGCATAGCTCTGAGTCAAGGCCATTCGCGGGAAAAGCAAGCGGCCTCAAATTTGCATTAACACGAAGACCTATGCCGTGTAGAGTTCACCGTCCCCATTCAGTTATTTTGTCATCATGTCCGCTGGGAAACCATCGAGTGGGGGCCCTGTGGTGCATCAAGGGTCCCTGCCAACTTTATTTTCTAAAAATGGCTCCCGAGCGTGTGCCCTTCCCAACGAACTGATAAGGTTAAAAGTTTAGGCGTGTCATGCGTCCTGTGCCCTAGAAAGGCTGCCCGGAGCTAACTCATCATCATAGCAACAGAGCTTCCAGCAACTCTGCTTTAGACTTTGCCTGCTATATCCACCGCCCCTGGACGGTGCCCCTGGGCAATATAGGGAGCAAATTGACCACTGTGGAAACCATGCTCAGGCACAGGAACCAGCCCTGCTGCGGCACGGACAGACCGGTTCATCAACATGAGGCGGCCCTCAGGATTTAAGCACCTGGGGCCTCATTTCAGCACCGAGGTGTAACAGATTTGGCACACGCACGCAACGGGTCGCACCGCCCGGTAGACGCGACTCCCGTCTGCAGCGCAATGAATCAATTTCACAAGCAAAACAAAACCTCCACAAAACGCGCGCGGAGGTCGATCACGGTGGCGTCTGTGCGTGGCATGAGATGAGCCGAAGAGATCAGCGTAGAAACGCGAAGCTTAGGTTAAACTATGCGCTGGACTCCGCGAGGTAGGGGGGGGGGGGCTGGCTATTGAGTTTAGAGTTTCGGGCATATTTTCTAATACTCTGCCTCAGGTGGCGTACAAGTGTGCAGATCGAGGCTTGTGATTACTATGTATATCTCATCTCGTTTGGGCCATGAGCCCATGTGCAGATGCTCAAGAAAGTAATCAGGAAAATCATTACAGACGCTCGGCGGCTATCGTCTAGTACTCGGACGCGTTCGAGGGAGGTCTTCGGACCAAGGTGCAACCCCGCCTCCGCGGCCGGGGGACTCCAGGGCCCCGGGACTGGCCTTCTATTCGGTGGGATCTATCCTATTCCGGACTAGAAGGGCTCTGGCCATGTATTTGTGTGGGCGCGGGATGACGCGAGGGAAGAAAAACTGAGAAAATCCCCGGCATTTGTCAGGAGGCTTTTGGGCCGGCCTTGACGAATTGTAATCCAAGAGGTGGATGACTCTTGACGGCGTCCCAGGGGATGAAATGACCATAAGTCCGGCCCAACGACAAGGGGCAAGCGCTGACTTGGTGTCGACCCATCGGAGAAAAGTGTCCGACTCGAGAAAGGGGGTCTGCGTACAAAGCTCCGGATGAACTCGATATCCCGAGGCCTTCGGATTCTCAATCCCGCTGGCCACGGGGGCTGGCTTGCCAAATCGAGATGGGGTCGGTTTTGCAATTGGTCGTGGTACGATTGACCTTGGACAGACGGGATGTATTACTGTGTAGCACGGGATGTGGGATGTCAGCATCCGGGAATAGGACGAGAACAGACAGTCCCAAGAAGGGACAAGGCGCGGCGTGAAGCCTCCTGAGACAAAGACAGCCCGGTGGCGTCTCACTCGGATACGCCTCGACCAGTCGTCAGTTGGACCCGAGAGATCGATCTACTATGCCCGCACAATAACAACGATCTATGCGAGTGCGAACGAGGCTGGATGTAGCCGGTGCAGGAAGCGCCAGTGCATCCCACTCAGCCAATCCTGCGCCGGCGCTGCCCACGCCCGAGACAGAGCTAACAATGATCAATCCCATGTGTGTTTGTGGCCCCCCGCGCACGGCGGTGCCCGACGCCAGAATGGGAAACAGAGGGCCGGTAGAGTTGGACAATGGCATTGACAGGCACCGGCTCTGGTGCCCAGCTCCGTCCTCCGCCCCGCCGTTCGTGGAAGCAACGCGGGCCCCGCGCACGCGGGGAGGGAGGGCAGGGGTCGGGGTTCGTCGACGGCGCCGCATCCGTCCCTCGTCCCGCCGGGCCAGGAATAGATGGGTGCATACGCGTAAGAAAGAAGGAGGTCCCTTACTATAATAGATAGTCTAGATCATCTTGCAACTCGTTCGGCATTGACGAGGCGTGCAAGGACATTCCCGTACCCCGAAAGCCGCCCGCCAGGCACAGACAGACAAGCTTATTCATTCAGGCACCGGCCGAAGTGTCGTAAGAAGTGATACGGTGGCTTGGGAAAGGATCGCAGGATCCCAGAGGCCAGAGGCAAGAGAGCTGGAGGGCTATCGTCAGCCTTGGCCCCCTTCTCGATATTTGCCAGATGGCGCAGGGTATGCCTGCTGATCATAGCCGTGCTATTTGCTTGGACTCCGTCCTTTTTGCTTCCGCATCGGGACTCATCAGGCGAGGGCACACAAGCCGAGCCGGGGACATATTTGTTGCGCCTCACTCTGCCCAGGCCTGCCAGGCGACAGGCGAGAGGGTCAAATCTTATCGCAGCACACGTGTGTGCAAGGGGACGTGACTGCTACTTCGCCATCACGCCTGGCATTTGACCACCCACACCCAAAACGCACACGTCTCGTGACATGACAAGACGAGGCGGATGAGAATAGAGATCGGCGACCTCCCCTCCCCCGCGCCCCCTCCAGCTGGAATGTGACGGGGAGCCACCGTCCCAGGTAAACATGCAAGCATGCAACTCTGTTCCGCACGGGGCAGGAGAGG
The DNA here is from genome assembly GCA_038088545.1 of Diaporthe humulicola. NCBI lineage: Eukaryota > Fungi > Ascomycota > Sordariomycetes > Diaporthales > Diaporthaceae > Diaporthe > Diaporthe humulicola. The sequence goes on along the minus strand of JBBWSL010000045.1, from coordinate 124,537 downwards.
GAAAACACCACTTCAAGTTGTGTCCAAGCAAGTGTTTCGTCCCTCGTCGCCGTCCCCCCAAGAGGGTGGCGATTGGCAGGAATAGAGTTTAGTCTCTGCAGTAGCTCCCGTCACGAGCAGCAACAAGGGCCAAAACGGCGGGCGGGGACGACAGGGCGGGCCAGGCTGGCAGAGAAGAGCAAACAAGAAGATGGTGATGAGGATTACACGCCCGTAGTAGGTCAGGTAGGTGTGTTTTCGGCGCCAGCGCCTGGGCGCCCACTCATCACCCGTAGGTGCGTGCGACTCCCAGCGCTCTTCGCCGTTGCAGTCAGTCTCTTGCTTGCCCACGGCCGATCACTGCCTTAAGCTCGGGAGACATAGGGATCGTCGCCCCCAAGCACAACAACTCACTCAGCAACAGGCATGCCACATGCCCGCCCAGGATACCATCATTGGAAATGAGTGTGCACCCAGTCAGTTCAGCCCGGCACAGGTTTCACCCGGGCCCATCTGGGGCACCATCTGGACCATCTCAGGGTCCGCTTAGGTTTATAACAGCATGGCCGACAGGGAATAGAGTAAACACAGCAGTGGAGCTTGCTTCTATCGGTGTGACTGATGTGACATTTGCGACTTTGCAATACTAGCGTCCAGCTTCGCATTGCTGTCGGTACCTAACACAAAGAAACTCGGGACCATTGATGAGTGGAAGACGACGTTGTATGTACGTACCGTACCGTTTGGAACCACCACAAGAACAAAACGGCCATGCTCACCGGCGATCGGTCATCACGCGTCCCCGAGCACCAGCAGTCTGGGTTGCGGTAGCCCGGTAGGGTACAGCGTACCGCGCGGCCAAGCTCCCAAGCCCCCCTTCCCCCTAACACAAGTAGCCACCCACAGCCCCAGCCCTAGCGGGCAATACGTTAGCGAGCGAGGTACGGGATACGTGCGTAGCGTGCGTATATGCTCAAAGGCTATTCGACCCCTCATCCTTACCTGTAGACCCCTTGCCCGAGTCAACTAGTCTCGCACGAAATAAGGCCATTGGAGAACCGTGGGACATTGGCAGTGTCGTAGCCGTCGGCCACCCGCCCTGCAACCATGGCTAATAAGCCTTCTCCCATTTTTTGTCATCCCCAAGAGTCCCCAAGGCCCCAAGGGGGATGCCGAGGCAGCGAGCGGGGAGGGGAGGGGAGGGGAGGAGAGGAGAGGAAGGTCGTGCATGCACTGTTCGCGTGCCATACAAGTGGTCCTGCACAGTACTTGGTGTAGGTCGGTACAGGATCTACGCGAATACGCCCGCCCCTAGTCGTCGACTGACTCCCGCCACGTCAGACCGGCATGTCTGCACAGCACGGGCGAAGGACAAAAAGGCCCTACTGTATGTAGACTATTTTGATAAAGTCCCTCGTGCAAGTCCATACTAAAGATCGTTGATCCTCGTCCCCGTCCAAGAGCCTTGGCTATACTGTAAACGGACCAGCCTCACGCCATGAGGGAGTGCCTAGCAGGCGGGGATAGGCGGCTATGCACCATGGGTACGCACGCTACTGTGTACCACGGTATGATGGTTGGGAATATCGTCCAAAGCCAGGTAAGGTAGTCTCTCCCTCTGCGCCCAAGCGGGTCAATCAGAGGCACGCACACACACAAGTCTGCAACGCACATCGGTCCTGCGTTACATGCTGCTACGGCTGCTTTTGCATGCAGCACATTGGGCCGGCGAGGGCTACCTCGAGGGTCAAACGTGAAAGATGAGTTTGAGGGACCAAGAGCGCCCGCCAAGCCGTCTCGGTATCGCATCTGATTGCGGCTGCCGCGCGGGAGAAGGACGGGATGCAGCAACACGTTCGGCACACGACAGGGGTCCGCCGTCCACAGGGCGGACGACGCAGCATCAGCGCAACACCCAGCAGCGACCGTGTGCTGCTGTTGCTGCTGCTACTGCTGCTGTGGTAACTACCTAGGTCCCTAGTAGGGCGAGGCGACTCAAGCTTTCAAGGTCGTCAGCGCGGTGGGGCGAGGGGCAGGAGACCCTGTCCAGCTGGAGTTGCTGGTGCTTTATTAGATGGGATGGGGGCAGGCGAGCCTGGCGAGGGCACGTTTCGCCCTTATCCTCTGCCCGCAGAAACTGCCCGCCAGGAAAGTGACAGCGTGTGATTGATTAATCAGCGCCCCTCCAACCCCCCCGTCAAGTCAATGCAGCGAAAGTGACGCTGGGAAGACGTGAGAAAGAAAGAGTGTGTGAAGTGTCACTGGAGTGCTCAGGGACGCCCGCCCTCCGAGTTGGACCCCGAAGAATCCCCACCGTGACATTGGGCGCACACAAGCAATACTGTGTAAAGCAGACACAGCATGCGCAACCCGCATCCTCGAAGACGGGCCAGTACAGTAAGAGTAAGGGTAAGAGTAAGACCCAACACAAGTTTCCGAGCGTGTGATAAGCAAGCGAGCAAAAATACGGAACCGGGCGTCGACAAAAGGAAGGGGTAGGAATGGGAACGCCGTTGGTTTTGCTGACGGGGGTCTCCTTGAATCCTGCAAATCCCAACCTCGCGGCTTCGCGAGCAAGACAGAAACGGTCAGGGAGACAAAGAAAAGGAAGCACAAAAAGCATAGACAGGACAGAGAAGGACGGGCCAAAGTGCCCACGGATCCTCCGACCGCTCGGGCGAACGAGATCTTCGCCCTGCCTCTCCCGTACTGTGTACCTCCCCCCCTTGCTACTTGCTGGCTGCCTGGCAGCGAGCGGCCTTCGGCGCCGATACAAACGCCGTTTTGGTACGTACCGAGCCACCGGGTGCTGTGCCACCTGTTTGGTACGCTATGAGCCACTATGATTCGACTGCTTCCAACGACATGTCAGACCGGCATGGACACTGGTCGAACCTGCGCCCTTTCTGCTGTGGAACCCCTGCCGAGGATGCTGGGGGGTGAGGGGACCAGGGGGGGTCATGGAAATAATCTTGGTCCACTTTTCTTTTTTTTTACTTTTGCCATTCACGTCGGACACGCGAGTTGGTGCGAGCTTGCAGTGGGACTGTGGTTCCTTCTGGGAATCATTAAATTCATTCTCTCGAGCAGACGTGCTTCAGCGAGCGCGCACCGGCGACGGTTTTGCCCTCTCCTTCCTCAGAGTTGAGAAGTGATAGATCGTACAGTCAATGCACCTTGCCCAAATAACAATGAAAACTCGGCTCCCCTGCCATTAACAACATCCAGTTGAAATCTTGTTTTTGATGGGGGAACAACAAATTGCTACCCCAGCACCCAAACATCCTGTCCCGGAGTGAACGCCTTGCCGTAAAGCCTGTGTGAGAGAGAGACACAGAGACATAGAGAAAAAGAGAGAGACACCACCGTCCAGCTCTTGTGACGCCTTGTATGTCATTGATAGACAGCCACACCCGTTGTGATACCCCAATTGCCGTCCGTCCAACCCATCGTATTGCCCAGCCCAGCCGCTGTCGCATCGTGGAAATCGTCCCGGGTCGCCCTCGCCCCTTATTCATAGTCGCATGCCTTCGGGATCAAATCCAGAGTAGATCATGGGGTCACCAATGCCCAGCATCACTTCTGGGTTGGGACATGACAAAACATGTGGTTTGATGGTACCGAATTCCGACTCGAGCAGCCCCTGGTTCAGCATGTCCATGCCTGCGAATGCCCCTGTTGGCTGTATAAACTGCTGGTCGTATCCCATCGATGGCGTCCGCATCCAAGGCGCGAAGGACGCTGGCACGTGCTGCGCCGGTGACGTGCTTGCAAGGCTGTCTGTGGATTGTCCCGAGTAGCCGTCGAAGGAGTCGTAGGTCAGGCTCGCTGGGGAGAGAGTCATGGTGCTGCTTGCCTGGCGGCCACCACCAAATGCTACCTTGCGGTAGTCCTCAAAGTCGGAATGGTCCAGGTCGGAGGAGCTCGCGCGGTCCGTCCTCGCGTCGTGCTCGGCGCCGTGCCCTGCCTTCTCGTGCTGTTGTTGCTCCTCAAGTTGGCGTGCGAGCTCTGACAGGCCTTGCTCGTCCTCTGGGAAGACGGAGTGGACGGGGAGGTCAATATCACTGTTGGGTCGTATGCAGCCGAGCTTCTGGGCAATGTTGTGGATTACGGGTTGGCCGCGGTCATTGAGGTCAGGCTCGCCGAGGTCCCACTGTTGGCCATTGCGGACCATCGAGTAAAGCTTGTGCACGGTGGCGATGAGGGCAAATTGAGTGTTCTCCAGAACCTCGGCATATCTGCGAAATATTGTGTAAGCCAATGCGCCTCCCAACTGCGCGCGGTGGAGTGCAGGTGGCCTACCCTCGAGGTAATTGCTTGAATTCCGTCTTCTTTCTTGTGCCTGCTGTGCATACAAGACCGTCGTCCTTACATCTCTTGCACGGGAATTCACCGTCACACTATTCGCTGTTAGTGGGCCGACCAATATTGCGACATGCTCATCACTGGAGGCTCGCAGTCTAATTACCTTTGTTTTCTTCATTCTACACCTCTCACATGCCTTCCATACTCTCTTGTGCCTCGCATCGGCCATTGAGTGTGTGGACTGGCTGTCTGACGGGATTGGCGAGTGGATGTGTGAGTGGGACATGTTGGTGCTTGAACGCTTGGTAACACGGTGCGCAGGCTTGGTGGCTTTCGCGCCGGGACTATGCCTCTTGGTTGTCGTTGGGTGTGGTTTGTGTTGTCCATCCAGAGGAGGACTAGGTAGACTATGCTCCATTTTTGCGTACGGTGTTACGAAGGCCACTATGGCCAGAGGTGGAATGAAATATGAGAGCTGGGTTTAACGTCGCTGCCGAAGTGAGGCGACGTGGAGCTAGTGTGGGCGAACCGTGTAAGTCGAGCCAGTCTGCCAAGTGTCTCGAAAACGGAGCTTTACAACGAGCAAGTCCTGTGTATGTTGATGTGTAACAGTGGATTGGTATCGAAGTCGAGTGGGATGTGTGAGGAGAGAAGTAGTGCAAGATGTGGACAGATGGGGTGGACTTAAAGTAGGATTAATAATGGTGAGAGAACAGACTGCGAGGTTCAAGGTAGTCCAAAGGCGTTGGATGGAGATGGAGATTATGTGATATGTAATAGATTCCGGCCTGGTAATGATGCTGTCAGAACAGAAAGGTACAGAGGTACAGAGGTACAGCGGTACGGCGGTACAGCGGCACAGCGTGAGTTCGGCGCCGTTCGAGGACCCCACCCCAACCTTAAGCAGAGGTACCCCTGCCACGAGATGGGCACAAACGTTGCTGGGCTGAGCAAAGGTGCTGGGGTGTGATGATTAGACTCATTCGGGGTTTGCGCATGTCTGCGCAGCGCATGGCAGCGCTGAACCCCCAGGCGGGCTTTAACGGTCGGCGAGTTGTTTATGTCCGAGAGCGGACAGATTGAAGCGGCCTGCGGCCGTCTGCTGATAAGTCGAATAAAGTAGCCACGAGGTCACCCTGTGAGAATCACACTCCTGAGAAGCTCGACGGTCAACAGAGGTGATCCTGGGGTTTTGTTTTCCGAAGACTCTGCTGTCCCCCCTCGACCCCCAAATCCCCCTTCTTCGTCGTTTCCTGCCCCTTGGGACATGAGGTGCGGAATTACGGAATTGATGCGGGCGATGGCTAGACTGAACAACAGTTGAGAACCTCAACCTCTTGGCACCAGCCCCGAAAGACAGTTGTGATTTGAAATTTGTAGATGCGCACAACGTGCTCAGATCCTACCGCAGTGTCTGAATACCACGGTGTCAAACACGTACGCGGCCCAAGCAGGGCGATGAATGGGTCACAAGTGGTGCGATTGCACTTGGACGAGGCCTTCGCCAACTCCAAGCTCTTGGAAAGGCTTGGACGCCAAGATGAGCGGTGGACCATTGTCGTGCCCAGAGGCTGGCGGACACAAGACGAAATGAACCTCCTCCCAATCAGGTAGTCAGTGGGCAGGTTACGATTCTGCTCTGGCGGATCAGGCAAACTCAGCACGATTATGCTCCAGTGGTGGCCAAGGCTGCCCGATGGTCGACGTGGTGTGGCTTGTCTTCTTGTCTCCATTTAGTGGATGCGGTCTGGGCCTGGCTGGCTCAGGCTGTCAAATCTGCCATGATGATGAGGATTCCATGCGTTCCTGTCGTCGAACCTTGCAAGGCCGATCGGTGGGTGGGCGAAGAAGGTGCGCAACCCTTCCCCCCCTGGCCTCGACCGTCGGGTACTCGCGAGTACGTATCGGTACATCGGGGCGCAGAACGGAGCGGAGCCCGAGTATCCTGAGTAAGCCCTGCAGCCGCCAAGTGCAGGAGTCAAAATGCATCCCATACCATGCAACACTTGCGGCACTGCAAATCGAAACCAGCCCTTGGCCCTGACTAGGGGGCAGTTGGGGATAAAAGCGATCCCATCCTGCTCCCCGCAGCATCGTGGGCTGCTGTGTGCTGCAGTGTGCTACTGTGTGCTGCTGTGGGCCTGGGCCTGACAGTGTGTCGGCCAGCAGTGTTTACAGCTGTGAAGTAAGGCGCTCTCAGTGTTACGGAAACGAGTACGGTAGCGATATCCCTGTCCCGTCGGCGTTAGCTTCACTCCTGACATTGTCTCTGGTTGAGCCCCCCCCCTCTCGCAAGGTTGCCCGAGGTCAGGGATGTGGGCTTGTCAGGCAGCGTCTCGGACAGGGCATGACATCAATATTAAGGTTTGGCGGAGCATCTCGACCTCAGCGCCGTTGATTCTGGTCTTTTGCTTGACTGCGACGGAGGACAGGGTCGATCGCGATGACGAGCGAGATCTCGTGGCCGCCAAGCACGGCGAGGCGGGCACCAGGACAGCAGCGAGGCGAACACGAAAAAAGGTTCCTGGTCGATGTGTATCCGGAGACAGCTCCGGCAGCGTAGTGAACCTTGAAGGGCCGGTGCATGAGGCACGTGGGCGGCGGTGATAATCAAGGCCCGCTTGGCCGACAACGATGGTCGGTTGAAGCAGCGCGCGTAGGTGGTATGCGTCCGATCCAATGCCACCCTCAAAGCATGGCCATACGTGATGTTAGTAATCGCTGGCTTCGAAGAGAGTTGGAGCTCTATGGAGCGGTAATGTGCTCGGTCGCGCGGTTCGGACAGGCTCCCAAATCAATGACCCGAGTATCTGGTCCGCAAAGCTTGATCACTCATCCGCTGCGCCAGCTGTCGGGAGCATATTGTCGAGCCGAGGCTTCTGTGGTAGGAGAAGGGACAGCTGCCATCTGCTGATAGGAAGAGCATCAGCTGGAGTCTAGGTCTATCTGCCTGCATGTTGGTGGACGTGACACTGTAGGCACAGCAAGCTGCTGCGGGCACGCTCCTTCCCCGAGTCCATGTGTAGACGTCGGCCAGATTTGGCAGTCACGCAGTGTGCGCTCTTGCCCGATTCCGTCGAGCCCGTCTCAGACCGGCCGTGAGGCTCGGGGTCCAAAGGGGTGCAGATGCCAAGGCTGCTCCTGGTTGGTGCCTCAGGGCCGGCCCCTACATTACCCCCACCCTGCTTCAACCGCATTTGAAATCCAAGACGCGGGTTTCAACGTTTGCTTACAGATCGCAATATTCTGCAGCCACACGACACGTCCGTCCTGCCCTCCCCCCGACTGCCGGCTTTGTGTGAGCCTCTCTCTTTCTACTGCCCATGTCCATGTCCGCGTCCACGTTCATACCTTATTTATCTACCTGATGGGTACAAGCCAAGGTGGTCGCCTGGTCTAATGGTCTAATTGTAATCAGCCTCCGGACCACAAACCACCACGAGCATCGCGATTCCACGTGCCGTCTTCACTCAAGGTTCCCCGAATTTGTAATCCTTAGATCCCTTCTGCTAGCGACCGTGCTCTCGGGTATCACAGCACCCCGCGCCTTCGATCTTGGGGGCGGAGGGATTCTGGGGGACCCAAGCCGTCGGTCAGGTCATGTGAGATCAACCCAGCTCAGTACTTGTGGTCTCTGCGATGGCCATGCTCAAAGCTGCCGCCGTCATTGATTATGTCACGATGCCGATTCCTCATTGCTACAGTACATCACACTCATCTACGTGCTCACTCACTCACAAAGAGAACATCAAATGCGTCGAGAGAGCAGATGGACAACATGTTCGACTGGGTCGTCTGAAATTTTCTAGAACCTTTCCATGTCAGGCTAGTCGGCGGCCGGAGACCGATTCGGTTCCGCTGCCATCACTTGCCTCGGCCCACGACTTGTTTTAATTCGCCGTTTCACATTCTGACAGCCAACCCCCCCTCTCACATGGATCATGACATCTTCACCATCGGCCAGGCCGGCACCGGCGCCGGGTCGGTACCGGGAGCGGGGTCGGGGTCGGACTTTGAGCTGCGCTGTGGAGTTGGAGTTTGGGCTTTGGAGAGAAAGCAGCAGTCGGGCTCGCGCCTTTACCACGACCGCGAGCTTAGGCTGATTGAAGCAAGGTCGCGGCCTCACGGGCTGCTCGACGATCCCCTTCGCGTCGATGGGAGCTACATCCTGTCGACCCCCCTGACCTTGCCACCATGTCCACGAGGCTGAATTAGGGTTGCAGCTCCCCTTCCACCCGGATTGTTGTCGTCGAGAAGCTGGCTCCATCCGCCCGCTCAATCGTCAGAGCCCTCGGGTGACTTCCTACTCGCCAGTCTGCCTCCCTCCACAAGGCTCTGCATGGGTTCCATGCCAAGCTAGCCATCGCTGATGACCGTTGTGACGAGCGTCCCTCGGCCTCCGTGAAGCAACCGCCGGGCCTGCCCAGATCGGCGCCGGCAGTGACCCTTGGAGCCCGGCGCTGCTTGACCAGGCTCGGCTCCGAGTTGCTACAACAGGATTTCACCAGGCGATCCTTCCACTTAGTCAACACCAATGCCGACGACGAACATTCAAAATCAGCAGCTTGACTTCTCCATCATTGATGATAATCCAGAAGTGATCTTCTTCCCATGTTACATTTTCTGCGAGACCGAAATCAATACCCACGACAACGATCAGATAACGTCATGGTCACCGCTTGATCGGCGATTGAACTTGGAATCCCGTCCAGACATGACTCGGCTCGGGAACGAAAATCCGATTCGTCGATGCGCTCACACAAACCGCATAGGCACAAACGCATCATGATTACCCAAATCGAGCTGCGACGGGATGTGCAGTGAGAACTTCACTACCGGAACCAATCCTGTCGTTGGGGCGGGCAACAGCCAGCACACCAATCAGTCCAGCCGCGGGCCAGTCAGTCAAGCCTTGAGGCTCTTTGTGCATACGCACAACATGCCGTTGGATGATCCGAACCTGACGATCAAGGAAGTAATCGACTGGGTTCGTCTCCTGTCCGCTCTACCTTGGTCGCGTCGCCCGATTCCAAATTCGGATCCAATGACGGGTAGATAGCGGCCTAGGCCCGATCGTGAGCGCGGCAAGTGCAAGCCCTGCAGTAGATCCATACACTTGTGTACCGTTTCCTTGGAAGCGAATGTTGTGACTACACCATGCCGGACGGTGCTGGCGCACCCATCGATATTCTGAGCATCATGGTGAGGCCCACTTCCAGATCACAATCAGATCATTGCAACCATCGGGGTTCGACCATGATATCAGCGTGACCCACAGGTCTTGGTTAGAGGTACGGTCAAGCCCAGGAAACAGGACAGTCAGGACAGTCCAAGTCAGGCCTTCGCGGTGGTCTATGAGACCGTTCAAGAAGGGATGATCCAAAACGTTTGAGGCCCTCGCCAAGCGACGACAGGCCCGCTGCTTGCCTGCATCTTTACCGATGAGCAATACCCCACTGGTCACTGTAAGTGGGTGTGAGGTGGACCTGATATCGCGATCGTGGTCTCGCAAGCGCGAACAGTCACGACAGTCGTTACCCGACCCTGGTTCTGAATAGAATACTCGCACTCGCCACGTGTGGCAGAACACTCAGTGCCCACGAGTCTCGGAAAGTACCGCGCGTCACACTGAGGTACACGACTTTTCTCTGTGTCTTTTTTTTCTGGACTTTGGGTGGGTCCTGATCAAATCCCTCCCTGTCGTCTGACAGTGAGCTGGCTCCACTTGTTCGTGACTAAACTTATGCAAGATCCTCTTTTCACCAGAGCTATCCCCTATCACCGACTATTCACATTGAAATTTCTCGCCAAGCTGACAAATTTGGCACGTCTGTATTCTTCCATACGGGAAAACAATTTACCTGTGCTGGGCTACTGGGACGCTGAGCGTCTCTGGATGAGTTGAAAGCAGCCAGCAGGAATGTCGGATCAGACAAGAAGGGAGTTGCAGTCGGGAAAATTTGCATCGCTTTGGCAAGGCGCGACCATCGGCGCGAAGCCGATGCATGAGAAGTGTCGCGATTAACCGCGTGCACGCTGTGGGGTCATCCAGAGCTGCCACCTATTTTGAGAATGCGAATGCCGGCGACTCTTGGGAGATAACTCGGCAATCTGCTCACAAATTTCACGCATCTTTGTCTTGTGCGCCCTAATCTGCTTGCTTGTGCCAAATTCTAATTTGTCTCTTTCACATGTGGTGTGCCCCTCTAGCCTGTTCAGTGTATTTTGATGCGATTGATGGCCCCATAGAACCACATTGGATCCCAGATATTAGCTTCTGATCGACTCAGAGTGGGACCATTTCCGTAGGGCAACCCTCGGCACGATGACTTCACGTGGGACAACGTGCCGAAGTCCTTCTGATTGTTCCATCGGTAAGGATCCGCGAACAACAGCTAACGCTGTAGGTTTAGTACGACATTTCTCCCCGTACCCACCTTGCACCCCTAAAGATCACCACTGTTGCACAAGATCTCCATCGTTCTCGCGCGGCTGATGTCAGCACGGGGGGAGCATATGTTCGGCGCAATGGTTTCACAGTTGCTCTTGACACATAAGAAATGAGAAGACAAACCATGATATATCTCTTTCTTCCTTGCTCTACTCACTCCAGCCACAACATCACGTGGGGACCGCAGCTTGTGTGTACGAGGTATTTCACGCGGCAGGGGTTCGGGCATGAAAAGCTTCTGGAGCAGGGATGTATTCAATGACGATTCCACAATAGTACCGCCGGTACAAAGTGTGGCAACATACCCGACCGTGTAACCCGAGGGTCTGTGTCACCTACATATACACCCTCAGGCCTCCAATCATCGGGATTACCTCTCCCAGGTTGTGATGCCGTAAGACGCCCGCGCCACTCGACGGTGATCCCGTGCCAGGCACGGGCCGGGCTGGCGTTATGAAAATCTCAACACACCAGCTCTCTGCAGCTCTCTGCATAGGCAGGAACAATAAATACCTGTGGTGAAACACCAATGAATTAATATACCCGTCCTACAACATTCCTTGAGTATGTACCCTACAGACAGCCATACAGCTTATGGGGGCTCCCAAAGAATGGCTGGGAAGTGAGAACTGCCAGGCGCCGAGGGACAACAGGACAGGCGAGCAAAATATGAGTACGCCATCTTGCAAGTTGTCCCTTTTGAAGTTGTGGATTTAATTGAGCCAAAATTCATCCCTCCGTGAATCGTACGCCGAGAGTGCTCCAGGACGTCACATCGAGATCATCAAGATAGTTTACGGGAGGTCAATCAACGGGATACAGTATGAGAGGCTTCAGTGACACCCACTACTTTGGTATCACCAATAATGGAACCATAGAGTGCATTGTGTGTATATATATACATAACATTCCTGGATCTGCTATTGCAAAAAGAAAAGCGGCACCTCAGCCATGCCCAGCTTAAGCTCATAAACCACAAGCAATGGCCATTCGAGCCCCAGGAATAGCAGGTCCGAGCGACAGAAGTATACCGAGAATTTCCCAGACATCATAATCTTTTCGGTATAACTTGAAGAAAGAACAAACGTGCTATATCAACTACGCCCAGATTCAAGGGTCTGTCCCCATATGCTGCGCAAAGTAGCCACTGCATCTTACATTAGCAGCCGCCTGATAAACCGGTGAGCAGATACTAACTAGTTGCTTGACTATGTGGCCATCTGGGTATCAAAAATTACAAAAAGAAACAAGCTCTCATCAACACAGCAAGCCCATGTTGAAATAAGGGCAAAAGAATGAACCGTGCAGGGATCGAACCTGCAATCTCCTGATTCGTAGTCAGACGCCTTGCCATTGGGCCAACGGTCCTGTGATAGGAATCCAAGAAAAAAGAAGGGAACACAATGCTAATTTTATGCGAGTCAGCCAAAGCAGCGGTTCGTGCCGCATATATCCACCTGTACAGGGCGAACAAACGGGCGGGCTATCCCGCTAACAACCTCGGAACCTCTGGCTGGTTCCTTCGCTAAATATTGTGCTGAACATGCTAATGTTTTGGGCGCTGAGTTTCAAACCTTTTGGCCGTCAGTTACCAAAAATTGTACCCCATCAGGGAGCTGCATAATCCAGTCCGAGTTGTCATGTCACTCGGGCGTTACTCTGAGCCGCTTCGAACACCCGAACTCGGGGCAAAGGGGCCGGTGGCCGAGGGCCGTTTTCACACCGCGAGCGGCGGTCGGCTTTCAACACGGTAGTTTGAATACCATTCGGCCTTGGGAGACACTGCTATAGTCGCTCATAACTCAGATTCAGGGCGCAAATATATCGCGCACGCCCAGCCAATAGGGCAGCGTCAGGGGTGCCCGTACCCCTATCATCGGCTCGCCCCGACACCCTCGCCTCGGGCTCGGGCCCTCAGGGATGCGACGTCTGCTGTGCGCATCTTACGATCATCAAGGAAAACTGTCGCACTTCTCGGCACTCGCAGGACGCGAGTCCGAGATCCTTCCTGTCCAACACTCGGGATCCCGAATGAGACTCACGGTGACTTACACAGACGGTGTCGGCCTAGCCCGCTCCGAGAAGCATTATTCCCTCATCACGAACCCCTGGCGGGAGAATCACCTGGACAGTTATGACCGCCGCCTACAACCAGACTGCATAGCGCAGTGGCGCTGAATGGATTGGTATGTCGGTCAGCAGGCATATCTGGCTCATTCCAGGTTGCGTCGCGCGGCTCTGATCCGCTCCCAAGATCCTGGACTCGGCCGTGGTGGATGTTTTTCTATTCCGGGACGCCCCCCGTCAGCATTTGATTTTACATACTATATCACAGGCAGCACATAAGCAAGGACAAATAGAGTGGCAAAATAAGCCGTCACACGGTCGCACAAGTTTGCCACATAGCCTCTAGACATCCTAGGTGTTACTGTGTTGCGCGCCGAGTACTTACATCATCTCATGGGATGGTTTAATATAGAACAACATATTGTAAAATGACCGAGCACGAGACATCCAAAACATGGTATAACCTATCGTAGGACACTTCACCACGTAATAAGTACCATCGCACCACCTATCATATGCACAGTCCTGCGTTCACCTGCAGTTCATACCTCACCCGAGCAGTTGGATGCAAGGGGAAATCAACCGAGCTATTTTGAACTGAAGCCTTCGACACGCTCATGTTGTACCATGGTCGCTGGGGTTATTCCCTTTCCCCTTCCCAGTCATATTATCCATTCTTTCCATGGACTGCAAGCTGAGATAACACGAGTCCGTTTGGCTAATACACTCGCTGGTATTCCGGAGCCGTGCGGCGTACCCATCGTGGAAGGTGTCAAAGTTGAACAAATCACTCGAGGTAAGGTCCTCAATTATGGTGTTCATTGACGTGATATCACGGTATGTATGTAATTTTGAGCCATTGCAACGCTCTTGTCATTGCTGCATTCTTCTTTTTCTAGTTGGTGTCATAGCACAATAGGCTTCGTTCAATGTTGTTCCGTGATATGTGGGTGGGAAACAAGGAAAGGTACTTTAGACATCAAATGGCACCAATGACCGGCCTTGAAGTTTGAAACCGGCGCTTTATTGGCTATGTAGTTCTCGGCTGAGAACCAGAAGGTTTGCCACTGTCTTGACCGCTCTCCATAGATAATTCATCGCCTGTGCTCAGGGTGGTTCTGGCATAGAAAGAAGAGGACGGATTGATCCAGTCATCCGAGATATTGCTCGTATCAGCACACTCGTTCTTTTGCTTTAGGATAATAAGTTTCACCCGATTCTTACCTGGTCCTGTCCTCGAAACGCTCCTGTTCTGCTCCGAGGAGCCATTACCGACCCTGAAGCGCTGCCGCCGTGAACGGACTACTCGCTCTACGACGCTTGTTGGATATGGCCGGCTTAGGCATCGTATTCAGTGGTTTCATCATCTCCAAAACCCTGTTCCGTATAATTTCGTCCCATTGGAAGCTCGCGAACTCCTGGCGCGCTCGAATTGTATGCACACCTCCGTGAACTTCCTCAGCCCGTCCAGTGGCGCCGCATCCCCACTTTCTTCGCCCTCTATCCTGCTCCTGGGAGATTCAGAGGTGTGATTAGGAGTTCAAGAGTCGATGATCTGCTCAACAATCCTGGTTCTTCTTCATAGACCTATTCTAAGACTTTTCGAGACTGTGCTCGGATTTTCCACATGGCTGTTGGTTCCAGTGACTCACATAGCTGGTATTATGCAAGGAGAGACATTGCGAAATAGTGGTAGTGGGAAGTTGATGGTAAGATGTTGTCCGAGCTCCAGAGGATACCGGTTGAAAGTTCCAAGGTTGTTTGCTGAAGTGTTTTTCGTCGCTGGAAGTGCGTGATTCGACCTCGTCGTCTCTATCAGTATTTCCCACCCTCGTTGAGTGACCCGCATAGCTGCTTTGTTGATGAGATTGATAGACCGGGATGAACAGTTCTCCCAAGTTGATCTCTGAAATTCATTGTTGGACCGTCAATATTCGGCGTGTTCTATTTTTCCACGCTGTTTACGCGTGTTCGAGATCAAAGCATGGTAGACTCTTGTTCGTGGGCTCAGAAGGAAGCACATGTACCAGCCTACAAGGCTCTGCAACCAACGAGGCGACTTTTGCGCACAACGGTGCCAGAAGTGTAGCGTCACTAAATAATCAAGGGGCGTGGTCGCCCCGCAGAACTCATGCGCCAGGGACTGGCATAATCTAAACAATTCTGATTTAATAATACTTAAGCTTCATTCTATTCAGCACTCACGCCATGCACTATTAGAAACAATTAATCCCAACCTGCCTCCGAGGAAGACGGGCAACAATTCTATCCTCGCGCGATGCCCATCCTCCTCGCCTGCGCGATCATCTCGTCCGTCAGCTCCTTCTCCGCGGGCGTCAGGACGCCGTACAGGTGGTTGTCCGTGGTCAGGCAGCACATGTTGCCCTCGCCAAGGATCCACGCGCCGGGCTCGCGCACGTCGCGCGGCTCGATGAGGTAGCTCTCGAAGGTGGCGAACTTCCACTGCCGCCGTTCCAGGAACTTGTTCATGACCAGCCCTCCGTTGAACCAGAACGGCTTGCCCTCCAGGTCCAGGTGCAGCAGCTGCGGCGCGCACATCCGCTGGCTCGGCAGCGGGCCAGGCGACGGGGTGGCGGCGGCGGGACTGAGGTCGCCCTCGGGGTCGAATTCTGAGTCGATGACTGGGTCGAATTCGGGTTCGGTGCTGTTGTCGAGGATCGCCCACTGTGGGAGTTGAGACTTTTCTGCGTCCATTTCCTCGCGTGTCTTCATCACGCCCAGGGTTCCTGTGTCGCCCTGGTGGAAGACGTAGTCTGTGTCGCCGACCAGTTCAAAACCCAGCCAGAAGGTCTCTTTGTCGCCTGGGGGTGGAGTCTGTGTCAATCTCATGAAATAGAGCACGGCCGGCCTTGAATGAACTCACCATAAACCATGTCGTAGACTCCGACTTTTTTATCGTCCCGGTTCCCATCCCGGTCGGGCCCGTTCATCCTGGTGACAAGAAGCATTGCCATGAAATGCCTGTACGTGTCGATGACCAGCACACCACTCTCCTGCTGATGACCGCTATCACCTGTCCACAGCCTGCTCTGCTTGACGTTCCTTGAAACGGGTTGAGGGAGGATCGACTGCAGCCAGCTCCTCCTGAGTTCTGGCATGATCAGCCGATCCCGAAAGAACAATGCCCCCGTCTTGACATATCCTGGATCATCGAACATCACCTCAGGGTTTCGGAAGAAGAAGCTGTCTGAATCGATGACTATCGATTTGGCCGTATGTCAGTATGCTTTGCACACCCAGAGCTAACAACATCTAGACGGCCCTTTGAGGGACACGCCACCGCATCAAGTAAAAGCCTGCACTTACAGATGACCTCCCGAAAGCTGGACAGCAGGATGGCGAAAGGCTTGATGGCCCAGCCCGCGAGAGTCCAGCCCTTGTCGCGGACCATGGCCCCGATGTCCCGCGTCACCACACCCTCGAGGTCCTCGAGGTCCTGCCTGGAGTCGCGGTTTAGGTCGGCGTCGCTGCCGTACATCACCTCGATGGGCAGGTCGCACCCGAGCCTGCGCAGGATGGGGATCTGCGTGAGCAGGTACGCGACCTGGTCATTGCCCGCCGTGAGCGCGATGCCCCGGCCGCCCTTCTGGATGTGCGAGCGGAGGGTCATGTGGTCCGGGAAGTACGGCGCCGTGAAGGGGAAGAGCAGCTCGCTGAGCTGGACCAGCAGCTGGCGGTACGACTCGTACGCATGTATGGTCTCGGCCAGGTCGTTGCTGCCGTCCTGCTCGCTGGTAGTACGATGTTTCCCGTGGATGTACTGGATCACATCGTCGCGGATGTAGGTGCCGCCCTCGGAATCAGGCACCAAATGTAGATCCTCCCACGCCTCGAGGTACTTCTTGTATCTGCGTGTGCGGATCCCGAGCTCTCGGAGGCGTGCCTCTCCGGTCATTCCGTCTAGAGGCTGAAGAAGCCCGCGGACCTCCAGCTCGCTGGGCAAAAGGTTGATTACCCGTCCGAAAGCCTCGTCGAAGTCTTTGACGGGTACAACATCCTGATTCTTCTTTGCCCGTCCGCCGCCCGGACGCTTGGCATAAGTCCTGGGCCCGTCGCGATCTTGTCCGCTGAGAAATGTTTGATCCGCCAGCTCGGATGGAATGCTACGGTCAAGCCCATCGACATCGTCCCCTAAGCTTGCGTCTGCTGGAACTACTGCTTCTGATGTTATATTCTCTTCGACGCGAGGGGCGACATTCTGCGGCGGCAGTATGATTGCTGGTTCCCGAGAATATGGATAAAACACATATACCAAGCCCAGGGTCAAGAATAGTGGACATATTAACCAGAATAACCGCTGCTTCCTACGAGCCGATCTTGAGTTCCCTCGCCAGGGCAGCAGGGTCCGGCCTTCTTTCAAAGGCGAGTCAGGGGGTGAGAATAATACGCCCATGTTCAGGGGAATATCTAGACGAGGGTTTAGCATGTGCCGCACGACGATGCCGGGTAACTAAAAGGGCGACATGAAGAGCTGACAGCGGGCAGCCTTTTTCTGCTGGAAGTATGCGGTTGTATGGAGGGAGGACGGGACGGCGCGAGAATCCATCATGCTGGGTCGCGCAACGGAAATAGGAAGTCTACTGAAGAAAGGGATAAGTGAACACGCGCCGGTCTTTCAATAGATTCCAGTCAGGTCCAGCCCAGTCTAGTGGAGCCCATCAAGGGAGGTGTCAAGATTCAGCTGGGAGACGATGCGGTCTGGTGCTAGCCATCATGTTCATCCGTGCCAAAAATGGTGCATCTCGGGACGGCGTTCCGGGAGAGGTTTCCATCTTGCACACGGGCAGGCGGGCTGCTGCATCTGCATGTGACGGGAACATAGTCACCCGCTATGCCAAATGATCAAGTAGCCTTTCGCCCTGGATGGATAAGTCAAAGAAAGGAAGGTAGGATGATTAGCCTGTTGATGATTCTAGAAGAGCATAGTGTTGGCTTATTGGCGCCACATTCCTGGGCTCGAGCAAGCTTTGGGGAAGAGCGGAAGACCCTAGTCCGTGCTTAAGTGCTCTAACTAAGCTAAGCTACCTTGGGTAGCGTGACCTCTACTCATGTATGTCTCAGCTCCAAGTCACCGCAAGCTTCAAGCTCGTGCCAAATAGGGTTCTCTTCCTCACATGCCAATCTTTCTTACCAGTGCCTCGAGGGCATCCTCCTTCTCCTCCCCGTAGTCTGCATCATTAAGCTCTTCAAAATCGGCATCCTGATACTCTTCATCCGATCCACGACCGGATCGAGGCGAGGCGGGAGGAGAACTGCCAGTGCTCTCGTCTGCGATCAGGGAATGACTCGAGATGCTGCCAGCTGCCGGCGAGGTGGTAGGGGACATAGCGTCTTGTTGGCCCTTGACCTCTTCGCCAGTCTCCGTGAATAAGGTCAACATCTGGCCGCGCTGGACGACCTGGCCTCCCGACGTACGGACGTAGTCCTCACCGATTTCCCCGTCGGCAGCACTGTCTCCTCTCTCATTTGCGTAGCCTTCCTTCTTTGACTGTACATCTTGGAGAGGCTGTTGCGTCTCTCCCTCCAGATCAATGGTATCGGGTGAGACTTTGTCACCCGGTATATCGAATTCCCCATCTTCATCCGTCGGATCTCCGCCATTGGTCTGCTGGCGCTGTTGCTCTTCATCTTGGTTCTGCCAAACAGAAATCTGCAATGGCCGCACGTCGCCCCCTCGTCCCAATGCTACACGAGCAAGCTCTCGATGGAAGAGCCACGGGAAGCTGATCAATGGGGTTTGGACCTCCTCTAGTCCGCCATCGTGCTCTGACTTTGGCGTTGATCGCTCTCTGGCCGCGGCCCTCACCTCGTTGTGGGTAACAGTGTACATGGCCGCCACAAATCGGTCGAGCTTCTCGAGGTTGGCCATGGAGCTGGAAAACGTGAAACGCTGCATTTGAGTGTCCCCAGTCACAGCCGCCATGCAATCCGCTCGGAAGCGTTCTTTCAGTGCGGCCATCTCCCGCCCAACATTCTCTTGGAGCTTGTAATCGCTCCCAACACGAGGCTTGGAGAGAATGAATGTGGACCATATCTCAAACTCGGTGACAGGCGCCTCGTGCTGTCCCATCAGCCTGCGCATGGCGATGTCATATGCGGCTTTAATCTTGCCAGCCTTGACCAGGGTGTCTTCCTCCAACTGAAAGCGCGACAGGATGCGGGCGTCGAAGGGCATTTCGTAAGCGGCGTGGAATTCCTCAATCTTGATCCGGTCATAAATCTGGCCCAGCGCCGAGCTAGAATAGTAGCTGGGCTTCTTGTCCTTTTCCATCCAATGCGGCCACGTCCGAGGTTGAAGGTGCCTCTGCATAACTGCCGGTTTCCCAGACTTGATATAATCGACTGCTTTGGAGTGAAGCTTGGCAAGTTCGATGCCTGCTCGAGTTGTCAGTCTGCTCTGACAAGAATGAGATAGAAGAATGAGGACACGGCGACTTGCTTACATTTTGGGTGTTTGAC
The DNA here is from genome assembly GCA_038088545.1 of Diaporthe humulicola. NCBI lineage: Eukaryota > Fungi > Ascomycota > Sordariomycetes > Diaporthales > Diaporthaceae > Diaporthe > Diaporthe humulicola. The sequence goes on along the minus strand of JBBWSL010000045.1, from coordinate 105,255 downwards.
ACCCCATCGATCTGCCTGGGCAAAGTGCGCAGTGGCGATGCGGCCAAGGGAGTCATTCTTCATGTACTGGGCAAAGAACCTGGTGACGTCCTCGATCGTCACGTCTTCCGGCTTATCCAGCCCTGGGGTGGAAGAGTCTGCGTCGTGGTCCAGGGGTGGGTGATGCCACTCAGGTGGGACGAGTCGCTCGTCCCAGTAGACGAAGTAGTCATCACCGTCCATATCACCCCCAGAACACATGCTTGGAATATCTCTGTCTCCAGTCCTTGGGAAGACGACAACGTTCTTGAGATGTCGCAGCTCAGAAGCGTCTACTGCCTCGACTACTCGCACATCTCCAGGATGAAGCGATGGGTTCCGGCCGACGACGCAAATCCCAGTGATAACCTCATAGTCGGTAGTATTTCTACCATCGCTGCCTTTGATCGGGACTTGGAGGAATATTTGTGGGAGCAAGTCGACATTGTTGTCTTTCCTCCCCTCGGTGACTTGAGAGTGACCTCTCAGCACACCAATCTCGTCAACCACGCCGAAGACCATGGCACTGTTCTTGACACTGATGGCGAATTTGCTCTTTAGTCTCTTCAATACCCAGCACTTCCACAATCGAAGCAAGGTCCAAAGGAACGGCTCATTGAAATCCATGAACGTGTCTACCATCTCTGCCATGGTCAATGTCGTTTGGTTCTCATCGACTTGAGATCGAAGGAGTCCACCAGCCCTCATGGAATCAGTCAAAGCTTCGTCATACTCTTCGAGCTCACTGTCGAGCATGCTGACGAATACGGAATTGTCAACACCCAGCGCGACTAGAACAGGTATCACCTGCTTATTGAGCGTGGCATGGGAGAACGTAGAGGTCTTGATGATCTCGAGTCCGTTGTACACGGCCTTGAACTTCTCTTGAGAAGGTCGAACATGGACCTCGCTTGCAGGGACGTCAGGCCACGCAACGACGACGCCCTTGCAGCCGCCCATCCTGATCTGGAAACATGAAGGTGTCTCTGGCAAATCACGCTCGTTTGCGATCAATGTTGCAAAGAAGTGTGATATCTTGCCCACTCCATCGGTGAAATTCCAGATGTGGTCACCAGTTTGTCGCTGTATGTCACCAATCTGGCGAATTTTTGGTATGCTGATGCCATTGACTTGACGCGTTGTGGTAAAACACTGACCCATTCTCGCAGCAAATTTGCCAACGGAGCGGATATGTCGGAAGTCTCCCATCCATTCACGTATGGAGTCGCAGGTAACATGGTCGGTGTCACAAAAGAAAAATGCACCGTTCTCCCTGAATTGCGAGTTGCTGAAGGCCAAGAATCTGTAATGACGGTCACCGATGATGATGCCGTTGCGCAGGACTCTGTGAACACGAGTGAACAGGTTGTCATCCTTGGTGGAATCCTGTGAAGAGAAGATCTTGCCAAACGTGACTTCATCGGTAAATTGGACTCGGAGGAACCTGTCGTTCAGGTCAGAGTACTTGCGAAGGATTCGGTTGGTCAACTCGACACAAGGAGTTTTGAAGTAGATTGCGGTTGGAGTGATGACGGCCCTGCGGACTAGAGTCGCGTAGGGAGGAACTCTGGCATTTGGCCAGTAGTGCATGACCTTTGGGTCATCAAACATCTCCAACGGCTCAAAGAATTTCCTGTTGGCGTCGGCGATGCCTTCGAGCATCATTCTGGCCCTATCAGCATCGAAGCTGACGAGCCTTTCGAGAAACTGTGCATCAATGCTGTATTCATCGAGGAGGCCATGAGAGATACAGACCTCCAACTGGTACCGCACTGGGAAGTCCAGATGATAAGTATTTGTTGAGCCAAGGAGTTCCAAAGTCATCTCGGTCGAGTAATCAAGCAGTTTCCAGGCATTGGATACACCGGGATTGACGAGCTCAAAACTGTCGACTTGTACGATCTTGACGTTGTAGTCTGCCAAGTATGTGCGGACACTTTCCCACTCGCTGAGAAAGGAGTCCATGTCGCAATAGTAAGTTGTCCAGCGGCCAAACTCGACGAATTGACCGACTGGTTTCTCAATCCTGGCGGGAATGTCTTTCAACTTGTGCAACTCGCCGGATATGTCGGTCTGTCGGCCCCACAGGTCCCATTCCTGCCACAGCAACTGATCATCGTCATGAGAGACAGGTAATCGACCATAAAGTTTGGGAGGACTGGGTAGCAGCATGGCCAAACCCCAGGCGCCGTTTTTGCGGGTGCCCCAGATGATCTTTGTGGGGTGGCTGAAATCAATTTGCATCTTGAAGACTTTCAAGCCGTAACGGCCGACGTTGGCCTTGAACTGAATTTCGAATCGTCGCTTCGAGAAATCCGTCAACAAAACAACATCCTCGTAGCTGAATTGCGGCAAGTTCCACATGGTTGATTCCCCGGCCATCATTCCAAACATTAACTTTCTGGACGGGAATTTCTTCTGGCAGAGTTGTGGAGGGATTTCCTTGTCGCAGGGTGTTCGAATGCTGTACACATAGTATGGTCTTGCTTGAGAGAGCACTCTCACTTTCGAGGAATCTGCTCTGGTGACGGTGAAGAAATCGGCGGGTCCGCTCCATGTCGGCCATCTGGTCGGAGGCGGCTCGATGAGGACTCGCGCCTTTCCCGTTCTACTTCCATCGACGTTCTCACATATCTCGACCCTGACGGGGCTAAGATGGTTGGCATTCAAGGACTCCCAGATTTCTCGGATCTTGATGTCTTTTGGAAGTCCGAAGAGGTCAAGCGTTAAGCTCTGGGCGGAGCTCGGGACAGCACCTGTCAAAGGAGCGGTTGTGCCACGCTGTTGCGGGCGCTGCTGTAAATGCTGCTGTGGTTGTACAGGCACAGATCTGTTCTGCGGTGAAGATGGGAGACCCCGAGCGCCGTTTGTCCGAGCTGGAACATTGCTTCGGGCCGAATGGCCTGAATTAGGACGCAAAGGGCTGGTTCGTGGGGGCGGTGAGTTGCCACTGGGAGTGTTTGGAGTACCTGAAGATAAAGGTAGTCTCCGTGTGACGGATTGGGTGTTGAAGTGGAAGGAGCCAGCCATGTGGTCCGCGACGAGAGAAACACTAGATGGAGAAGTTCTGGATCTGCCACCAGAATGGTGTGGGATTGATGCAGTCTGGGCATTGGCAGGTTGTGTGGAGTTACTAGACTGGGCCAAAGGACCTCTGCCAGGTAAGGTGGGAGATCTGCCCTGAGAAGGCATGCTGGTGCTGTGATGATGAGGATCGCATTCGAGGACGGGAAGTGGAAGTGTGGTGTCGAGTAGAAGATCAGCAATGAGCAAGAAACCTCAGCTGGCGACAAGGGAAGTCTTCAAGCACTGAATGCCCACGTGGTCGGGAGCTGTTTGCCGTTGTCCGTTGACGCGTGAGGCGTGAGGTGAGAAGCCAAGAAAACGAACGAGGGATCGAGGGGCTGCAACGCGTTGGCTTTTTATCTGGCCTCAGAAAGTAGGAAGCAGTCCCAGAGACCCAAATGGAGAGTAATGAACAATGTGAAGTGTGGGAGACCTGGTGTTGTGGTCGGGCGCAGAATGGGAAACAATAGGAAGCTTGGTCTGGGGATGGTCGAAGCGGGATGAAGAGGGAAGGAGCTCTGAAGGTTGGTCGAAGGCCCTCCTCAGAGTGACCACAAGCAAGCAAAGGATGTCTGTGGGCCAATGTGTAGACTTCACCTGCACCTTCGTATTATGCAAACTGCAGCAATCGCGTGAGGGCGACAATGAGGGAGGCACGCCCTGGCTTGCATGTATGCGGGAGTCCGTCGGGGAGACACTTCCAATCCTGCACAGGACTACCACCCGCAAGTAGCCCAATCCCCGTCTGATCTTTCGACCAGGAGCAGAGTACCTAAACAATGTGCTTTTTGATGTGTGCTAACTTGTGTGCGCCTCCCAACCGAGATAGGGAAACAACAGCCAATGCTTTCCTATGCCACTGCCAAACCCACTTCAGTAAAATGCAACTCAATGCAAGAGGGACCAACCACTTGATCCATTCGACCTCACTTTTGTGATCCCAGACACCACCCATCCCCCCTTCCACCCGTTTGCTCCGTCCGACGTCTATCCACCGCCTGATACTCCCAGAGCCACTCGGTGCCGTTACGGTTGGCGATCAAAGATCTTGCCAGGGTTCCTTTGCAAGCAGTCAGCCACAAGACATCACCACTCACATGCAAGTATCGTCAAGGCACACTCACATAATCCATCGTGGATCCAGGGACGCCTTGATGTTCCGCATGACATCCAGCGTATCGGGCCCGACCTCGAGCAAGAGACTCTCCTTCTTGCCCCACCCGATCGAGTGCTCACCGGTACACGTGCCCTCCATGTCGATCGCACGCTTCACCATCTTCTTCACACACTCCTCGACCTTCTCCCGCTCGCCGTTGGCAGGGTTGTACAGGATGCTCTCGTGAAAGTTGCCGTCGCCGATGTGCCCCAGTATGGAGGCAAACAGGCCAAGATCATCCATCTCCTTCTTGCTGACCTCGATGATATCAGCCAGCCTGCTGAAGGGTACCGCCACATCGGTGCTCCCTATCACGTAAAAGTTAGCCAACTCACCACACTTGTAGACAAAAGAATGTGACTGATGGCAAGGAAGAGGGCGGACTCACAGACTTCCTCCCCGCCCTTCCGCAACGCAAGCATGCTCCACAGGCTCTCCTTCCTGGCACTCCACAGCAGCTTCTGCTCCCGGGAGTCCTTGGCAAACTCAAAGTTGGAACCGCCGTTGCGCTTCGCAATCCGCTGCACGCTGCTAACATTCTCCTTCACGGACACCTTCGTGCCTGAGAACTTGAAGAACAGCGTCGGGACCTCGTCCCACACGCGCGGAGCCGTCGCCCCGCCAAGGTTGACCACGCGCATCTGCACCTCGTCCATGATCTCCATCGCCGCGACGGGAACCCCCGTCTGCATCACCTCGGCGGCGGCCGCCGCCGCATCGCGGATCGTGGGGAATGTCACAACCGCCACGGAGAGGTCCTCTGGGACAACGGCGAGCTTGAGCGTCGCTGTGATATTGTGTCAGACAGGCGCGAATTTTGGCTTACTGGGATAGGTGGGGTTGTTTTACCTTCTGTCACCAGGCCCAGAGTACCCTCGGATCCGACGAAGAGACCATTAAGATTATATCCTGCCGAGGACTTCCTCGGCCGCCGTCGCGTCTTGACAATTCTCCCATCAGAAAGCACGACAGTCAAGTTGATGACCCAGTCTTTCATCGTGCCGTACTTAACGGCATTGGTGCCAGAGCAGTTTGTCCCAATCATGCCTCCGATCTTCGCACTTGGGCCTACCTCGCTTGGTTAGTCTTCACGTTGACGTGGCATGGCGTGGTGTAACTTTGCCGGGCACAGTTGATACAGGGCTTTTTCAATTTGTGCCAACCTAGTCCGCGATCGCAGGACAAACTCACCAGGATCGACTGGGAAAAACAGTCCGCTGCCCATCTTGCTCAACTGCTCATTCAGGTCCTGCCACCCGATAGATGGCTGTACCACGACGTCCATGTCCTCTTGGTTGAACTGGACAATCTGGTCCATGTAGGCGAAGTCGACGCTGATGCCCCCAAAAGGGGCCGAGAAGTTTCTGGTTCTCGTCAGACAAAGTACAGATACACAATACAATCATCGACTTATAACAGTGCGAAATGGTCTTGTAGTGTATGACCTTGACCGCTATAATCATCAGGATAGAGAATTGTAATTAAAAAAGCAGAGCCTACCCCTCCAGGGATGTCCCGCCCGAATAAGGGATGATGGGAACGTGGTACTTGTAGCAGATCTGGGCAATGGCACTCACGTCCGCCGTGGACCGCGGGTATGCTACAGCTACTGGAAGGCTTTCCGTATTCACGGTGGACCACTCGGAGTAGCCATGCGCGTGGAGGTCGTCCGGGTCCGTGGATATTATGTCCTCATCGGAGCCTATGGCGTCTCGAATTTCTTGGATGGCCTGCATTGTTCTGTTAGCCCTGCGACTCGTTTGCCCTTCTGTGAAAGGACTCCGTCTTCCGCCTTTGGCAGCTAGCCAAGTGGGCTCTTACAATCTCCATCTCTCTCATGCTTGCATACCGCATTAGCGGCTGCTTGCTGTCCAGCAAAGTCCCCTTTCCGTTCCCGCCTGTCGCCAGCGTCGCGAGCCCCCAGCCCAGGACGCCTGCGAGGAGAGCGACTCCAAAGACGCCGTTCCCAGTCCACGCCGGGGCCGAGTCACCTCCGGCAGCAGCCGAGCTGGGCTCAGCCTTTGTAGTGGTCATCGTACTGTTGGTGCTGGCATTTCTCTGGGTCTGTTTTGCTGTGATCGGCAATGCAAGCGACGGCCGCAGGTAAATTCCCCTGCAGGAGACAGCAGCGCGCCGCCCGAGGGCGCAGGCAGGCGGCAAAGCCCTCCAGGCCGATCTGACCGACATGCAGGCGACGGGGTTGGGTGCAGCTGCCGAGTATCACAAGCCTGGCCTCTGATTGGGAGCCAGACAGCTATTATGCAGTCTATTGTGCTCAGTACTGGGAGATGCCACGGCAGTTGCTGCAGATCCAAGACAACCTTGGGAATACTCCTCGTGTAGACCAGTGGGGTGGTTTTCTGTGTCAGAAGAAGTCGACGACAGAGCTCGCATGAGCGAGAAACCAGTTGGGGAGACGTGTGATGACTGATGTAGACTGCAAGATGAATCGTGCGGCTTTAACCGATATGCCGTGCTAGACACCAAAAGATTTTATGTAGGTGTGCGAAGTGGTGTGGTCAACTCAAGAAAGGAGGCTAGATATCTACTAAGCAGGACTGGGTAGGGTAGCAAAAGATGACGGCAAAATTGACTCGTAGGTGATAGGAACAGAGTCTAGTGTACCGAACAGCCTGAGCTGGATACGGGGTGTGTGAGGGATCAAGGCAATACCTTGAGTAGGTAGGTGGTAGTCCTGCCAAGGAGTGTGCGGTTCTAGATCGGATCGATGAGAAGAGAGAGTGGTAGGCGTGGCACTTGAGGTCATCACACAGGCAGGTGTGCTTGACAAGTGGGAATCCCGCAGGAGAGGCGAGATATGGGCAGCCCGATGGACACGGGAATGGGATGTACACGAGCCCATTTATATCACATCTATGAGCCCGCTGTGCTGCCAGCCGAGCCCGGGGTGCAGTCAAAGGCGACCGACCTTGGTCCCATGAGTGGAGTGGATGCTCCAAGACCCAATCGGTGACATGAGGGGGTTTGACCACTCTGCCAACGAATATATGGAATATAGAGGGAAGAAGGGGGGCGGAGCCCGGCAGCTAGGTTCGCAGACAGGGAAGGTGTCTGTTGGTGCTGGCAGAGAAGGGCCACGACGAGCTGGATGTGACAAACGTTGTCGTCCAAGACATTAGGAGAAAGAAGGAGTCTCGTGGTGCGGAGGCGAGGCGGCTACTGGCCACCGAGTGAGTGATGGAACCGACAGAACCCTGCCGAAAAGCGTTGGAAGGATCTGGATTGCAAGGCAGTGTCTAGTTCATGGCATGCGACGGCTGCCCAGCTAGGTACCACATTGACGGATTAGTCTACCTTGTGCAAAGGGGCCAGGGCCATAGGAAGAGGGCCGAAGCAGAGGGATCACGCAAGCTGTGGGATACTTCGGCATCCCGCGTATTTCGCCGGCTCGAGCAAGGGTTCGTGCCGGTCGAAGCCTCTTAGCCCCGTGGGGTGGATCGGATGCTTATGGAGCTGGGAAGCCGGCCCAGCGCTTGCCAGCCCTCTTCGAGCTCGAATTCCGACCTCGCTCGCCTTGACTCCTCATGCCATTGATGTGCGCTAGGGGGAAACAAGCTGGGCCTTTCCTACCAGAGCCGCTTGAAGAACGCCGAAGCTGAGCAGGTCGGGTCCAGGCGACGTATTGTCAGACACAGGCTCCCAAGCCCTTGCCGGCGACTAGTCAGCCGCAGGTGGTGTCTTGGTGCCTGACCTCTGTGTGGAGAGAGTTGCTTCTTGAAGCCCAGTCGCTCGGAATTCGCCAAGGAGACCCAGGAGCCTTCGGCAGATCCAACCCATCCCGTCCTACCACGCGCGCAGCTGGTGTAATATCGCCAGAAGTTGCGGTGACGGACCAGAGAGAGTGGGAGAAGGGCGTGGTGGAGGGACGGCCTTAGCTGTCAACCTCTCTCGCCGCGCTGTTCCGGTGTGGACGAAGAACGGCCAGCGAGTGACGTACGCATCCAGTTGATGAACCACCAGGCACGGGACTGTAAGACCATGCATGCGCTCAACCCTACCACTAGACACAGAGCGTAGGTGGAGGGGCGCGACGGAAGCTCACGGTCGAGCTCGGGGTCGACATCCACCCCCTCGGCAGGGCTAGGCCTGCAAGAGCAGTCGACGTGCATGCGAGCTACTGCAAGAGGGAGCCAAAACGACGACGAGGTGCCAGCTGATCGCCCGGCCGGCAGACAGGGCAGGGTGCCGGTCCAGAACATGCGTCCCATTACGAAATATCCCGTGTGGAAGTCACGGTCCAGGAGGCTCGGAGATGCGGCGGTGACACAGCCGTCGCGTTGTGGCGGCGAGGCGTTTTCTGGGGGCGGGCGGGCACATGCTTCTTTCTCCCCCAGACTTTGCAAAGCGCGGGGAAAGGTGTCAAAATCGCCTGTGGTGGAACCGAACGGGAACGAAACCGGTCCCACTTTGTGGAACACCTGGTGGAAGGCTGAGCTGTTGTTAATGTGCTGTTTCGGGGCAATCGTTGGCGACGGCTGGAGGTCCAACCAAGGTCAAGCCCGATGCTTGGTTTGCCCCAGGTCGATCTGATGTGTTCGTTCAGCCCCACCGCCTGGCGATTAAACCAGGCCGCGATCATGGCGCCCTTCCCCCCCGTGCCCGCCTTCCAGAATAGGTATTCCGAGCCACTCCCACTTAACTACAAGGTCCCACCTTTTCTCAACCCCGGATCTTTTGGAGGTCTTGACTGGATTCTGTGACAACCAACTGCTCTGGTCTTGCACCACAGTCACCAAGTTGGTAGGATCAATTCCAGCTCGCGTAAGGGCCGGAACCCTGACCAACCGTCTGCAGGTACCCAGACGCATACAAGAATCACAGATATTGTGCATTCGTTCCTACACTGTCCAGGCACATCATCCTACCTGTACCGCGCATTGACTGGCCGACTTATATGACGCCCTCCTCAACACCTGTTGTGCAACCAACACGATGGAGAAAATCCTGCGCCGCAAGGCACCAAGGCTGAGAGCCTGACTGTCGGCGCCTAACGCAGCCATACGTCGGTGACCAAAGGGCGTACACACCAGAGCATGTGGCAACTTCTGTGCGAGGGCAAAGTCGGTGTGCTTCCTGCCTCTCTCTTGGCCTGCTTCACAATGGCCCGCGGCACCAGAGAAAGACTTCAACAACAGCCCCGGCAGACACAAGGCGACAGGGTACGTGTAGACGACCCTCCCACCAGCCCCGCGAGACTCAACGGAAACGGGGCGAAATCCGAATCTTACACAACCTCCGCTTCCCTGTTCTAGGCCTACCTCCTGCAACCTCAGTCGGTCACGAGAGGGCGTCCCATCTGCCCCTGAGTGGCTGGAAGAACGGTGCGTAGCACGGCAGCCAGGCTGACCATGAACTTGAGGGGTAAGTAATCAAAGTAAAGTGAGGTAAGCTGAGGCGGTAACCCTTCCGTCCACCCACATCGAGACCGCCTTCTTTTTCCTCGCCTCTGTACGCTGTACAGGGGAGCACACGCCGCGCCTTCGCCTCTCTGGTACAAACGAGTTTTCCTCGATGTACCTGACACATTGTTCTGTAGGGCGCCACCTGTGCAGAGCCTGCTTTGTAATTTCGGCGTAGGACGGCTAAGGAAAAAGAGAAGAGAAGAGAAATTTGGGTTGACGTGAGATGAGAAACTCTATGCACACACGCTCACGCCTAAAAGCTGTCGCTGATCACTTTCGCTGTTACCAAACTGCAATGCGAGGGCGCGGCTCACTACTTGCTTCTTGATAACTACTCACTTGAGGGGTGGCGTCGGTTTGCTGAGGGTTGCTTGGGAGGCATTGCAGGAGCATTGGGAAGTCGAGACTCGTTTTGGTCATACATACGCCGAAAGTCAAATTCCCTGCTGGCGAGCATGCTGGGTGACGCTTGTGCGAGCAGACACTGACTATTGGTCGGGTCACACATATGCTTGCATATCGTGGGTCTTCTCCGAGCAGGCTCAGAGCGAGTGAGACATTGGAGCTGCCTGGGCCATTGGTCCGACCGGAGACCAATGCGATATCATGCAGTCATGCACAGAACGGAGCATAGCGCGACAGAGCATGGTTATTGGGAGAGAAGGTAGGACGTTTGCAAGAATTGATTGACCCGTCGACATCTTCTGGTCGACTGTTGGGTATTTGCTATCTACCATAGCGGAATTCAAAGCCGTAACGTCCGTAACTCCTTGACCATGCTGTCACTTTTTGTGAAACCATTTTGCCTTTGACCATTTGACCCAGAAATTTCATCAAGCATTTACTGACCAGCGATGGCGTGAGCACGGCGGCGATCACGCTCCTCAGCGATGGTAAGCTTGACACCCTTGCCCTTGGGCAGGGAGATCCAGGGCTTCTCAGCACCAATGACGAAGACGTTGGACTCCCGGGTGGCGAAGGTGTTGTCAATGGCATCCTTGACGTGGACAATGTTGAAACCACCATCGTGACGCTCACGGTGGGTGATGACACCAACACGACCCATGTTACGACCACCGGTGACCATGGCCAGGTTACCAATCTCGAACTTGACAAAGTCGTCAATCTTGCCAGTGGCAAGGCTGCGGGGCGTGGGTTAGCCCAGTCGTCCTGAGAGGTAGTTTGGAGCGTTTGGACGCGCGGGTAGACTTACTTGACCTTGACAGTGTCGTTGACCTTGATGAGAGGGTCAGGGTAGCGGATGCTGTGGCGAAGCAGGTTAGCTATCATGGGGTTTATTGAGACATACCAACCGCGGATGATCTCGCTTCGATCGAGAATCGCTCTTCCATCGACCGGGGCCGACGTGGGAGGATTCAACCAAAGCTTGGTCCAACGGCTGACAGATGTCGGAAGAACTCACGTTCTCGCATCATGCGTAACCAAGAATGGGATACCGCCACGGCCCAGCTGGACACGCTTGACCTTGCCGAGCTTGTACTCGGCCTCCTCGGCCTGGATGCGGTGGACCGTGAAGCGGCCCTTGGTGTCGTAGACGAGGCGGAAGTTCTCGCCGGTCTTCTCGATGCTGATGACGTCCATGAAGCCGGAGGGGTAGGTCGTGTCGGTGCGGACCTTGCCGTCGACCTTGACCAGGCGCTGCATCAGGATCGACTTGACCTCGCGGCCATTGAGGGCGTACTTGAGGCGGTTGCGGATGAAGACGACGAGGGGCAGGCAGTCGCGAGCCTTGTGGGGACCAGCAGAGGCCTTGGGGGCGTAGGTGCCGGACAGTTTGTCCAGCAGCCAGTGCTTGGGCGCACTGAGGCGCTTTTGGTGCTTCTTAGCTGTTCATCAGGCTGCAGTCAGCATCGTCGTCGCGGTGTTGCGAGAGTGGCATCCATCGAAGCCGAGAGCCCGCTCGATTCACAGGACTGCGAACGAAGCAGCGCGGTTGCACCAAGTCGCAGCATTCCGTCGCGCATCAAACAGGCTTCGGCATCGAGAAAGCTGAAAAAGGTCGAGGTGTTGCATAACTTACGTCCTCTACCCATCTTGGCGGTCTGTTTGTGGGTGGCTGTCGAAAATGGTCGTCTTGCACAAGCTGGCGGAAGGAAGAAGTTCGCAGGATGCCCGGCTCGATTGAAAAGTTGCTTTGCACCCCCGAGATTTTGCAGCTTGTGGGTTCACTAGCGGATCCACGTGACAAAGATGGTCCGTGCATATCGACACCCCCCTCCCCCCGGCTTTCTTTCCACTTGAGAACCAGCCCGGGGGTTCGGGTTGGACTTATACTCCAACTTCACCCTCACTTGTGTCGTGTTGAAAGCCTTGGGATCTGCAGCAACAAGACCACTCAAAGCAGTTCAGACCTTAAATGTGCACATCATATACGAATGTGGTAATATCCGTTGGCAAAATAGGAACTGTCGAGCTGTTTCTGTCACTGAGGAGTTGAACAACATGAAGGGGCGGTCCTTGGCATGAGAGAGTGAGAGTGTGTGTGTGTGTGAGAGATAGAGAGAGAGAGGGCAAGGTTGGGCAGCCAAATTGCTTCGCTGGATTCTAAGATTGCTCTAGACTCTAGAATGACAGACCTACTGACAATTTTGCACCGGCCTCCTTGTGGGCTATCTCGAAGACCCTCCCAATTACTCCGTGCTGGGCTCCTGCGACCGCAGCATTTCACTCATGACACGCTCCATTGTAACGACAGAATTCCACCATATCTGGTCCCATACAAAATCCACGGCAGGTCCCTCGCCACGCCGGACTCCCGTTGCAATGTCCAAAGAAATAACAAGATGAAATAGAAGTAGAAAAGGGGGCTGTGGTAGGTGGAGGAGGCAAGATCTCGACAATATCGAGTCAAACCGTCACGCCGCCACGGTCCCCGGGGCCATCCCAAACGATGGCCTGCAACTTGCTGCCTATGCAGCTTCAGTCGAGTAATAATCTCGAGATATCCATGGCAACTAGAGGCCCATCTCCATCCAATGTTGAATCCCTGGCGTACGAGTCCAGCCCAGGCAACTCATTAGGGTTGTTGGTCGCTGTCGAGCTCTGCGGGGGTAGCGTGGCCGTCCCAGACCACTTGTGAACCATCATGTCCTCCCTGGATCCAGACCTGTTCAGGTGCGGCTCTAGGGTCATCAAGGAGTTCTCATTGACCCTCGTGTTCACGGATGGTTCCATGAGGTTACTCCTCGCCCTCGACGGCGTTGGTGCAGTCTCCTTGGCCTGGATCTGCCGTTCCTCAATCTGCTTGTACGTATCAGGATACTTGTTCCGCACCCGATCCCTCAGATCGGTGGGCTGTCTGCTAGACAGGTCGAACCTCGGGTCGCGCTGGATCTTGGTCCAGGCCGGCCCGTAGAGCTGAAGCCCCTCGAGGATTTGATCGTCGTCTTGCTGTGTGAATGGCCGTCTCTCTCGACGGTGCGATTTCTTGAAGGGGCCATGAATGCCCATCTTCTGGAGGTCCTCCAGCTTCTTTCGGTGCGCTCGGCTCTTCTTGGGTTTCGACGTAGAGTCCGAGTCTTGTTGGGCTGATTGTGCCTGGCTCGACGATGCACCCTGGTCGGCCTCCTTCTCCCAGGACGACGCCTGCGGCTCATCTGGATCTGCGAGTATGTCCTCCAGCAGCAGCGCCGTCTTCGTCTTGCTTTTCAGCTTCGGCTCGGCGGGCGGAGCACTGGCGGAGGCCTCCTGGTTAAGACTCTCCTTGCTCTTGCTGTGCGAGACGCGCAGCTCATCTGGGCAGCATGTGCGGAACCGATCTTTCAGGTCGCCAGCCGTCCGTCCGTTGAAGTTGTACACGGGGTCGTCCAGGATGCTCGTCCACTTTCCGACCCCGTATTTGTTCACACCGAGCAGAAGGTCCCTGGTCTCTTCCTCCGACCATTTCCTCCGTGGTTTCGCAGCCTTCCTCTTCACCTTGGCCAGGCCCTTGTCTGCCTCTGGCGTCGCGATCAGATCCTGTTGCGGTGGCGGCGCTGCCTTTTCATTTGCATCCTGCTCAACATTAGGCATCACATTGGTGGTGTACTCTTTCAGTGGGTGTATATTCGAGGGGTTCTCATTATCCTCGAGCGCGATCGGAGGGAAGACGGCCGCATTGGGTGGGGGTTCGTACAAGCCATTGATGATGGGTGGGACGATGTTCTGGGCAGACTTCTGCTTCTTCAATGGCTGCGGCAGGTGCATGATATCGTCTTTGATAGTCACGGCCCTCTGGCGCTTCTTGTTGGTCGCATCCTCGGTCGAGAGCGACGACTCGGGCGTCTCGTCGAGGATATGGCTTAGTGACAGCTGCGAGTCGTTGACGTCCGGGTTGTCGTAGAGCATACGCAGAGAGATGCCTCCGCCCGTGTGCCGGAGCCCACCGCCTTCAGGATAGCGTCCATTGTATTCCTCTGTGATGGAGGCCAGCGGCGGTATGTGCTGAGGTGCTCTGGACGTGGACTTGTCACTCCTCCCATGTTGACTCGCATCTGGCTCCAGTGGCGGCAGCGAGAAATTCGAGGACTTGGCAAAGCTGCTGAAGCTCTGTATTGGGGGAAGATCGGGCGGGGGGTAGTTCGAGGTCTCGGGAGAGTTCGAATCATTCAGCAAGTGCATCAAGCGCGGTTCAATTGTCGCCATCGTGACATCCCACAGGAACAGGGGGCAAGGCCCGCTGTGAGGAACCCAGAGGATCGAGAGTGCGGTCGTCGAGTCGATACTTCGCAGCCATGGAAAGGGGCCCCCAAGTCCTGTTGCGAAGGACACACTATCTCGAGGGTGGCGTGCGGTTGGGAGCAGCAGACGCGGGGTCCATTACCCGGAAAGTCAAAGGTTCTCTGCGAAAATCAACATTGGCTGGCCCTGGGACAATCGTGCAATGCAACGGGGCGGCTTCATCGCGGGAGGAGCCTTGGATGAGCCGGGCGCGAGGGTCGAGTCCCATCCAATTTGCCTTTGGGCCGAGGGGTCAGACTCAATCAGAGGACCCATCTCTGTCGTACAAGGATCGTCGCATTACACCCTCTTGTCCTCGTGCAGGGGCTCAGGCTTGAGAAATCTCCTCGGAAAGAGAAGTTATTATTACACTTGACTGATGTTGTTCTCAGAAGTATTCTGAAGGAGCGAGGTTGCTTTTTGCATCAGGGGTACTTGCGGTAACGCGGCCCTCTTATCACCCCGGCCTCGTATGTAGGTGCACAGTCTGTTCAGAGACTGACAGGCTACCCTGGGCTGAACCAAGCATGGTGGTGTTTACACAGACCCCCTACTCCAGACTTGCTAAGCGTCCTCCCCAACTTTGTGCCTTCCTAAGCGATCAAGGTGGGGCGCCACTATCACTATCTAGGTACTGTACGCAGTGGGCGACATTCGACACTCAGCAAGACCCCAACCTCAAACGTCCGTCCTGTCCATTGTCCAAGCCTGTAGAGACGCCCCAAAAAACCTACAATTGATATATCCTCCGAAAGCAGTTTCAGTCACCCTCTTGAAATCAGACCACCCAACAATCGATCTCGTCAGAATATTGGAGGAATCCAGAATAAAGATCGTACTCACTTGGCGGTTACGCACACGATACTAAGCGCTGCCTCACTTTAAGCAGTAATCATGTCGTCGCGCCTTCCTGCCTTTCCTCGCTTCATTTTCACCATCTTCGAGCCTCTCAGCCTGTAAGCCCAAGGAAGACTGTTATATATTCCTTCCAAAATCGAGGACTAACATCATTCCAGCATTGCCGGCTGGGCCGGAGCGACGATAGACCCGTCCTGGTTCGTGAAAGAGCAAACCTCAACGCCAAGCCTCACCGTGGACGACAACACCAGGCTTGTGGCGCTCCAGCTCGGCAACTGCTACGGTCTGCTGTTCCTCGCTGCTGTCGCTGTGCTTTACACAACGACTGAGCTCAAGGTTGTGCGGAACTACCTGATTGCTCTGTGGATAGCTGATATTGGGCATATTGCCGTGTGCTACGTTGGCCTGGGGTTTGAGAGCTTCGTTGATGTGACATCATGGAACAGCATGACTTGGGGGAATGTAGGTGTGACGGTAAGTTGTGTCTTCTTTGAAGAACCAGAGGCTTGGCTTGCTAACGGGCTTCGAGGCGTTTCTTTGTTTGACACGGACGGCGTATCTCGTAGGTTTCTTTGGCCCGGATGGTCCTTCAGGTGTGAAGAAGATACAGTGAGGGGTTCACTCTGATATGTCTGTCGCTGGCGACAATTTGGCCATACCATTACAACAATCCTTCGGCGACCTGCGCCATTCGTCACCTCCCACAATGGGTGCAGTGCTTCTCTGGTTTCCACGCTGCGGAATTGAATCCTGATTGCCTAGCTGTTGCACGAATTGCAGCATTGCAAGTCCGTCTGGAGAATTTTGGCTCTCTCCTTGAGTTGTGTGTACAACAAGATTCCGGGTTACGGGAAGCTTTTGGCATCTTGACATCGTTTACGAAATCTATGGCTGGCTGACGAGTCACAGAACAACCAGCCAGAGATGTCCGATTCACTGTGGTTTGGACTAGAAGCAAGGTCAAGGTTCGCATTTCATAACTCGTCTAAACCGTATTGCCACCAGCCGCGCTCCTTGCGTATGGTGAAGCTGGCGACACCTGTCCGACGTTATTGCCATACCCAGAATCAGAGACAGTCTCTGCGACCGTAGTCGCAGGTGAAGAGACTGTAAAAGTCGGCGCTAGACTCTCCCTCCTCCCCGACCCGTCCGTGTTGCTCGTCCTCGTGCTGACGTTCCTACCAATATCGTCCCCTTCACCTCCGCTGAACCCAGTGAAGCCGCTGTACCTGACGCCCTGGTCCGGCACCGCAGCGGGCAGCTCCACAGGTGCATATGAGCAGGCGCTGGCCTCCGGGATCTCGTGGATCTGATTACCTGCAGTAGGTAGTTCCGTCGAGTTCGAATAATGGTGGAACTGATGGTGAGGGTGCAGCTGTCCCGGTGCTTGTGAGCTGCCCGCATCGGGAGCACTCAGCTCCGCCTTGTCATAGACCCAGCCCGCGACCCCGTCGCCTTCCCTGGCCTCGCGACTGGGCAGCTCCGAGCTCCCGTGCCCGTTGTCGAACCATGGCCGGCCAGCGTCCGGGTTTGTCGACGGCGGCGAGATGGAACCAAGCGGAGGCGATGAGTCGCTAACTGATTTGCGTGGCAAATTATGCGCAGCCATCGCCATGTTGGGTTGGTTTGGGTTCTGGCCGTTGTTATTGTTGTTGTTGTCGTTGTCGTACTTGTTCCGCCGCTGCCATCTCCGGTGTCGCCGATGTCTCCAGTACATGAAAACGAGGCCGCCGAGGAAGATTACAAACACCATGATACCAATAGCAATCCCAGCTTTGGAACCATTATCTAATGGTCGAGCCGGGCTTGCAGTACTTGTTGCGGGTGCGGATGTTGTCGCTGTTGCTGGGTCTGTGGTTGTGGCTGTGGTTGTGGGAGCCGGAGCCGCCACAGCATCGTCGTCGTCGTCAGGCGTATCGATTCCGTCGTCGTCTTGTCTCCATTCTAGCTTTCTTCTGAAGCTTGCGGCAGTGGTCTCCTTCGCCAGCAAGAGGACGAGGGCGATGATGTCCAATCCATGTTCCGGCATGATGGGCTCTTGATGCTTTGGGCTTTGGACTCTTGGCAGATTTTGTTCTCAGAGTAACGAGACCGGGTTCCAAGTCATGCCAGAAGAAGACAAGGGAATCAGTTATAAGATAGAGAAACATGACCAAGACTTTTCCTCATGTGCTCCCCCATATCCCGTCAAAAATAGACTCCACAGCCAAGCACACACCGTGGAGACGCAGCGATCGGCTAGTCGCAAGCACTCGTACCATTTCCTTTGCCATGGCGATATAACCATGGGGCTTGGGCATATCATAACAGATTGCTAGGCACCCCAGGCCGAATGAGAGACGGGTCTGGAGTTTGGGCCATCTTGGCCGCGCGGATACTGGGTGGACGAGAAACGCGGAGCGAAACGGTTCGTCCCCAAGAGTCTGGGCTGGGGCTCAGCAAGGTTCCCCAGAAGCTAATTACTCGTGCTATTTTGTCGATCCCGGGCGAACACGGGCGCCGTTACAGGTGACCGAAGGAGGCTGTGAAGGCTGAGTTATTATAGTAGTAGATCAGGGCCAAGTTTCTGGGTTACACAAGTTCGTCATGACGATGCCCAAAGACTGCTGCAGGGCGACGTAAGGCTTGGGAAGCCCCCACATGCGACCTTCTCTCCGTCTTCGAGACTTGTGTCAGTCGGCTTTTAGAGTTTGAGGCGAATTAAGATCTCAGACCATCAAATCTGTACCAATTTCCGGTCGTTATTTAGGCAATTTGAGTCGTTTTAGCTGTGGATAATAGAGACAGTTGAGTTCCGAACGGTGTGGAGTGGTCTGCAACCTCTCACACTATTCACCTCGACAGCTCAGTGCTGAAATCCGACGCGCAACCGCTTAGCGCTCCTCGTCCACGTCTCGCCCGGTCCATTGACCCACGACTCCCGAGAAAGACGAGCGTTAGTGACAAGGAAGCGCTTCGGTGATGGACTGACATCAGGTCGCAAATGTACTACGGAATACTTGATCTATCGCGCTCCACCCGTAGGCACACCTGGGTGTCGTTTGGAATCTCGACCCCAGTCCGTAAAATCCGGGGTTAAATCCGACGTCAAGTTCCCCAACTAAAGCTTCGAGCTATCATCCCGCATGTCGTCAACGACCCTGAAACTCTGGTAGAGGATATGTGTGCAGTCTATAACGCACACGCTGTCGTGCTCGTCTCTTTGCAAAACAGCACGCTGCAGACCGTGTTTGTCTAGTCGACCGTGCTCTTAACAGTGCTCATTTTAAGTCATTGCCTGGCTGACTGTCACTCCCCCCGCAGTGGGCCTCACAAACAGCGCTTCAGTGTCAGGCCTAGACCCGTCTGGGTGGCGATAAGAGCTCCGGAGCTGACCGTTATCATATAAGCCACCGCCGGATCAACCGAGCGACACTACCACTCCTTCTCTGGCCTGGGTACCTGTCGCTATTGCTGGTCAAGATGAGCTACAGATATCCCCACGAGGACGACTCGGACGAGAACGGCTTCGGCGAGAGCCTGCAGCAGTCCTCGGGGGCCCAACCTCACCACTCGTCGGAAAGCGACGATGACGTCTTCGAGCCGGCAACTGAGGTCACAGAGGATGACCACGACGACGACGAGAACGATTCTGATTATGAAGACGAGGACGACGAGGAGGAGGAGGAGGATGACGAGGATGCGTTCCACGGTTAGTGGTGGTCGTCTCGTTCATGTGCTGATGTACTTGGTCTAATCGATGGCGTTCACACGTGCAGATGCCGAGACCGGTTACACCGTCGAGGTTGTCTATGGCGGATCAGAAGACAACGAGGAAGGTGACGACGACGACGACGACGAAGGCACGCAAAGGGAGAGGAGGCCCGTGACCATCTCACTCGGAAACCTTTTGGGTGAGTGTTTCTGCAACGAGAAAGCTTAAACTGCTCAGCCAGATCCCGATCGTCTGATCTGAGCACTGCAGCTCGTCGCATCTTTCGTGGATGCTTGGCTGCCTGGAAGCTGACCTCCATCAATAGGACGCATAGGGGCGCCTCATCTTTCAGCGCAGCAACTCATGGCTCTTTTCCACAGCCGAGACCTCGGGCACGTACTCTTCAATGAGGTCGGCGAGGACTGGCCCGGGCCTCGTCGGAGGCGGCAGCCCCCAGACCCCAACCGCTTCCCCAAGGTCCCCAGCGACAAGGGCACTGAGTTGATGAACTCGGGCGCGTTCGGCTCAACAGACAGGACTGCCGTCCGGCACAGGAAGAAACTCGCCCGCCGCATCCTCGACCGGGAGCTCGGCGTCGGCGACCCCCGCATCAACCAGGCCGCCATGGCTCAGGAGATGATCCCCACCTCAGAAGCTGACATGATCATCCAGTACAATGCTCCCGTATATTGCGGGCAGTTCAGCGAGGATGGCAACTTCTTCTACGCTTGTGTGAAGGACTTCAAAGTTCGAATGTATGACACGAGCAACCCGTACAACTGGCGGTATTACAAAACGGTCAATTACCCCTGGGGCCAATGGACACTCACGGACGCCCACTTGTCACCGGACAACAAATGGCTAGCCTACACATCTCTGCAGAGCCACGTGTGCTTCGCGCCCACGGATCCAAACGACAAGGGCGACCCGTACACGCTCGACCTGGGCAGCGGCGCGAGGGACACTGGATGGGGAGGATGGAGGGCACGGGGACACTTTGCCATCTGGTCGATCCGGTTCTCGGGCGACGGGCGGGAGCTCATCGCGGGCAACAACGTCTCGAGCATCATCGTCTACGACATTGAGTCGCGGCGCGTGCTGCACAACATCCAGGGCCATGACGACGACGTCAACGCGGTCTGCTTCGCAGACCCCAAGGACCCGCACATTATTTACTCGGGCTCGGACGACCAGGTCATCAAGGTTTGGGACCGGCGGTCGATGGGAGACGGGAGAGAGGCGGGCGCCTTCGTCGGGCATATCGAAGGTCTGACTTACATCGACAGCAAGGGTGACGGGCGTTACATCCTCTCCAACAGCAAGGACCAGACCATGAAGCTATGGGACCTGAGGATGGCCATGTCGACGGAGCGGTACGAGGACCGCAACCCGCGGCAGCATACGCAGCATACGGACTACGACTACCGGATGGAGGACTACGACCTGGACAACTGGTTCCAGCACCCGGACGACAACAGCGTGGTGACCTTCCGCGGGCACAAGGTGCAGGGCACGCTCATCCGCTGCCACTTCAGCCCGGCGGGGAGCACCGACTCGCGGTATGTCTACAGCGGCAGCCAGGACGGCAAGGTCTACGTGTGGAACATGGACGCGACGCTCAAGTCCACCATCGACGTGGCAAAGGCGACGGGCCGAGCGACCCGGAGGCACGGCGGCGGCGGCGGGAGGCGCGGCTGTGTGCGCGAGCCGTACTGGCACCCCAACGCACCTATCATTGCTGGTAAGCTGATCATGTTCCTTCACCCGCAGCACGTTGCACACGTTGCACTCTTGAGGGAGGTGATAGGACAAGTACTGACATGGCTACCCGGCAGCGTCCTCGTGGGGTGGGTTCGACCGGAGCTACGGGTCGGTCTCGGTGCACTCGTGGAACGAGAACACCGAGGATGATGCTGATGATCCGGAGATGGGTTGGAGCGTGAACGACCATCTAGGGGCACAGAGTTTCGGGGTGGAATATTGAGGGTTGTTTTGTTCGAGTGTACAATTAACAGCGAGCAAAGTATCCAGGCGCAAGGAGTCGTTGAAGCGGTCAAAGCGGTCCCAAACGAATGGAGTTCATTGACTTGTCCTTCACGTGCTGAAAACACATCTGTTGAATGAGTGAAATGAGAAAAATACCTAGTGAGACACATACCACAATGGGCTTGCTTGTTACTTCAGCAGCAGCCTACTATGTAAATTTCTTGGTCCTATGGATTCTTGGATCAGGATCTGCTTCTCAGAAATTCCTCTGAAATCGTGCCTTCAAATATTGGGTGCCTCCCACGGACTTTCACATGCAGGCTCTTGTCAGACAACCGTACCTGGATTCTGGAAACAGCAGGTGGAGCAGGTGACACCTGTGAAAGCATGGTCCTCTTCTCGCCTTTAGAAAACGCCAACTACACAGCTGTAAAATTGCCCCCAGGGAAACCGTAGTCCTTTCTTTTGTTCTTTCCAACCTTCGTCTAAGTAGACCTACCTCCTGCTTAGTTCCTAGGCAGGTTGGTTCCTAGGCAGGTCGGTAGGGAGGTAGTCCAGTCGTAACGAAAAGACCCACCTCGCCCGCTTACCGGGATCTGTGACTCGGAATACGGGGGTCCCACCTTCCGGCATGAGAGGCGCCGCTTAACTTGAAGAAGCTCCGGGCCCAGACCCCAGACCAGGTCATCCAGGAGCTCCAAGCTCCGACTTCAACCCAATCCCTTGGAGGCTCTTCTTCATTGACTTCGCAGACCCCTTCCTCGACCTCTCACCAGGGTGCAACTAGTATCGATTCCCGGCGATTGCGAATTCCAACGTCTTCGACCTCAACCGTTTTTCCTACCGTCGGAACCCTCAGCTGTCGTCGGACCTTCCCAGTGACCACCTCGAGACGACTGCCCTTGCGACCATCCATCCCTCCAGCCATCGCCGCAGCCTCGCCAGGCAGCCCGGTTCGAGAACCATTGTTCGAACAAGTGTGGATCGAAATCGACATCATAACCACGACTTCGCATAGGTCAGGTCTTTTTTGCAGAGCAGCCTCGCAACAAGCATCATTCACGCCCTGCCCCAAGTCGCTCTGTGCACGCCCTTAACTGAACTCTAGCCCTTGGTGTCTGCAGCGTTACAAGTCCTGTGGCTTTCCAGCCAGAACTCTGAGTTGAGACGGGAACCATCAGGCTGCAAAAGAGGCGCCTGTCAATCATCTTTTTTGATCCAACGTGCATCAAGGCACGCTTGTACACACTCTACATTCCCGGGCTTTTCAGAGTTGGAGAGGAGATTGCAAGCACAGAGCTTCATCTTCAGAAAGACAGAACCAGGGAGCATTTCAAGAGCCATCAGCTGGGAGGTTTTCGCGTCAAGTTGTCTGGGGGTCAAAATCTTGTGTGTCGAAACTTGGAGTGTACGTATTGATGACTCTTGTCTTCCATCATGTTTTCCTGTCCCTATGTCACCGTTTCCTTCTTATCCTTGAGCCTGCTTGCACTTCGCTCTGACGTTGGCGGCAAACGGGCGGGAAGTCTTGTTGTCTTCCGAGTTACTGATTGCAAGGTGGCGACCACAGACAACTGGACTCCTGTACTTCTGACCCAGCAAGACAAGACAATCAATACACCTCTTTCAACAAAGAACCTCGATTTAGTCGTTTCAATTGATCAGAGTTTAGGCTGCCACAATGGCCGAGGAGGACTACGAGATCGACGTCTATGGCGACGCCCAGGACGGTGGCCAAGAGCAGCAGCATGCTGGTGCAGAAGACTACGGCGACAATACCCACATGGGCGGAGCTCCCGAGTCGGGAGATGCCGACCACGAAGCACAGAATGGCAACGGCGGCGACAACGGCGGCGGCGACCAGAGCAATGACCAGTCTGCTTCGGGCTCATCCGCTCCCCAGCACGGTGTCAAGCGGAAGTCGGAGCCAGACGACCGTCCTGTCGACCCCAACGCCACATCAGCACTACTAATCTCCGAGCTGCAGTGGTGGAATACGGAAGATGAAGTGCGAAATTGGGTCCATGACGCTGAGTGCGAGGACGAGCTGAAGGACATTACGTTTAGCGAACACAAGGTTAACGGCAAGAGCAAAGGGTGCGTATAATCCAGCTACTTCCAACTGTACCGGGCTTGTTCCGGCTGACAGTCCTCGTCCAACAGACAAGCCTACGTTGAGCTTGGCTCTAGTCAGGCTGCAACCGCAACGAAGCGACACATAGAGTCCGTGTTCAGCAGCGATGAGAACGGCTCCAGTCACAATCAGCAGCGTCGCCCGACAGTCTCCTACCACAGCCCGGGCAACAACCCCTTCAAGACCCTTCCCAAGGATGCACCGCAGCGTGCTCGCGACAACGCTGGCCGTGGTGCACCTGCCGGCCCAGGCAACTTCAACAACAGCGGACCAGCGAACAACTTCCAAGCCGGTGGAGGAAGCGGTGGCTTCTCCGGAGGCTTCCGCGGCCGAGGAGGTTACAACCGCGGCGGAATGCGTGGTGGCTTCAACCCCAACTATGGAAACTCGAACATGAATGCCTTCAACAACAACAATATGGGCGGATTCAACAACCCCATGGGCGGCGGAGGCTTTGGCGGGCCTGGTTTCAACCGCGGTGGCGGCATGGGCCGTGGCGGGCCCGGCATGGGAGCCATGCGCGGCGGCCGTGGAGGCATGATGGGAGGTCCTGGAGGTATGAATGGCATGGGCATGGGAGGAATGCCTAATATGGGTATGGGCGGCATGCCCAACATGGGCATGAACTTGATGGGTGGAATGGGTGAGTCCCCCCATACTGTTGCGTTGTCTATAATGAGCTTGCGTTTTCATGTTTGTGGGGCTGCTCTCGGATAATTTCGTGGTGTCACTGGTTGCTCTGCTCTTGGTGTCTGTTTTTGCTTTGCTTTCCTCTTGTTTTGGGTTGGTTCTTTGGCATGTTTCGCGTGGTGTTCTTGTCTTGTTGTTGGTCTGTTCTGCGTCGTGTCTCGTATTGGGCTGCAACTGACTTTACTCTTTGTCTTCAGGCTTTAACGGAATGCCTGGCCAGTTCAACCCAGGCTTTTTCGGCGGCGGAAACCAGGGCGGTTATGGTGGAAACCAAGCCGGTGGCGCCGGTGGCGGCGGCGGCGACTGGGGCAACCCTCACGGAACGAAGAGACCGCGCGGCGAGTAAACCTGGCCTCTGGACTGACGGCAATTACCTGACCGTGTCGGTGGATCTTAAATCGACCTCTTGGGTGTGCTACAACTAAACCGCGACGAGGAGATATTTCACCAATCTGTCTCTATTCAGGCGAACAACGGCAACCGCCGCCACCTAGTGAGACACCTGGAATTTTACCACTGCGTTGTACAACTACGAGAACAAGGAATTCGCCAGCCTGCCTCACGTCGCCGGCAAGGTGGACAGCTTGTGGCGCTCAATTCGCATGCTCTTGATGTGTTTCACGGCCTGGAGCGCTTCGTTTGCGACACAGGGGCAAAACGCGAACAGCACCAAGTTGTTCTTGTGCGTCTGATTTTGAAACAGAACAAGTTGATCCCAGAACTACATTGAATATCAACAACCCCTGGGCCATGATAGGACTCGATCCTATGGCACACTCTCTAGCCGCCTTGGCCTCGTTGCGCCTATTGAGATCGATCCTTCAACATCAATCTATGCAGAGGTGTTCATGGGCTCCACCACTTATTGGTCATCAGGAGTTCTCCCTTTATTCGACACTACTGGGAGTCTCACGCCTCTCCGCTGCTGAGGCAGGGATTGCAAGATTGCATCAGCATAGCCCTACATGTGTCTGTCGGCTGATTTGCCTCAGTTGCAACACCCCCCCCCCCCCCGACTTTCTCAAGACAAGGAATGGCGTTCGCAGTGGGTTTAAAGGATTTCGTACACTTCTTGCGCTTGTTTTCACAATCAATTTGCATTCAAGGGGCGGTTATGGTAGTCACGCCTGAGGGCAGGCAATGGAAAATCATTGGTTTTGACACGAATTTTGCATCAACAGATTTGTATGTGGCGTTTTGGGTGAGGCCAGGCGACTCTTTATCTCTGGACGGTGTTTGCCTATGAGTGCCTGCCTCCTTTCCGTGGATCAAGGATGTTGTGATGATCGTCGTCCTCTCGCATAGTGGCGTTTTGGATACTATTCGTTGACTGGTGATTACTGTGGTCCTGAATGTCTGGAGACACATTCAAGTTCGAAGGCGGACGCTGGCGATATGTGGGCGAGACTGAAGACATGTTGGGCCCTAGTACTTAGAAGAGAGGGCTTACACTTGACAAATGCTGGGAGCTCCATTCCACAGCTGGCGAATGGTAAGCTGAAGATGTATACTTTCAGCAGGTCGATTGGGAGTGAGAGGCGAGAGTTGGACACGGAACCAGTGACCCGTAGATACAACTCTCTGGCGGAAAGCCCTCCTCAGATTAGCACACTCTGTTCAAGCCTGTTCTTACAAACAACCCATCGCCGGCATGACAGGCACTCGAGTTGCCCATAAGGCATACCAGAAGGGCAGACTTGTCGAGGCGGAGAATTATATGGCAAGCCAATGACTTCAATTGCGCAGGTCATCGCACTTGAACTTCAGTACAAAGGGATGCAGATGTAACTCCATCCGCTTCACCACCATCGCGCACAAATCAACCATATCAGGATCGGGTAACTACCTAGTACGCATTTCACCTTAGATTTCGGGATTCATACGAGGTGTTTAGAGAGATGGATGCTTGCGAGGAAATTGAGGAAAGTGGAAAGATAGAACCAAACCTCTATATACATGTGGGCAAGCCCATCGTCAAACCCTGGAAGCAATTGTCTATGCAGAAGAAAAGATCTGTGACCTTGATACCGTATCACAGCTTCGTGTCCGACTATCAGAACCGTATTCTCCCATCCTGACTTGCACACTCCGGGTATCATCCATTGATTTGAAGTTGAGACAACACACTTATTCAGCAACATCACTCGTCTCCTAGGCGCTCAATTGTAGCCCTGACCAACGTTCGTATCTGGCCCCAGCGCCCCAGCAGGGTCTCCCTCCGGCTCTCATTCATGTCCCCATCCCCGTCTTCCTCTTGGAACCTCAATTTCCTCAACTCCTTCTCCTTGGTCTTTATCGTGGCCTCATACTTCTCCAGCAGGCCCACCGCCAGCGCATCCACCTTGGCCTGGCTCTTCTCACCGTCGTCGAGCCCGCTGACAAACTTGCGCCACTCGCCCATGGTCAGGCCCCCATACCTGCCCGTGACGGCCATCTGCCTCAGCGCGACCTGCGTCCGGTGGCAGAGCGTGTCGCTGTCCAGGACGTAGTTCCCCAGGAACCCGACGTCCTCGAGCTCGTCCCTCTGGCGCCTCGTCAGCGCGGGCAGGACCACGTCGTCGTCGAGGCGGACCTCGTCCCAGTGGTTCCGCGCGAGGACGAAGCCGTACTCGACCAGGAGGAAGTCGTTGCTGTGCGAACCATAGCTGATGTGGACCTCGTCTCCTTTCTCGTAGGCCCGCGTGCTCCGGAACGTGAAGCTTTCGGTGTGGTCGAAGGTGACGTGGCACCCATCGCGGTCGGTGTGATTGAAAAGGTCGGCCACCGGCTGTAGAGCCATGTGGTCCTCCTTGGGCAGCTTCTCTGTCTTGGGAGTGACGAAGTAGAATGTACGGGTGTTGACCAGCAGCCAGGCGTGTAGGTACTCGTCCCTCGTGCACTCCCTTCTCACGCCGCCTCCCTTGGCCTTGGCCTTGGCCTCAATTGGGAAGGCCGCCGAGACGGTGCTCCAGTCCTTGTCGAACTTAGCACGTTGTTTGTCCAGGAGTTGGCTAGCCCCTGCGGGGAGGAGGGACTGGAGTGAGGCTGGCCAGGTGAGCGGCATCGACTGCAGGATGTCCTCTACCGTCGGGACGACTGCTTGCCACTTGCTGTACTTTGTGTCATTTGCGGCCTTGTTGAGGGCAAGGTCCGCAGCAAGCAGACCATGGATGGTGACATCCTTTGGGAGGCTTGCGACAATTGTCGTGGGCACTGTATCTTTTGTCCGAAGGGCCGAGATGGGGACTGTGAGAATATCGGTGTCTTTGGGGATGTGATCAGTGGCGACGACTGTTGAGTGTCAGTAACGATAGGTATATTTATGGGCCAGGCCATCCAACAGTCAGGGGTCCGTAAGTAGGAATTTCGACACGCGGTAGCTTGCAGCCAACCTGAACGTCTCACTCTGCTGTACTCAAGCGCTTACTGACCTCCAAAACCACGTCCAGAGATCCTCATAGGGCGGATCTTGTCGACCTCTACGCCAATGGAACTGGCCCATGTCAGAAGTTCTTCGTGAACCTCCTCAAGTTTGTCCTCCACTCTCAGAGCCATGTTTGAACTTTAGAGGGCAATGTGGAATAATCAAGAATGCAATGCCTAGGATTAGGTCAGTGATGAACCCAAACGATGAGAGCATGGGTGGGTACAACGTACAGCGGCGTACTCAGAGTTGTAGTTCAGGCCAAGATTCCACCTCAGTCTGAGCAGAGGAGCTGCTCACTGATAAACGCTCAAGGATATGGCATGGGGTTTTGAACGTGCGAAGATGCAGGCAGAGAAACGCTGGGCAGATGCAGGTCTATCTTTTCATAGGAGGCCGCAGCCGAACATTCGGCTGAAATGGGCCTTCAGAAATGACTCTTTTCAGGAGGCCACTACGATGCAGTATTGCGAGATCAGACGGAATAGTCGCGTACATCAGATGACTCACGGGCAGCCTCAACCATAGACAACCCATGTAGGTATATTAAAACATGAGAGCTTCAATTGAAAATAAGGGCAGGAAGTTGTAGCAGCTCAGACCATAGTCTAAGACCCTCCGGAGCCACACACGGAATACCTCGAAGCTCCCTAGTGGCACACCCACGGGTGGCGGTAACGGACCCGTAGGCTGGACGCCCCGAGAGCTGACCGGAGCTCTCTGCTCAGACCCGGCGCATCATCGAACGATTTCCGCCGCAGGCTTTCCGTCTGCGCCGAACCTGCACCCGCACAACATGGTCGTCGAGTGGCCATCTCTGAGACCAGCATGAGGTTGACAATTCCGAGGGCATCGACCCTCTGCCTGGGGAGCCAAGGCGTCTGCAAGGCCGTCGCAATCCCCGTCGCAACATCAAGCTCACGGCGGCCCTTCTCCGTCCTCAACAGGCCACCGCCAAACTACCCTGGCCATGTGCCCTTGACACATATCGAGCGCGCAGGACTTGCGATCGGGTCCGGCATCATGTCGCTAGCGAACCCATACCGCGGAGGTATGCAAACCCCTCCCAACCCAACTCAGAACCCCGAGCTGACCTCGTCCCTCCCCCGGCACGCAGACCTCATCGCCGCCTTCGCCGAGGCAACCTCGACCCCGTACTTCATCCCGCGCCTCCGCGACGCAATGCTTCGCTCACCGACGGGCCGGCGGATCCTGCGCGACCGGCCGCGGCTGACGTCGGCGTCGCTGGACCTGCCGCGGCTGCGCGGGCTGGCGGGCAACACGGTGGGGCGGACGTACGTGGGGTGGCTGGACCGCGAGGGCGTGACGCCCGACACGCGGTCGGCGGTGCGGTACATCGACGACGAGGAGTGCGCGTACGTCATGCAGCGGTACCGTGAGTGCCACGACTTCTACCACGCGCTGACGGGGCTGCCCATCGTGCGCGAGGGCGAGGTTGCGCTCAAGGCCTTCGAGTGGGCCAACACGGGCTTGCCCATGACGGGCTTCAGCATGTTCGCCGCGCTCACCCTCAAGAGGAGCGAGAGGCGCCGCTTCGCCTCCATCTACCTGCCCTGGGCCCTGAGGAACGGCTGGCGCGCCGAGGAGGTCATCAACGTGTACTGGGAGGAGGAGCTCGAGACCGACGTCGACGAGCTGAGGGCCCGCCTGGGCGTCGAGCAGCCTCCTGACCTCAGGGCCATCCGGAAGCGGGAGAGGGAGGAGAAGAAGAGGCTCAAGGAACTGGCGGCAGCTGAGAACGGGCAGGCTGCGAAGGCTTGAGCGTGAGCCCACTGCTCGCTGTATAGTAGCACTGTAAATACGAGCATCGCACGCCTTCAGAGCACCAATGCCACACAACAGGAGCCCATTGTCTCAGAAAGCATCGCATTGAAGGTATCATTATCGCATCACGGTTCAGACTTTAGTCCCAATGACTCCCTTGACATTCTTGCATGCCGGCCCGCCAAAACGCGGGCCCATCACCGTCCACTTGCCCTTCCACCATCCATATACGACACACACCCACACACATTACAGATCCAGCAGGTCGTCGTCGTCATCCGCCCACGCCTTGCGCCGGCTCACGACGATCTTCTCCTTCTCCTGGTTGGCCGACACGGCGGAGAGCAGGTCCTTGAGCTGGGCCTCGGTCACCTTCTGCTGCAGCTGGCCAGACCGCGCCAGCATGATCAGCCTGTTCTCGACGTCCGCCGCCCGCTCCTCCTTGACCAGCCGGATGCGACCCAGACGGTCCGCCGCCTCCGGGTGCAGGATCTGGTTGAGGATGGACTGCCGGGCCTCGGCTGGTGGGGGCGAGTTAGCCTGGGGTCAAATTCTCTTGCTTGTTGCACGGGCGAAGGGTTCGGGGGGGTCGTGGTGGTGTCGCGGGTTGAGCCGCTCTCGAGGAGTCGCGTGACGGTCATTGTCGGAGGGTGTCGCGGCGTGTGTCTGCTGGGGACAGTAGTTACGTACCTTCTTGCTGTCTGCAAGGAAGACGGTCGTCAGTATAAAGTATCGGCCAAGGAGATCGTGCCTGTTCTGCACGCGATCGCTTACTTATTCTGCTCGCCCTGGCTCTGACCTGAGCCGCCTGCTGCTGCTCCCGCACCGGCTCCCGCGCCTGATTGCGCCTTGAGCTGCTCCAAACGAGCCTTGCGGATCTGGTGGTACAGAAAGTTAGCATAGCGTCCGATCAGCCAGCGAGTGTTGGCATCAAGACCGCCCGCACCTGTTCGAGTTCTGCGTCTTCCATTGTTGCAAACTTCGGGATGACTGGGTAAGGTTGAAAAGAGTTATGCGGAGAGACCTGGGGAAGCTCGCGTGGATCAATGCTCTTTCCGCTGTGGAATTTTGGCGGGGTCAGTTGGAGGCGGGCTGCAAGGAGGGAAGCTATCGATAGGACCCCTGTTCCCTTGGTCAGGTCACTGCTGCCTCGAGATGCAACTGGACCTGATTATTGCTCAGTACCTGGCCACAGTTGCCCGAGAAAAGCAGACGCAAGGCCGCATACTTTGAGAACACATGAAGATAGATACTCAAGATCTGCTTGAAGTTCCACACCTGGCGAATGCTAATGAGGTGAAGATTGTTCATGATATCTGATATTCATCTCTTAAAAAGAACAGGTTTGACAGGAGTGGTGTACCACGAGGCACATTAAACTATGTGTACAGTGCTTCTTTTGATCGTTCGTAACGAGGTCCCGCGCTATGCATGATTGATAACCCAATCTTTATATGACTATTTCCTTCAGAAGTCAGGCTTCACATCGTGGGACTCGAAGGGAATCGTGTTCTTCATCTCGTCCCTCCGCTTCGCTATCCTCGCCTTGACCATATCAACCACCACTTCGTTCTGCGGGACCTTGATGCCAAGCTCCCGGGCCCGCCTGATGAAATAGCCGTTCAGGTAGTCGATGTCGACCCATTGGCCCGCCCGCACGCGGCTCAGCATGTTGCTCTGCGACGAGCCCTTTTCCCAAAGCCGCCTAATGGTCTTCTTGCGTAGCTCGCCCAGCCCGCAGTGCTTCACAACCTTTGACGAGTTGGTGAGCTCCGGCAGCGCCATGATCACATTGAACAGCTCGTCCAGCAGCTCATCGGCCAGCTGGATTGCGTGCTCGTTACCCGGGAGGTTATCGTACGTCGTGTCGAGGATGACGGCCATCGGCTCGATGACGCTGCTGAAGACCAGCGCAGGGAGCTTCTTTATGAGCCAGTTCTCGAGATTATAGCCCCCTGCCTGCAACCCAGGTGTCGTCACCAGAGTGCGCAGAAATTGTGTCGCATTTGACCGCCGCTCCACTGGTGGGTGGAAGTGGAATAGAGGCATGAGATCTATGCCTCTCTCCACGGCGTGCAGGAACAGCTTTCCTGGTTCCCTCACCTTCGCCCCAAAGAACCATTTCTTGTTGTATCCCAGTGAAGCAGACATGTGGCCCAGGACGTAGTGTGGCCGCGTCATTGGATCTGGGAAAATCGTCGCATTCAAGTGCTCGATGACACCCAGCCCGTCCTGGACCAGGCATATCGTCGTCCGGTTGTCGATTCTGTGGACAATGTTCTCGAGAGCGGTCTTTGTCACGCCGCAGGCAAGCGTCACGATCAACTGGTCGATGTGCTCGCTGCTGGGTTCGTTCCGGCCCCGACCTATCCACTCGGCTTCTGCGCGGCCTCGGCCGCGGCTGCTCCTCTCAATCCCCTTCCACACACTCACTTGCTCGCCCTCGAGTTCCCATGACCTCATGACGTTTTTTTTGTGTACAAGAAGTTTGACGGGGTCGAGATGAGGATTTCCAGCCAGCTCGTGAGCTATGTAGTACGCGCGGGGGTCGTACCCCAAGATGTGGATACGCTTGCATTCTTCTTCCTGTGGCATGGACCGTGGCTCTCTCGGATCAGTAGAGTAGGTCAATCCTATGGGTGTGTGCTTTCGGTCGGCAATGGAGTCTATCTCGTATGGGCTCTGCTCGCTGACGTCGTCGAGCAATTTTCGAAGATTGGGACGCTTCGAGAAAGGATCGTAACGCCCTTCGTCCGGAAAGTCTTGGGGGTCTTCTTGAGTCTTGGGTTCAGATGGTGATTCTGTGGTGGCGGCGGCGACGGCTTGATCTGAAGAGTACCCTCGTATGGCCCCCCGGCCCACAGTGATGCTACCGCGGCTCCATGATGTGTGTCTGTGAGGTATTCGCGCAAACACCCGCGACCGCGGTAGGCTGCTGCGTAAGGAATACAGATTGAACGACGTCTCTAGGACCGCTTCAAAACCATAGTACTGGAGTGTGCCAAAAAGAGACGCGTGGTCAAGACTGAGCGACCGCCTCTAGAAGCTGAAGGCGCTGAGGGTGCTCTTCCTGGTGCCGGACTCGATGGTCTGTTGGGGGGGCTCTCGTGCCGTTCCGGGGTGGCGTAAATGGGTGCGCGGTTCAGCTTGGGCAGTGCTCGTCGGGTCGGATCATCCAGTGACAGGAGGGGCTGTCTTCTGTGTCATTTTTTTGCCAGGAAGATGGCAACATTCGACCTTGCGCAAGGGGCAAAGGTCTTAATTCGCAGTCGGCCTGGATGACGGTGACATTTTCCATGCGGTCCAAATCCAATCCTCTAAATTTTTAGGTGGCAGGGGTCTGTCTGCATCTAGCCGACCCACTGCTCCGGAACGACCCTTCACATCCCTGCTACCTACGCGCGGTTCACACCACATGTACCTTATCAGTGTCCCAAATCAGCCTTATCGAACTTTTCAAACCTCGGCCTGCTTTCTTTGTTTTCATTTGGAAATACAACGACCACAGTACACCAAACCCGGGTATTCTGGCATCTACATATTTCAAGGTGTCAAACCATTTGGACTCACGGAGGCTCTCGAATCCCCTCACAGTGGCAAGGCGAGGTCGCGCACCATGGCTGATGTGTCGGACATCACACCCCATCTCGACCGGCTCGACGGCGACTTGGACAAACTCGAGGACTCGCTGAGGCCAATCCTCACCAACTTGGGCGAAGTCGCCTCCAAGCTGCCACTTCTGGACAAGGCCAAGCTCTACGTTCTCGCAACGTACTCAATAGAGACGGCCTTGTTCTCGGCCCTGCGCCTCAACGGGACAGACGCCAAGGAGCACCCTGTATTCAAGGAGCTCGCCCGTCTGCGGCAGTACTATGAGAAGATCAAGAAGGCCGAGGAGCCACCTGAGCAGCGCACGCAGAGCGTGAACACGCAGGCCGCCATCCGGTTCATCAAGGCCGACCTGGTAAGTGACTGAGAGGGCAGTGCTCTGACCACTCGCTTCATGTTGAAATTCCAAACGAGACATCCGTCTTCACTGGGCAGATCTTTACTGACTAAGTTCCAGGCTGGTGACAACAAGGAGGTTGATACTAAGCTGAAGGAACAGCTGGCGAAGGAGCGTGCAAAGGCGGCAATCCAGGCCAGGATGAACAAGAAGCGGCCCGCCGAGGACTCTGACGCTTCCTCTGCTGTCGCGGAACTGATATCCGCCGAGAGCGCAAAAGCCGCGGCGGCCGAGAGCTCGGCTGCGAACAGCGCCGCCGAGGAGGGAGAGGTGAACGAGCCCGACAGGAAAAAGGCGAAAAAGAGCAGAGGCGACAAGAACAACAAGGCTAAGAAATCAAAGAAGGACAAGAAGAGATAAGCCAGAACTAGGTCAGTCATGCTCGGTTGGCCACATCGGCCGAGTGCATTGAATTGTGCCGCTGGCAAGCGGCTCCAAGCCAAGTTTAGATGACATGAGGCGTATCATGGCAGAGTCAGGTACGCAGCAGACCTTGCATGAGAGCTCGTTTCACGGTGACTGACGGTGTGCGCAGGTAGACAGTCCGCCTCAGACTGAGATGGCAAACGGCCGGATCTTGGTAATTCGGTTAGGAGCATTTGGCATATTGGTTGAACAAGAGATACCCATCAATGAGGACCGGACTCGCTGGCAAGCGTCCACTTGCTGCGAACGCAGATGGTCGGATGACTAGGGGAGAAACATTTGATTACCGAGGTTTATACAGCTGAGAAGGGCATGTCAAGAGCATTTCCGGGCCATGAAGTTCTAATGGCTGATCTGATCGCAGCAGTGGGAAATGAGATCAGCAGGCTATCACAACCCTTGGGTAATTCTCATCTTCTCAAGGCCGTTGATATTTTGGGCGGGTTGGATATGTGCTGGGCCCCGTCAGACGGTGCCGCGATGCGACTCTCCACCATCGCCCCGCAGGATCAGTCTACGGTTCGTACTTTAGCACAGTAGGTAGCGCTGGATGTCAGCCGCGATGGATGTCAGCCGCGATGCACACCAGCTGAGCGCCGAAGCGCGAGATTTGGCGTAGACTACGGCCCCGGCCCGAATTTCTCGTAGACACTTCTACATCCATCGCTACTCCACAGTAATCTTCAGCTCCTCCCATCACCTCTCCTCAGTCAAGATGCTCCTTCAGCTTTTCAAGCCCACCGTGGTGCCTCGCAGCCAGGTTGCGCAGTCAAACCCAATCCTGTACGATGGCGGCCGCGCGGTAAATGAGTTCTTCGCTCCGGGCACAGACTTCTTTGGCCGTCAAGTCGTCCCGCCAGATAACAACTGGTCTGATGGAACGCGCAGCTTCATGGGTATGGTTTTTCCTTGCTTTACTCCTGTTGCAGTCCTTGCATGGTGTTAGCAGTCCGAGTGGCGTTATACAGTCTCAAGGGTGAAGGCCCCGATGGCATATGTTGAGCCATAATGAGACCTAATAATACCAACAACGCCGTATGCGCTGTGGTTCATCTCTTTTGAGTAAGACTGTTATACTGACACACTATAAAGCTCCGATCAGCCACTTCCATCTGCTACAGACAGAATCCTTCCATGTCGAGTCGGGAGAGGGGCTGTGGTACGTGCGAGGCAAAACGATTCATCTCAAGGCCGGAGACGACATCACCATCCCCAGGTTCGTGGCCCACCGCTTCGAGAACATGCCGGGAAGCACGCAGCCGCTGTCGATCCTGTACCGGTACGACGCACAGCGGTATGAGATGGAGAGGCGCTTCTTCAGCAATACCTTAACCTACCTCGACGACTGTAGGGTTGCCGAGGTGTCGCCAAGTGTGTTGCAGCTCTGTATCTTCCTGAGCGACTGCTGGATGCCGGGGGACTTCATCTGGGTTCCTGGCGGAGACTATATAAGGTGCTTGGTAAACGCACTGTTCACGTTCACGATGGCAGTAATTGGAAGGCTTGTCTTTGGCTACAAAAGTGCTTATTCCGAGTACTATGTTCCCAAGGTTGGTGATGGGTACTACAAGGCAGGCTCGAAGAAGGATTTGTGAGACTCGAGGTTGTAGTTCTACTCCTCTACCTACGAGTGATCAACCCAGGGTTTGTTGGGGACATACTTGATATGGGCGAACTTGTGAGAAGCTGCTTCAGGAAGATATGATTATTTTTCATGCTTATCATCATAAATTCCAGTGAATGGCGGGTACTTGAGGTTTTCATGAGCTATGTAGAACAAGTCCATCCCGCTCTGGGCTCGCCTTAGAAATGGAAAGGAATGCCCCAGTTGCTGCACAAGGTTTCCAAGTGGAGAATGACATCTCTGCTGGATACCCTGAGCCCCCTGTAAGCCCACCAGCCCCAGGGTCTCCAACTCGTGGAATCAGCATCGGTTCTATTGGCTTCCGAGCTTACCTAACTATGATTTTTCCGGTCGCATTCAATCCATCGATTCAGTTGTAAGTTGTACATCGGGGTTTTTCTCCAACCTCAACCTCAACTCCAAACCTCCGCAATAAACACCACAGTTTCTTCTTCTCTACACTCTCGTCGAGACAGCTCCCCCCCCACACACAGACACAATGCCTCGTCAACGATCCGCCGGCCGCGCCCCTTCGCGCCCCACCGTCCCGTCGCGCGCTCCCGCAGCGCCGACTTCCCAGCAGCAGACCCGACCTGCGACTTCCTACGCTGCGCCCGCCACGCAGACTCCCCACCAGCCTGCCCCTACCTCCCAGGGCCCGGGCCTGTTCGGCCAGATGGCTTCCACAGCTGCGTACGTCTAACCATTGATCAGTTATATCATATACACACAGAAAAGGAGACCGACCCGGGTGGATACGCCCATAAACCGGCCACATGGGAAGGGATTGAGAGACATGCACACGTGTCTCTGTATCGGAAGAAGAAAGACTTTGTTGCTAACAGATGACGTGTGCAGTGGTGTCGCCGTAGGCTCCTCCATCGGCCACGCGATCGGCGGCATGTTCAGCGGTGGCGGCTCGGCCGAGGCACCCGCCCAGGCCTCGCCCCAGGCCGCGCAGCAGTCCCAGAACGACCAGTGGGGCCCCAACTGCTCCCTCGCCACCAAGAGCTTCACCAACTGCATGGACGAGCACCAGGGCAACATGTCCATCTGCGGGTGGTACATGGAGCAGCTCAAGGCCTGCCAGACTGCCGCCAGCCAGTACTAGACGTGATGGGGAAACGGGCAGATGGACATGGCGAGGTCGGGTATGGCATGTCGGCTGGCCTGGATTATTCGACTGCGGCATGAGAACCGCAAGAAAGGCCAAGACACGGCAGGAAGGATGGGGATGGATGTAGATGGGACAGCTGAGAAGTACTGGAACATCTCAACTCATCAAGGGCATTTATTTGGGTCGTTGCATTGCGATGAAGCATAGCAATCACCGGATTTGCTTCTAAAAACAGTAAAAAAATACATTGTCAAAACCTCGTGGCAGCCTTTGCGGCACGATACCTCGCCATTACTTGTCCTTGTCGTCTTCGTCCTTTCTCGGCTCGAAATTCAGCTGTGAGCTGTTAGCTTTCTTCTCTTCGTGTAGTGCACAACCCCCTCCTGGTCGAGGGCACGGAGGTCAACTTACCGAATTCCCGTTGTAAAGCTGTTGGTCCCTCTTCCTGTCATCCGGGTTCTGGAACCCCTTGATTTTGCTCGCACCGGCCCCGTCCCGCCCAGTCGTCTGCCCCTGGCTGCGGTCTTGCTGCTCTGACGGTCCGGCCCCGCTTTCCTCGTTGTCTGCCGCGCTGCCAGATCCTGTGACCGCGCCAGTAATGCTTCCCAGGATGCCGCCGATGAACGCCAGCACCGCCGCGATCAGGTGTGAGATCGGGTTGTACAGGCCGGCGTTGATGCTCGGGTATGCGGGCACAGCCCGGTCAACAGGCGCAAGCACCAGCGTGGAGCTCGGGGCGAGGCCCAGCTCCTCGAGCGTCTGTCCCTCCTCCGTCGCGGGGTCGATGGCGCGGTTCGGAAGCGGCGTGAGGATGACCTTGAAGGAGTACGGCTCCTGCCCGTCCGTGCGGGTCTCGTCGATCCATTTCCTGACGTCGCGGCCCAGGGTGGCCTTCGCGGGCAGCCGGACGCGGATCGTCGAGCCGTCGAACAGGCGCGCCTGCAGGGCGCACTGGTCATGCTGTCGCCGCGACATGCCGCTCGGCGCGGGCTCTCCTGCGGCAGCGGTGATTTCCTCGACGTCCTCCCCCGCTGCAGCCTTGCGCTCCATCTCTCGCGCTACGCGGTTGTTCTCATCGCGTGCCTTGCGCTCCGCCCTGTCGTCCTCGATGCGCTTGAGTACCCTCGCCCTGTCCTCCCGAGCCTGGCGCTGGCGCTCTGCGAGCTGCTGGGCCGCCTTCTTCTTGGCGTCATTCTGCTTCGCCTTCACCGGATCCTGGGCCTGCTGCTCCTGCTCCTTCTCTCTGCGGCGTTTCTCCAGTGCTTCTCGCTCCTTGCGGGCTGCCTGCCGGCGGACCTCGGCTTCCTGGGTGATGGCGGCTAAGGAGGGTTGGCCTTGCTGCTCCAATGATGAAGGGGTGCTTGATGATGCTGGTGTATTCTCGCCGGGGGTCTGGGATTCCGACGATGGTGCTTCGGGAGTCACTGCTGTAGCAGCAACAGGAGCGCTGCTTGGTTGCGCAGCCGGGATAGCACTCGCCGCCTGTGCGTGGAAAGCCCCGCTGGCGCGCCTCACGAATTCCTCCTTGGACGTGCCTGCCGAAATGTACTCCTTCAAGTCGCCGTTCTTGATGATAACCAGGGTTGGGTTCCTGGGCAAGGGGAAGATGGCCGCCAGGTAGCCTGCCTCCTGGGAGCCTGCTTTGAGCCGCAGGGACACGGCATCCTTCTCCATCAAGGGCGCGACAGCCTCGTCGGTGAGGAACTCATTCTCCCAGGTCCTGCTCTCCTCCTCTTCATCTGTCACGAAGCACACCACGAGCTTGGCTTCTTGAAGAGCCTTGGAGATGCCCTCCTGGAGTGTGCCGGTGAAAAACATCCTGCAGAGCCCTTCGTTTCTTGGCTAGACAACACGAGTAAGATGAGATTCGTCAGTGCTTGCTTCCAAAGACGATGAACGTGTGAGCCGCAACAGTAAAATGATAGATGTGAGATTCAAATTTCTCGAGTGCAAGTCAAAGATCCGAAGGAATTCTCGTTCATAGGGGTTGTCAACTTGTTTGACAAACAATCAGTCTAGTTGACACCTTTCCCGTCAACGTCGCTCAAGCTCGAGGTTAGGCAGGGAGTTGTAAGTTGCCAGTGGCCTGTTGTAGCGTGTGTAGTAAGCTGCCGTTGGTGTGACATAGTTTAGGTGGTCCCGCGCAGGAGCTAGGCCTGGAGCTCTGGAGCTCTGGCCAATCGCTGAAGTAACCGTTGCATCATCGCGTCGCCGAAACTTTTCCCATTGAGCCCGCCGAAGCTCCGGCCGAACTGCTTCAGTCCGCCCGCAACTCTCACGCACCCTCCTCCGCTGACTTACGGCCGCTCGATAATCCAGTGCGGGACCTACCTGTACCTCCTATCCAAGATGAAGGCCTTTACCCGTCTAGCAAGGCCTTCTCAGGCACATCACCTACTACGGAAGACCGTCAATTCAAGTCCCAAGGCCCCTCGAACCGTACCACCGTCACCACCAAGCTCGGCCCCTAGACGACCATTCAGCCAGTCCGCAAGACGCCACGACAAGCCCCAGCCAGCCGACGACCCGAACTTCACGTCGATCCTCGACAACCCACCGAACCTGGTGCGCGCAGGGCGGCGCCACGGCCCGGGGCTGATCATCCTCGCCATCATCCCGCTGACGGCGTTCGTGCTGGGGTCGTGGCAGGTGCAGCGGCTGCAGTGGAAGACGGACCTGATCGCCAAGTGCGAGGACCGGCTGTTCCGCGAGCCGCTGCCGCTCCCGCCCCGCATCGACCCGGAAGTCGTCGCCGAGGACTTTGACTACCGCCGCGTCTACTGCTCCGGCACGCTGCGCCACGACCAGGAGATGCTCATCGGCCCGCGCATGCACGACGGCGAGCAGGGGTTCATGGTCGTCACGCCGCTCGAGAGGGCTGACGGCAGCACCGTCCTGGTCAACAGGGGGTGGATCCCCAAGGGGCTGAGGGACCAGCGTGCGCGGGCGAGGGACAGCCTGCCTACGGGCGAGGTGACGGTCGAGGGCCTGTTGAGGAAACCGTGGAAGAAGAACATGTTCACGCCCGACAACAGGCCGGACAAGGGAGAGTTCTACTTCCCAGACGTGAAGCAGATGGCTGAGCTGACGGGGGCCCAACCGGTGTGGATTGAGGCTACCATGGGTGAGTGATCGCCATTGTCTATGTGCGATGTAGATGCTACATGGCTTCTTTCAAACAACTAGGATTGGTTGCTGATGGTACCTGAAGACCCTAATTTTATGGAGCTCATGGAGTACGAGCAAAAGGGTATCCCAATCGGGAGGCCCGCAGAGGTGAACCTGAGGAACAACCACGCTCAGTATATCTTCACCTGGTAAGCTTCTATTCTCCCCCGTCCTCGTGTCCTCACACGTCCGCGCCGATGTCACTGCGCCTGCGGGGACAACACATGCTGAGACATTTCCATAGGTACAGCTTGTCCCTCGCCACCTCCATCATGTTGTGGATGGTCATCAGGAAGCCGCCGTCAGACATCGCCAAGCGCGTTCGTATGAACAAGCACTGGTGATCAGTACGGGTGGTCTGAAATCGATCATGGGCTAACCGGCCCTTCACGTCACATCCCCTTCCTCACCAGCCGATGGGGACCTACGGCGCTTTTTCGCCTTTACCCGTCCCGGAGGAGGCATTCGCAGCTCTTGTAGGAGCTCTCGTGGCAAATAACG
The DNA here is from genome assembly GCA_038088545.1 of Diaporthe humulicola. Lineage (NCBI taxonomy): Eukaryota > Fungi > Ascomycota > Sordariomycetes > Diaporthales > Diaporthaceae > Diaporthe > Diaporthe humulicola. Next base: position 65,481 of record JBBWSL010000045.1, on the reverse strand, counting down.
CTGCGCGAGCGCGAATGGCGTTGTGGTGGCATTAATCTGCCGTTGTCTAATAAGGCAAGGATTACTTGGTTAGCGACGCTTGGACAAAATCACGATAATTCCCTGCGGCAAAGCGAGTCGAAAAGGACGCCACATACCTCCTCATCAGAGTCAACATGTCACTCTCCTCAATCGTCTTCCGGCCCGCATGTTTGGCGTATGCGGACAAGTCGTCCCCGAGCTGTTCAAAGAACCAGTCGGACGCCTGCACCAGGGCTGCCAAGGTGTCTGGGGATATCTTAGACTTGCCAGCGAAGCGTTGCGCGACTCTCTTGACGACCCCCGGAGGAAGCGAAGGGTACTCGATGCCGTGCTGTGAGATTTTCTTGCCCGGCTTCTTGAGTTGTTTTGATTTTGATGGCTTGGTCGTCTGTCCGGCAACCTCCGCCATGGCTGCTTCCGAGGCGAGGTCACCGAAGTCAATGTCACTATCGCCCTCGGCTTCGGCTTCGCCATCACCACGCAGGCCTAGCGACTGGTTGTCGTCATCAACCTCCATTTCTTCAGGCAGAGGAGCGTCGTCCATTCCAAAAGCCTCGTTTCGTGGGGATGAGAAGCTTTCTCTCCTGGGGCTTGACTCGACCTGTGGCTGTAGCATGACTGTGCTTTGGTCGGCCTCGTCAAAGTTCACGTCGATAGCCCCAAAGCTCTCCCTTCCCAGCGTCTCTCTGCGGCCAGCCTCGTCATCGTCGATCCTCTCAAAAGTAGCGTCGTCGTCACCTAGACCCGCCATGCCGGAATCATCGCCTTCATCGCCATCCCAGTTGGCCCGGGGAAAGAAGGCCGAGTCGACACCGACACCGTCGTCGCTCGGGAGGTCGTTCATAGGTCCGTAGTCACTCATGCGCATTGAATACCGCGACTGGTTGTCCAGAGTCTGCCTGCGGGCCAGTTCTATGCTCTGCATTGTGAAATTGTCCTCGAGGTCCTCCAAACCGGACGTCCTCGGCGGTCGGAGATCGTCGTCACTAACGTCGTCGATCGGCAGCGACAGCCGCGGTCTGTCGATGGGGAACTCATCGCTGTCATCGGGGTCTTCAGGTATCGTAACCGGTCCGCCTCTCCTGCTTCTACTCTGGCTGCGCGCGCCCCTCTTGCGGGTACTCTTAGTGGCGGGGTCATCCGGCGACGAGCTCGAGGACGTCGTGATCACTTTGGAATTGGGCGCTAAGGTCCGACTAAGAGCCCGCAACACATCCCGCGGCGTCTCTCTCTGGTCGCGCACAGAGCGCCGGCGGTTCCGGCCCGGAGTGTTGATCTCATTGATGGCGGCGCGTCGGGAGTCCAGCGTACGGATGGCGGCACGGCCGTGAGGTGTAAACTGGGTGGGAACGGCACTGCCTGCGCCGGCAGCACCTCCTGCTCCCTTGCGGCCCGAGGCGGAGAAAAGGTGGCGCGACGCTCGGAAGTCGAGCACCTGGTTGCCAGGTGTGCGGATGGAGAAGCGCGCGGCGGAGTCAGGTGGCGCAGAGGCTCGAGAGACGTTCGGGGTCTGCTGGCTGGCGGCGGCGCCGATGTTTTTGGGCGGGTGCGATGAGCTGCGACGCGGAGTTGACCTGGTCGGACTGCGCTGGCGGGATGGGGAGGACATTTTGGGTCGTGATGAACGGGGGCGAATTGGGAGCTGCTGCCCACCAGAGCCTTGGTCGTCTGCCATTTAATCAATTGGCATCATCATAACTTCTGATCGCCTCCGCCTTTGCCTCGGAAAGGGTGTCATTCACTTGATGGTGGTGAATTGGGGGAGTGGTATGTAGTTAGATATGTACTTAGGTCCGTCATTGCTTGATGTACCGCCGCAAGCAGGTCCCGCTGGATGCAACTGGACGCGCCTGACGCGTCTGGGGAGCTCCAACTTTCGGCAGGCCCCTGTCTCTTCCGACTACGCGACTTACGGCAGGGGTGTGCATAGCTAGAGCTTCGGCAACGTTGGTGGGGCTCGCCTATCGATAGGTGGTCCTACACAGTGGTAGGGCGGTTCCAAGTACTCCCTGCCCAAGACGTCAACAACGGGATTTCGTCTCGGCGGGCCAAGACTCCATTTCTATCCCTCTTTAGGCACGATGAGGCAAATCCCACCTTTCGGGCACCGAGCGCTCTGAAAAAATCGGTGTCTCCCGTGTTGAGCTTCCTCGCCACCTACATCTATCTGTCTACATCAGCCACAACTAGCAGTCAATGATTCGTATTGCCTCGTATTATATATCTGAATGATGACAGCCAAATGATTGTGTAAAGAGGGAAACATTTAGAACAACGTTACAATTTTCATCGTCTCTTTTCTGTTGTTCTCTTTGTTCTGCGGGACTTCCTGCGATTTGCGTCCGCGGAATTGTTCCACACGTGCTGCTCGATACTCTACTCGTGGTAAAAGTTCGTTCATGGCCTGATCTTCCATGTTACGGAGCACTCAGATAATGTAAAACTTAGTACCTCTATAAAACAGTCCATAATATATGAAGGAAGAAGGTATTCCAACACCGTTCATCTCAGTTCTTGCTGACAAGTCTCTACCTGGTGCTAACAATGTGGGCCTCGGCTGGGAAACTCAGCTCCTTTTCACTCAATGACTTTATTCCAGCTAGTTTCATATTTTGAATGAGGAATTTCCAATACTACCTATACCCTGTCACTTCTACCCAGTTCAATTTTCACGGTAGTCGAATTCGACTTTTCCTCCATTTTGCGTTTCACGAATGGCTTCAGCAGCATCTCCTCGTCTCGTGGCTTTCGTAGGAAGAAAAAGGGCAGAACCGAATTCTTGTATGCCGGAAAATGCCGATTTTTCCGTGTAGTTATGATGAAAAAGAAAATGGTTAGGGCGAATAGACTCACAGGCAGTGTAAGCCATTCCCACCGCACATTTATCATAGTAAATTGGGTGATCCGATATCCAATTACCACATGTTCTCTGTTCTCGCCAGTCCTCTGCATATAAGAACTGGCATTAGTGACAATACCTCTAAAAATCGTTTCCCATACCCCTCCTGTTGAGAGAAAACTTTCAGCGCCGAGATCTGAGTTGCCATGTCCTTTGTACGCGAAGACCGCCTCGATGGAACCGTTGGGATTGAAACCGGCACGAAGCACTAGTATGGACCTCAATGTGGTACGCATGAGGTCGGCAACAGGGCCGGGTATGTGGTACGTGGCAGCTTCGAAAGGCTTACCATCGAGTTTCAGTTGGTCTTGGGTCGGTGTCATCAAGACATCTGGAAGACTGGCAGTCAGGTCATTGCTGGGCACCACAGCAGATTCGTTGCGCCACGAGTTGAGGAATTGGAAAGTGTAGACTCCATTGGAAACACTGGCGGAAGTAGTGTAGACGCAGGGGTAGAAGCTCGCGACTGTAACATTGAGAAGTTTGTAGTCCACAGTGTCGAAATTGTGTCTTTTCAAAGTTATAAGTGTCAAGAAGGGGTTGCTGATGTTGAACCACTGCTGTGAGACAATGGGCTGTACCTCCTTAGACTCGAAAACGAAGTTCGCTGCGATCTCAAACTGCGTGATTCCGCGAATATTATACGAGCACCCGCTGTCATCGTCTGCCTTACAATCGGTCTGCCAGTCAGCCTCGCTCAACTCCGCAATTTTGTAACAAAGACCCAGTGTGGCAAAGTCTTCCCAGGTGCAATTGAATGGCGAAGGGCACTTGAGGTTTCTTGACGCGTAGTATTCCTTGGAATAACAAGACCCCCTGAAGAATAAAGCCGGCATGATAGTGCTGGCAAGATAATGGTCTTCTCGCCCTGCCTTCAAGTCGGCCTGGACTACTTGAGCGTCAGTCCCCTTTTTGACATAGTAGAATCAGACAAAAAGACCATACCGGATTTTGAATCAAGTGGTCCCATCGTGTATGTTATTCCGCGCATAGCCTTTACGTCTTGGGACTCAGTCCGGCTTGTCGTTGTAGGGAAGCTGACGAGCTGTTGGACAAAGGGATCAAAGACCATGCTCAGGACGATCAATAGCCCGGCAAGTCGGGCCCGGGCCCATGGGATCACCAGGAGACGTCGCACACCTGCCACTCCCCCACGACTTGCCTCGTCGAAAAGATCCATGTCGATCAGTTGCTTCTTGTTTTGGAACCACTGCCACTTCATCTGTCCGACACAGTCGGAGCACACGGAGGTCACACATGCTTTCCATACAAAGGAAATTATAGCGATGACACTGTTGAGTGTAATTCCCAGGACCCATGGCTGTAGTGGCTTCTGGTCGTTGCATGCCAGCAGTACAACCAAGGTGACCATTGCTGCAAAGCCCAAGACCAAGTAACTTATATCCCCACCCCATTCATGGAAAGTTCTGTGGTCGAAATCCTGATAGTCCCAGTCAACCGCTAGTGCTTACGAGATTGAAACAAGGCAGACTTACCGGTGGATGGACATTCGAGATAAGTGACCCAGACTCGGGCTTCGTTCCCTCGAGAAGTTCAGCCGGCGATCTCGCAGGATGGCGCCTCTTTTGCCATGATCTGGTAGCGTCGAATATTGACGGGACCTTGTGACCAAAAGGTACCCATGTATTGACAGTGGAGAAGGCAGGCAACGAGGCTGAGCGAGACAACATGTTCGCTACTGTGTCTTTCTGGAGGCTGACATATGGCGAGCTGGCCCAATTTTCCCGTGTCTCAGGCTTATCTGACATTTTGAAACAGTTATAGCTCTGAGAGGGCGTGTCTGTTGGTCGTGTCACAATCTCGGTCATTGTATTCGGCATTATAGAGGAAATAAAAAGGCTAGATTCAGGCTTGAAGTTCTCAGAAGCAAAGAAAACCTGAGGCACATGGAAAAACCACCAAACTTATATTGAGCAGATCGCATTCATTTCTTTGAAAGACATCAGGTCACACCGCGTTTATCTTAGATGCTAAGGTACCTGTATAAATATACGAGACCTCATACCATGCCTGCTGCCTTGCTGTCCGCCTTGTGTCAATGCCATAGAAACGCTCCAATCATACATTCGTCATTAGGTCCAAGTCGAGGGCGAAGCGTGACTTGGGTGGGTGATACAAAGTGAGAAGGCATAAAGGAGAAGGAGAAGCGGTGAGTAAAATGACAAAATACTATGACATTTGCCTTGCTGTTTGCCTAGCGTCCAAATGCAAGGATCCCTTCACGTTGAACCGCTTATGATCGGATCATGGAGAGAGTGGCTTTCCGCCCGGTGGGTAACACCAAGCATCGGACTCGTGGCAGAAACGTTGAGTGGCTTCTCTGGCAGTGCCCCGTGAGCGTGACTTCGGCCACATGTTGTATAATTGCACTTATACACGGACTTTTAACCTTCGGCCAAAGGCATCTTCCTGCTCTAATTCACAGCCACCGCCATGGCTAGAACCAAAGCCGAAGTATTCCGTGCCACACGAGAAATCCCATTTTGCCCTGCCATCAAAACAGGAAATTCCTACTTCAAGTGTCAGCAGTCCGCTGGCTCTCGCCTGTCTCAGACTTTGATCCCATGCTCACAGTATGACTGATAGATATGGTGCTCAGAAAGTATAAAGAGCTGAAGAGGCCCTTTACTTTCCCAGCCCGTTTCTCAGCATTACTCATTCAGTCACCAAATTAGTCCCCATACCACCTCCAAAACAGTTATCTAGTAATTATGCATCGATACCAAGCTTTCCTTGTTGCCTGGCTGCTCATGTTTAGCTACTGCATAGGTCTTGCCACAGTTGACTGGACCACAATCACAGACGGCCATGGCAACCACCTCCCCGACTTCAGCTTCGCTGGATACAGATCCTCGGACATTCCACTTCCATCTTCAATTGCGTCACTGGTCACTCTGAATGCTGCAAGTGGCGATCAGACTGCCCGCATCCAAGCCGCCTTAAATCAAGTCTCGGCGGCCGGAGGCGGCGCTGTCAAGTTAGGGCAGGGGACGTTTCTAATCTCATCTGGGCTCAATATCGCCAGCAATGTCGTCCTGAGAGGTTCCGGCGTATCTTCCACGAAGCTTTCTCTCAGCAAAATGCCCAACGGGCGGCCAGTGTTCAGCATGGGGAACGGAACGGACCTGAGAGTAAATCCTTCTCTCTCCAGCAGCATAACAAACACCTTTGTCGGTATTGGATCTAGCGTCGTCACGGTCAGTGACGCCAAGGGCTTCCGCGCTGGGCAGACTGTCTTTGTAAACCGGGCTGCTACGGCCAAGTGGATCAGAGACAATGGCATGGCAGATCTTGTCCGGGATGGACAGCCGCAGACCTGGATTGGAGTAAGTGTTTAGCCTGCGGCATGTCGCCGGGACGAATTTCTCCTTGCAAGAATCCAGACTGACGTGTCTCATAGGTCGGCAGACTTATACAGCAGCCTCGCGTAATCAAGTCCATATCCGGAAACAATGTAACGCTCACGGTTCCCCTGACCGACACCCTCGACAAGAAGTACATGAGTCCCTACTTATCCGCCTATACGCCGCCACCTACCTCTGCCGAGATTGGTCTGGAGGGCTTCTCGGTGACCCTCTCACCAAGTTGCGCCGGAATTGCCCTAGGCATCGAAGACTCTTGCAACTCACCCGCCATATCTGTTAATTACTGGACGGTCGACAGCTACATCCGCCGGGTCAACCTCACGGGGTTTAATAACTTCATCACGGTCCAAAGGAATGCCAGCCGCATCACATATCCAACGTGGCCATGTATCGCGACAACGATACCAACAACTCGGGCGGCTACCCGGCAGACATCCTGATCGCAGGGTCGCAGGTCCTCATCCAGGACAGCGGTCAGTACGGCCTCGCCTCCGCCGTGGCCTTCGCCGTGGTCACGGACAGCACGACGCCGGGCCCCAACGCGGTGGTTCGGCACGTGGCTCGCGGCCCGAGGCAGTCGCTCTACCCTCATCACCGGTGGGCGCACGGGTTCCTCGCCGATCATACCGGCGCCCCGGTCGATCTGGTGAACCGCGGGATAGCCGGGTCCGGCCACGGGTGGGCCATCAACGCAGGCGTTGCTTGGAATGTTAGGGGCCCTACGAGGATCCAGAGTCCGCCGCTGGGGGTGAACTGGGGGATCGGGGTCACCGGGACCGTCACGGACTCAAACGGGACTTTCATCAGCCGCGGAACTGCGGTCTCCCCGGCGAGCCTGTTCGACGCACAGCTAGCAAGAAGGAGGAACCTGGTCAAGGAGAGGAAATTTGAGCCTTTGCTGTGAAGGACTTATTCAAGTTCTGGCCCGAGCTGCCTCTCTGCCTTAACACAGTCGAATACGATATTAGGTCTGAGCGGTTCCAACGTTAGTGACTACGAAGCCTTTAGGCATAGTAAAGCTCCGGGCTTCAGCCACAAGTCTATTCAATGTTCTCTTTCATATAATCGGTCAAGTTCCAACGAGGCACGAAAAGGTGTGTGGCTGGAGAATGCCGAGGAACAAGTTTTATTATCTTGATTTGTCTGTTGTGAATTCAAGTATGGGACTTCGCAAATTGGCTCCAAAATCAAACTTGACCCTGGCATAAACTCTTAGGGAAATGTGGATATACGCAAACGAAACCTGTAGACCGTCAACATCGTTAATCATCTCCGGCCGTCTACCATCAAGTTAGCGCATTTCGAGACGAACACAAATACGAGTGAATAGACCGAGTAATTAAAACTCTTGCGATTTTTTTTCTGCCGTTGTGAGACTCAACATAGTCTCAGATATGAAAACATGAGTCAGGCTTCACCCTATAAGGAAGCAAATGTTCTTGTATTGCAGCTCATTGCCCAGCAAGCTGTGGTGTTGTGACGGTACGGCTATATATACCAGTGGAATAATCGACTAGTACTAGTATTACTTGGTTGCTTTCCCTTGTAGACTGAACTGACTGGGTTTGCAGTGGTAGTCAAGTTGCGTTTGAAGTGTCAGATCAAGATAGGTATTGCTACAAGATAGACGGTCACATTTTATCGTATTCTCTGAATGTTGCGTTTCAAGATGCCTTAAAGCAGCAATGTCACTTTCGACGAACTGAATGAGTATTCACCGCCGCCTATGTGATGATAGTAGTCATGGTAAGTAGTGCTCTCAAATCCATAATCACTGTCTTGTGCTTTCCGTGATCGAAATACTCCGAGACATGTCCTTCCTGTCATGGTGGCGGGTCAAAGTTGTTGGAGTCTACTGACGGAAGTAAAGCAGACGGTGGCGCCCTCGGTGGAATGCGCGCTGTGATTCCTGGAGTTTTCTCTACGGAAGAAGGAAAACGCAGTTGAATTTGCGGTGGAGCAAGTGGTTGTCGCATCTCGTCCAGCACAACCGGAGGTGCGTCCGAAGTCAGGTTGTAGTGAGCAAGGTTCTGGATCATATCGTAGGATTGGCTGTAGATCTGGGCAACAACTAGGGTCCAGGGAAATCCGTTCACATTTTGAAGCGGTCTGGTAGGAAGCCGTCAATGGTGTGAGACCTCTGTGCGGATCCGCCAGCCGGACTGGTGGACGCTCGAGGGAGAGGTCGCCGGGGGTGTGAGCGCCGGGTGCCGGAAGCGTAACCCCCCGCCGCTCCGACTGTCAGCACGGGCCTGGCTGCCTGTACATCCAAGGGGTATATTTGCCTCGTTTACCACATGAGGATGGCGAAATGATTTAGGCTTTGGGGACCGAGCAGACAAGAATTGAATTCAACCGATTTTTTTTGCTCCGAGCCTGTTGCGATGATCCATGTGGTGATCACTGTCAGCGATTTGACGACGACGACCTTTTTGAGGTCGGACATAACCGAGCGAGAGCGTCTTCCCGAATCGTCTTCGTCCCAAGAGTGCTTGTCTCAGGCCTGACGCTGAAGTCTTGGTTTTGGCGATGCGCGAGGAATGAGCATGGCGTGGGGCCGGATCGGCTGACATGACGTCTGTTGCACCCTCAGGAAGACGTCTCTGTGTTCTGCTACGCTCTCAAGACGCTATTCCCCCCATGGGGGGGGGCAGCTTCCAGGCTCGCCAGCCTTCCCAGTGGACATGGTTCGTTCCAAGGTTTCCCGTCTAGCAACCTTGTCGCGCGGGTGGGATCCTGGCTGCGACGGCGAGGCTCCTGGGCAGCCCGACAGGGCGAGGTGAAGGTTGATGGCGACCCGGGGGACGGGCCAGTGCAGGCGTGCAGGTAGGTATATGCAGGTGTCGTCAGCTGCTGGGCCGTGGTGGCCGTGATCTGAGGCCGGACCACATATGGGCCAGAGCAGGGCCAGAGCAGGGCCAGAGCAGGGAGACGGGGGCGCGGAGTGGGAGACTGTGGTGGCGTGTGTCACACCCATGGCCGCCCGACCCCCCGACCCGCGCCAGCCCAGCAGCGCGGCGGGTGCGTGGGAAAGGGTCGTCGCAAACGACTCTTGAAACAACGAATCACGAAATGCACCTTTCCGCCCCGGCCCAGCCTGGCACGCCTGGCCCAGCCCGGCAACCCCTGGGTGGGCTAAAACCAGGGCGAGAACGGTGGTCCTTGCCGTTCGCGTTCCATGCCCAAGAGCCTTGTTACAGGACTTGCCTCAAGTCGCGCCAGGACCCGACATTCTCACAGCACTCGCCGGCGTAGCGACCCACAGCCCTGCCCGCGGGATGGGCTGATTGACTGCTGGGGCACACACACACACACACACATTGTGTAGTCCAACCGTATTGTGCAGATGATGATATGGCACGGGATTGGAGGGGACCAGCGTGTTGAGCCAATGCCGTGCCAAGGCATGTACGAGTCCGACTCGACATGACCTGTCCAGACTTGTGTAGATACCTCAGATACTGTACTGTGGTACCTCCAGACCTCCCAGCTGTATTATAGTATGGATATCAGACTACCTCATACGTGAGCCCGATATTGACTGACGATGGCTGGGTGGGCGTGCCCCCTTGAAGCTCGCCTGGGAATCCGTGTCCCTGAGAATAGGACGAAAGTGTTTCCGAGAAGACCTCATGTCTTTCTCCGTGTGACACCCTCTCCGCCTCACCGGGTCTCAATCGCGCCTAACAAGAGCTAAGCAGCCGGATGGGCCAGCCCGCCACTCCAAACATCTAACGATCCATGACATTCCTTTGCCAGAGTTTGGTGCTGTGTTGAGTAAGACGAGTTGGGGGCCCCAAGCCATCCGAAGTCGTTCATCTACTGCGCTCTGTTTCCGAAGTTTCCAATTTCTCGGACAAGACAAGAGGACACAAGCAATCTATCACTCGGTTCACTCGATCCATCAAGTTCCCAAGATTTGTTTCCCTCCGAGTTGCACGGCACCTCACAGCAGAGCATATCACAGCACAGCACACCAACTCGACCAATCTCCGTCACCGTCGGTTCCCGCCTGCCAGCCGCCCGCCCTGCCCGTTGCTGCTCGAGCTGTTTGGTCGCGAGCGTTCCGTGACCAGCCACTCAGCTTTTGGCAGCCGTTATACATAAGGATAGGATAATTGGGACTCCCGTCCCCACCAGGATCTCCGTCCATTTGGCCGTTTCGAGACGCATTGCAACCTCACAGATCGCTCAACCAGGCACGGGCTTGCCCCCTTGAGTAGCATCTCCTATTTGCTACCTTGACGCTCTTCATAATTACTACATAGTAGCCTACCGTGCTCTCTACCTGCCAGGCCAGGCCATAGCTTTACTTTGTTCTGTTTCCTGTAGGCCGATCGCTTTTCTCTTCCTCCTTCTCCAAACAACCCAGGAAAAGGGAGCAAGCAAAGCCGACTCAGTCTGCCGCCAATCTGTCTACCCACCACCTCCACCATTGGTATGTTCCTCTCACCATCCTGTTGCCCGTTCTCTTTCCCTCTCTCTTGCAGCTGCATCTCTTGTCTCTTGTCTCTTGTCTGCCTCTTCTGCTGCACTCTTCCCTTCAGCACCTCCAGCACTTGTCGGGTCCGCCTTGATCTGCACTGGGCGAGAGCGGCGAGGTAATTCCGTACTTGGGGTGTCCCCTCCTCATGTTCACGCACTCTCCCACTCTCACCCCACCCCACTTTGGCATATCGGGTCGGGTACCTGCTGGGCTAGGTTAGGTGGCGCCGTCATACAAACTGCGGTCAAGAGATACATGCTATCTCGCGCTGTCGCCTTGACCCCCTCGAGCTCCTCAAGGTGGTCCGCTAGCCACCCGTCCTGCTACCCGCTAGTCGGCCTAGGGTCGGTTTCCATCTGCTGCTGCTGCTGCTGCTGTACCTACCGTTTACCCTACCCAACCTGCCTGACCCTGTGTCTTCCCTCTCAACCACCCTCCCCGTCAGCCCGTACGGTAGACCCGTCCTCCCTGCGGCATCGATCTGTTCCGGCTGTGTCAAAACGTTTCTAACTTTCATGCGGCAGCAACCCAGCTTGGATCTTGACAGTGACCGTTCGACATTTGCATTACGACCACATAGCTCCGGGCCCTTTAACCTGTCCACCTTCTGCTGCAACACAAAGACGTGCTTGTTTGACCTTCTTCTCAATCCATCTACCCGCCCTGCCCTGCTCCAGCCCTGCCAGCCTGCCTGCGAGCGACCCAGCGACCCAGCGACCGCCTTTCACAATCCAGTCGGTCCGGTCCAGCCCAGCCCAGTCCAGTCACCCAACCCAAACCAACCCAAACCAACCCAAACCAATCCTGCTTCAACTCCACCTTGCCGACCGACACATCCCAACCAAGGCCATCGTCGCATCCCACCACCTCCTGGAAAGCTCGACACCACCTCACCCTCTGCACATCGTCGCACTTCCGAGTGCATCTCCTAACACAACATGGCTGCACCTGGGGTTCAGTCTTTGAAGGTTTGTGCACCGGCCACCCCCCTCCAAGACAAAGGATGGCAGGTGGCTGTCGTTTCCCTCCTGAGGGGCTTGTGCAAGTCAGGCTAACCATGCAAACCATCAACTGCAGTGCGTCGTGACCGGTGATGGTGCTGTCGGCAAGGTCAGTCTAGTTTGCCAGTCCCTATCGCCTGCTATCAAGTGCTGACGCCTACGCTTCCAGACATGTCTGCTCATTTCCTACACGACAAATGCCTTCCCAGGCGAATACATCCCCACAGTGTACGTGACGCCAGCGCAGCCCGCCCTTGTTGACCGCCCCCTGTCACATCTCGACAACCAACTCCAGCTCCGGAGCAGTCATCACCAACAAAACTAGTGGCCATAATTCTGACAATGCCTTTGGAACAGTTTCGACAATTACTCTGCAAGTGTGATGGTTGATGGAAAGCCAATCAGCTTGGGACTGTGGGATACCGCTGGACAGGAAGACTACGATAGACTGCGACCGCTCTCGTACCCTCAGACAGACGTCTTCCTCATCTGCTTCTCCATTGTCAGCCCGCCATCTTTTGACAACGTCAGGGCCAAGGTTCGTCAACTCCCCCCTGTCCAGCCTATCACATCAGATAGGCCGGCCCAGGCAACACGGGATAGCATACTGATAAACGAGGTAGTGGTTCCCAGAGATCAACCACCATGCGCCCAACATCCCTATCATACTCGTTGGCACTAAGCTCGATCTGCGAGAAGACCCCCAGACGCTCGAGAGTCTCCGACAGAAGAGAATGGAGCCGGTATCGTACGACGAGGCGCTGAAGTGCGCCAAGGACATCAAGGCTCACAAGTACCTCGAGTGCTCTGCCCTGACCCAACGGAACCTGAAAAGTGTTTTCGACGAGGCCATCCGGTATGACAGCCGAAGCCCAAACCCGAGGACGAGTTCCCGTGGCCCTGGATGAACCGCAACGCTAATTAACGCTATGTCTAGTGCCGTCCTCAACCCCAGGCCTCAACCCACCAAGCCCAAGAAGTCGAAATGCACCATCCTGTAAGCGTCGAACTCGAACCGAAGCCTGTCGCCCTGTCGACCGAACTTGTTTAATATGCCCCTTCTGTGCCACGGATGGAAAAGCTTCTAGAAAGGACGGATGAGCCGAACATCTCGAGCGTCGGTCAAATAGAAGGGCGAAAAGGACGGTCTAGGCGAAACGCTTGTACTGCGTGTTCCTATACGACTGGCACGCCACGAGCTGGACTTGGAGAGAAACGGAGAACGGTCGGGAACCAGGTTATACTACAATCCACGACGTATAGTTTGCCAGAGAGAGGCGCGCGGCCACGATTCACCCGTTTCTGCCTACCACGCTGGCTCTCGCAGAAATCGCACTGTCCCACTTCTGCCGGGCCCAACTTATCTGGAGCATGAGGTACACCAGGCTTTGAACCTCGCCTCGCCGTCGCTTTTTGCTTTCTCGCGATCTGTTCAGCAGAATGGGCATTTCACGCCAGTCACCAAAGGATATCCACGATTTGATGTTTGCTTTTTCTGTAGATAGCCGAGGAATACGGAAATGGAGGAAGGGCTGCGATCTTGTCTCTTTTTCTCCCAAAGGAAATGGTCATTAGGGACGGGAACCTACTACATGTTAAACCAACTATCACCACCTGTGACCCCCAACACCACTGCAAGAGAGATGGGAAAATGTGATGTTTTCGATGGCGTTTTCCGTAGAAAGGGAAGTATCGTCTAAAATCTTTTCAAGATATGTCTCATTCTCTAGACGCCGTCTATTGTGTTGATTCCGGGGTATTAGGGGTATCATTGCCAAATGGATCCCAAGAGCAGAATAAAAAATCCAAGGGGGTTCAATAACCTTCTCAGGGAATCAGCCACTGGCTATCAGGTGGCCACCATCGCCACGTCTCCCGCCCTCTCGGAGCTGCGCGACTGGGCAACTTTAATCGGGTCCTACCGCCGTTGCGCCGAAGTTCCCCCCCGCGCTGTTGAGATGAGCCGGGAAATAGAGTGCGCGTGGATTGGGGTCCCGCTGTCGTCCGACGGTGCTTGACTTTGGGACCGTTCGGGCCTCGAACTCGAGAAACAGCCCTTCGAAGTTTCTCGCCAGATTAGCTCGGGTGATCGCAACCAACCCTATGCTCTCGAGGCTGAGGTAAATTCTCCGTGGTCTCGCCTCGCCACTTTGCCGTCTCGAATGCATCCCAAATGGCAGACCCACCGCCACTGACCGTGGTGGATGTGTTGGCCGGGCAAACGAAGCCCAGTGGGGACCGTGCTTGCAGGCTTTGCGTAGTTGGACCTCGAATGGACAAGTCCCCTCCCAGCTCTGTCCGATACCCCGGCTCCCGGGGCCGTGACCCGGGCCCGGGCCGCAGCAAACAGCTGCAACAGCCCGCCCGGATCACCCTACGAACCGCCAGCCAGTCGACAAAGGTGATTGAATCCCCTACCAGCGTCGCGGCGCCCCGCGGCCTCCTCGCCCACCGCGCCCACCGCGTCCCCCACGACCTCCACGGCCACCCCTGCCCCCGCGGCCACGACCGCCCCTCCCGCCTCGGGTGCCGCTGTCAAAGTCGTCGGCCTCGTCGGCATCACCGGAGTTCATCTGAGCCCTCCTACTAGGGTGGACCCAGTCTTCGTCCTGCTGCTCGGGCTGCTGCTCCTCCTCGGCGGCGGCGGCGTCGTCCCCGCCGTCCTTCTTCTCCCGCTGCTTGCGGGCCGACTTGCCCTTGCCCTCGAGGGCCTTGGCCTCCTCCTCGGCCTGGATGCGGCGCGTGCGCTCCTCGTTGAGCTTCGCGTTCTTGGCCTTGATCTTGTCCGTGCGCGCCGCCGTCTTGCCGCCGCCGCCCGCCGTGAGCTCGACGTTGATGCGCCGCGCCTCGCCGCCCTGCGGGTCCGCGAACTCGGTGTGGTGGAACTTGGCCAGGCACGTCTTCATGTGCGAGTAGTTGTCGAACTCGACGAACGCGATGCCCCGCGACTTGCCCGTGCCCTTGTCCGTCAGCAGCCGCACCGCGCTCGGCTTCAGCGACGCGAAGTGCGCCTCCACGTCGGCCAGGCTCGCCGTGAAGGGGAGGTTGCCTGTGTGGTCGGGCGAGGATGGTTAGTTTCGCGTACGTGTTGGTTTTGACTGGCAGTGTGCAGAGAAAGACATACCAATGAAGCAGATGAACTTCTCGCGCTTCGCCGCGCCTTCCTCTTGCTCGGCAGACTCGTCCTCTGGCTCATCCGCGTCTTCTGGCTCCTGTCCCTCGTCTTGCTCAGCCTGCTCCTTCTTGGACTTCTTGGAAGCCTTCTTCTCTCCCTTGGGCTTCTTGCCTCCATCCTCGAGCTTCTTCTGTGCCTTGTCGGTCTTTTTCTTCTTCTTCTCTATCTTTGCGGTGTCTTCCGTCACTGCATCCTCCTCGCTGGGAGGTTGGGGCTCGGACTTCGTCTTCTTGGTCTTCTTGTCCTTCTTTTCTTTCTTGTCGCTTGTGGCTGGCTCGCCGGCCTCCTTTGCCTTGGCTTCCTTCTTGGCTTTCTTAGCGGCCTTGCGCGCCGCCTTGTCGTCGGCCTCCTGCTGATCGACAGGGTCCTCGACGTCGCTCAGCTTGCGCTTCTTGGATGACTTCTCCGCCTTGAGGGCGGCAGACTCTGCTGTCCTCGCCATTTTGAGGGAACTACGGCCTTTATTGGTCGCGTAGTGGTTGGCGGAATTGAATGGATTCGAAAAAGGTGGGACGCGACCAAAGGATCTGGGAATTGGATTGGCAACAAGTCGAGGCAGGGAATTCTGCCATCGAGGAAAATAAGTTGTCTGGGATTATTTTTTTTCGGGCAGTTTATTCCCAGTGCAGTTAAGATAAGATAAGCCTACACCCACTAAGTCGACCGGCCGTCCAGGTAGTCCAAGACCAAACCACAACAACAAAAGTCCTAGCCTTTTACGACTCATCGAAATCGCATTGTGTGGCGTGTGATTCTGGTGAGCAAGGCCTTTCTGTGAGTTGATGTTCTATTCGATGACATCTCACAATTCGGTTGCGCTCCGATTGCCCTGTTGGACCCCTTGCTGCAATAGACACCAGGTCCTGGTTTGTGGCACCGGGCTCCAATGCGTGGGCAGCTTCACCTCTGGTCTCCTCGTTGGTAGAACCGGCTGTTCACGATGGTGTCAGGCCTTAAATTCCAGCCGACTTCTGTAACCGGGTCGAATCCGATGTAATTTCTCTGAGGCATCCTCTGGGGGCTCATCAAGCGGCCTTCGAGACAAGGGCTTGCAGTGGCTCAAGTCGCTTGCTGCTCATCACTTGCTCAAATCCACATCAATGAGTGATGAAGTATCTGAGCGAGGGCACGCTCAATCAAGTGTGACTTGTAAACGGTGGTGCAATTGTGCTTTCGTCGCCATAAGCAGCAGCAGCATCTAACATTGTTGTGGCGTGTCTAGAAGTCTATCAAGTCTGAGCAGAACAACACCCATAAGCTGGATACATGACCGCAAACGAGAAACCTTCTCATTACTCTGACACTCCCCGGTCTCCTTTCCATAAGATTCGAAGAATAAAACAACCAAGCCATCCCATCCGCCGCGCCAAGTTCGTGGTGTCGTGTAAGAGATAAGAACCGACAAGATACGGCAAAAGGTCAAAGTGGCCTCGAGGATTCGTCGATGTTGCGAGAGAAAAGCTGATATCTGTTGGCAATGGTTGGTGGTGGTCAGACTCCGAGAAGGGTCGACAGTGGAGTGTACATTCCGAACACTGCCGCGGCCTAGACAGCAAGGGCCAGGTGAGATGATGGGCCTCGTCCGTCAAGAGCTGAGGACTGCGCGATGTACGCCGGAGAGTAAGCCGGCTGCGTTGCATAGGCCAAATTCGAGTCTCCTGCGCCCTCAAGCGTCCTAGCGCCGATCCCTCCTCCCTGAATGGTGACGACAGCGACGGTGGAGATGATGGCACCGCCAGCACCGTTGCCGCCGAGGCCGTTGCCGCCGAGCCCACTTCCCAGGCCGCCTGCACCGCCTGATCCGAGGCCGTTGCCGCTTCCCAGGCCGCCTTCGCAGTCACCGGCTCCGGAACCTGATCCGCCCAGGCCGTTGCCGTTGCTTCCAAGGCCCGAACCACCGAGCCCATTGCCAGATCCTTGACCAGATCCGGCACCAAGTGACCCATCGGGTGAGGCGAGAACCGTGACTGTTGCTGGACCAGAGACCCCACCGAGACCTCCCAGCCCGCCGAGGCCTCCATTGCCGCCGAGACCATTGCTGCCGAGACCATTGTTGCCGAGGCCATTGCCGTTTCCTAGACCTGAGCCTCCGAGTCCTGAACCTCCAAGGCCGGCGCAATCTTGACCATTGCCGAGGCCGCCTGCGCCTCCAAGACCGGAACCTCCCAGCCCGGAACCTCCAGCGCCAGAGCCTCCGGAACCTGAACCTCCTAGACCTGAACCTCCAAGGCCTGAGCCAGCGCCACCAGGAGAAGCCAGCACCGTGATTGTCGCAGGCCCGCCAGCCCCGAGACCGTTTCCGCCGAGACCGTTGCCAAGGCCATTTCCACCTCCGAGGCCGTTGCCGAGCCCACCTCCGGCTCCATTGCCGCCAAGACCGGAGCCGCCGAGACCATTGCCATTTCCGCAGTCCCCAGCTCCGCTGCCGGCTCCAAGACCGGAGCCCCCAAGGCCAGAGCCACCGAGACCAGAGCCACCGAGACCAGAGCCACCGAGACCAGAGCCACCGAGACCTGAGCCTCCGAGACCATTGCCATTTCCGTAGGCTCCAGCTCCGTTGCCTCCAGCTCCGTTGCCTCCACCAAGGCCAGAGCCACCGAGACCAGATCCACCGAGACCAGATCCACCTCCATATGCGCCAGCTCCGTTGCTACCGAGGCCGTTGCTACCGAGGCCGTTGCCGCCGAGACCATTGCCTCCGAGACCATTGCCTCCGAGACCATTGCCTCCGAGACCGCCTGCACCCAGACCACTTCCGCCCGCAGGAACCGCAAGGACGGTCACAGTGGTAGCAGCGCCGAGCCCCCCTGGACCACCCAAGCCGCCGAGGCCACCAGCACCACCGAGTCCGGCTCCATTACCGAGGCCGCCATCATTGCAGTCGTCGCCAGTGAGGTGGGAGACGTCTTTCTCACCCTCGGGTGAAAGCTTGGCATCACCTAGGATATGCGAGCTGTTGATGGCACGCATGTGCGCGGAGAGGCTGACAGGACCAGTGGGCACGGAGAGGATTGCAGCATTGGCAGGTGAAGGAGGAGGGGAAGTAGGTTCAGAAGCCGGCAACACAGGCGTCACACCAGCCATTGACGAAACTTTCGTGACGGTGGAGCCAGTAAGTACAGAGAGAGCTGTGACGGTGAGATCCGAAGTGGCGCTGAGGGTGTTGATAGATGGGACAGCGTCCACGTGGATGTTGATCTCAAGGTGAACCTCTGGAGTCGTGGGGCTCATGTCAAGGGTGTGAGGAAAGCCCAGGCTCTCAGGATCAAACTGGGCAGGATGAACATCCCGCGTGTTGGGAGTGTCATTTCCGAGGTCTAGGTTGCGTGTCAGTAATACGGCAGAAATGGCAGAGAAGTCCCAGGAAAGTGAACGAACCAGAGTGCTTGGGGGCGAGAGAGGTGGGCAGGACTTCAGCCCAAGTCAGCTGACTGGCGAAAAGGCCTCCTGCTGTCAAGAGAGTGTCGGGACGCATGTTGAACGACGGGTGACTCGAGGGATTATCCGGCCAAACGCAGGTAAGAGAGAGGAGAGAATCGATCGAATTGCTACTCGCGAAGAGATGATCTCCAAAAAAGAGCGTCAATGTAAACAGGGCAGCAAGAGAGCGAGCAATGCCTGCAGAAGAGAAGAGAAGATCGAGTGATCAATCAGACACGATTCAAAAAAGCCAAGAATGAGTGACGTCCAGTAAACGTGATGGTTGTAGGTTTTTGGTGATGACTGAGATGGTGTTCTGAGATGGTGGGCGGCGGATGGATGGATGTTGAACAAGAGAAGAGAAGAGGGAGAGAAGCAGAAAAGCCCCTCGGGGGAGATGGAGTTTTGAGCAAAGCATTGGAACGAAGGCGTGCCTTCCTTCCGGATGTGCAACCACCTCAAGTAAAGAGCGGATTGCGATGTGGCAGGAGCCCAGTGTCGGGCCAGGTTCTCCTATCAACTGGGAAGGAACAGGGCATGCAACAATGCCCGCAGTCAGTGTCACCATATTGGGTGTCTGGTAGCATTGAGCTGCTCACCTCCCCGTTGGGTCCAACAAGAAACAATGGAAAGTGATGGTTGGGTGGATGAAATGGCATTGCTATCTGGTATTGACAGCGTCTGCGGTGTGTCCTTCGTGGACGGGTCATTTAGATGGACTCTTCCGTGATGTTGAAGTCGGCAAACCTTGGGACTCACCAGCTCCCAGCTGCCGACTCCCGCTGGCACTGCAGGCAGGTGTTGCTGTTTCCCAATGCAGAACTCGCAGTCTTCCGGTGTCGCCTACCACGAGTGTCTTGAGCTTGAACTGGCGATGAAGAGAAGGAGGGAGACATAGCTCCTTGGCAATATGATGTCCTCCCCTACGCCTGCGCCCACCCTCTGCACCAGCCACTGGACGAATCCCGTCTGAGGCACCTAGGTGCTCGTAGATAATCGGCGGGTGGGATAGACTGCCCGTCGTACCTGTCACGTAGCTGGTATCTCCCTTCCGAGTCATTCACAGCCATTTCTCAGATGTCCTACTGAATGCGGCAGCTGTCGACTCAAAAGAAGAGAAGATCCAGAGGCTTCTCTTCGGCCGCGTACCTCTCCTTGAATTCGTGCCTCGTCAACCACCGGGAAAGAGGCATCATGGTGTCTTTCATGTCCATGATTCCCCTCTTCTTCTGGTCAATGTGGGAAGCGTCGACCACGATGCGCTTCAGATACTCGATTGACAGCGCGCCTGCCAGACAAATTAGCAAATCCTGAATTTTGGCGGGCTGCGATCAGGAAAGAGGCTCACCGTTGTCGAGCAGGGCCTCCAAACGAGCGGGAGTCCCTACCGCGATGCCAGTCTTGCTCTTTTTGAGGAACTGAACCTGCTCCTCGACCTTGAAGTGTTTTGCAAACTGAGTGACCCTGTGTCAGCAACTGCGCTTGATAAAAGACTCCTTTCCTCTCCTGGAAGACACAACCGTACTTACCAGTTTCGAAACCACATTCCCCTTCTTCTGGAACTTCCTCGTCGCCCGCACAAGGTCGGCTGCCCTCAGCCCAGCCCCTGTGACGATGATGGTGTGAGGCGCCCCGACCTTTGGCGGCGCATCCCCCATCCTCTTCTTCTCTTTCTCCACGGCCTTGGCATCCTTCTCATCGGGTCCCGCCGCAAACTCCTCCAGGAAGTCGGGCAAATTCTCCTTGACCCTGACCCCGGTGAAGTCGGTCGTGTCCCTGACGGCGTTCGCACTGATGTACAGGTCGCTCAACTCCACCGAACTCAGGTCTGTGCCGAACCGCTTCGTCTGCCTGGCGACGTGGTCTGCGAGCAGCTGAGGGTCCATCCTGACGAAAGCTGTGTTCACTCCTGCCTCGAGGTCGAGCATTTCCTCGTTCTCCTCGTACTTGCTGGCCTTTTGTTTCTTGGCTCCGGCGGGCTGTGAGTCGTCCTGCGCCTTCCTCTTCTTCGACTTGGCCTTGGACGCCGCCGACGGCGCAGGAGCGGGTGGTCCTGACATTGTTGCTTGTGGGTTGCTGGAAACGGAAACCCGGTGTCTTGATTTCAAGAAGACGAGGTGCAGGTTGGTCAAGGTGATGACAAACAGCGTCTCCAATCAATTAAAATTCTGTAAATGCGAATATTTTCTTCAGAGAAGTGAGATGAGGTTTCCGGTCGTGGATTTGATGTACTTTTATGAGACCAGGGATGAATGAGATCGCGCGTGAAAATTGAATGAATTCTGTACCTGAGATTTTGTAAGTGTCTAGCCACAGTGAAAATTTCAGAGCTGGTGTTGCTAAGACTGGAAAATTCATAGGCGGTACAGTGCTGGATCAGTTTTGAGACTGTGTTTTACAGGTCGTTAGCGCGTGCGGACACGCGAGCAACGGGCCCAATTAGATTTGACAGCTCAACGCACACAGTGTGAGAGTACAAGACGCAGCAGCCTGCATACCTAGGTACACGTTTTGATGGGTTACATTCAAACCAACTGCCTGTCTGCCGCTTGATATGAGGTACATGTATGCCAAACTACATCGCCGCGTCTCGCTGACCCCTTCCTACTCCAATGCCTCTGTTATGGCCAGGAGAAGGGCCGCCTCGTTCCCTTCCATCAAAAACCGCCCCTTTTGGCTAGAGGACCACGGAGTTAAATCTCCTAGCCCGGACCGCGATCGGCAAACCCGTCCCGGGGTCCCAGAGAGCGTCATCATCAAAGCTTAGGAGGAACAAAAATACTGGAGCATGGGCGCGGAGCAGCGCCGGCAGAGAGAACGTGGGTGGGGCGAGCGGACCGCTCTACGGGTGCACACTGACTTGCAGCCGAGCCCAGGCTGCATTGAGTAAAGATCATGAGAAATGTGGAATACAGCACACCCGGCCGGAGACAATGTCGTTTGGGCGAGTCCCACGGCCACAACAACGAGGAGTCCTGTACGAGATAGATCGACAAAGCGTGGGTAAGGACGTTTAGAGGTGCTCGTAGTTCACTGGCAGGTTCAGCTGCCCGTGAAAACATGCTCAGCGGTAGGCTTCTGGTCTGCACCATCCTTTTTCACGATACTTTACCTCTGGTTTCAACCACGGCGACGGCCCCCCGCCTCCGGCTGGCCGCCTCGCTGGATGGGCTCATAAGCTTCTGCGTTGGTGTTTGAGTTAACCCCTGGCCACAAACTCTCTGGGCGCAACGGTTTGTGTGTTTTCGCGGCTGTGTTCGTCATATCAGACCGCCTGCGCGACTCTTGCTGCCCAGTGTGTGGACTGATATTCGGTCTTTGGTCTGGCGACTACTCTGGTAAACAATGTCGCTGGACTTCTACACCACCAAGTCGCCGCTGTTCGACCGTACATATTGCTTGAGATCTTGATAACCACACGGAGATACTAGTGGCCCAGGCTCAAATAGAAGTTGTCATTTTTATTGCCAAATCAATCTCTAGGGTCCAAAAACCGGCCGATCCGGCACCGTCCTGTCCACAATTCTAACGGGCATAAACACGGGCACTAATATTCAAGCCCGTTCACAATCCCATACGCAGCGACTCAGGCCAGTCACACATGTCATCACAGCCGCTTCGTCGCCTCTCCCAAACCGAGGGAACCAGACACAAGGCAGCATGGCGCCTCAGTCCTCTATTCCTGTCGCGGCGACCGTCCTCGGAACCATAGGCACGATCCTGTGGTGCATACAGCTCGTACCGCAAATATGGACAAACTGGCGCACGAAATCCACCGATGGTCTTCCTGGGTCCATGATGTTCCTGTGGGCCATGTGCGGCGTCCCTTTCGGGGCCTACAGCATTGTCCAGAACTTCAACGTGCCCATCCAGGTCCAGCCCCAGTGCTTCATGGGGCTCTGCCTCGTCAGCTGGGTCCAGGTGCTTGTCTATGGCCGTGGCTGGCGCCCCTGGGCAGCGACATTGTTGGGCGTCGCTGTTGCTGCTGCGTGTGCCGGCGTGGAGGCTGCTTTGATCCTGACTTTGCGGGTGAGTGCAGTCCTAATTTTAGTTTTGTGTTGCAAAGTGGAAAATGAAATAAAAATGGCGGAAATAGAATAATTTGTCTATTTGTATCATGCTCTCCCGTGTTTTTGTCCGATTCAAGTTGGGAATACGGAAAGTTGCTGACAACACAAACAGCCCATTTACCTCGAAGGTAATGAGACGCCGGTGCTGGTCGTGGGGATAGTGGCATCTGTACTCCTTGCTGCAGGTCTCCTACCACCTTATGGTGAGATTTGGAAAAGAAGAGGAAGGGTGATCGGTATCAACTGGGTCTGTGTTTGTCTCCACGCTCTGCTACAGTCGGTCGCAGAGTAGAGCACTTCGAAGCTGACAGGACGGCAGCTCTTTTTAACAATGGACTGTAGCGGCGCTTTTTTCTCGCTCATGGCACTTGGTATGTGCCTGTCCAGGCTTCTGTCTCCCGTCAAGTCCTCCACCGAACTTTCGAAAAACGGCTAATGTGAGCACTCTCAGTTGCACAAACTACATTTGACGTACTGGGAGGTGTGCTGTATATAATATGGTAAGTCGGGGCTGCCCCAGAATCCACCATCTAAATGCTTCTCCAAGGGCTGACAATGACATTGTGAAGTGT
The DNA here is from genome assembly GCA_038088545.1 of Diaporthe humulicola. Taxonomy (NCBI): domain Eukaryota; kingdom Fungi; phylum Ascomycota; class Sordariomycetes; order Diaporthales; family Diaporthaceae; genus Diaporthe; species Diaporthe humulicola. The sequence continues at coordinate 42,451 of JBBWSL010000045.1, read as the reverse complement.
GATACTGGAGCTTGGTATTTTCACCTCCCACTTCATTTGGCTCATCAGAACGTACAAGATCCGGAAACAAGCGAAAGAGCAAGGCAAGACTTTCGACGACATCGCACTGGAGCACGAGGAGCTAGGCACCCCTTTCAAGTTCGCAGAGAGGAAGAGCAGGGGGGAGAGACGTGCCCGTCAAAAGGACGCCGAAGAGGGCACGGTAGCGGAAGCTCGTGCCGGGGAACCGTTGCAGGCAGTGGCCGGAGGCGAGAGTTCGGCGGACGACTCACCGGAGAACGGAGCTGAACAGACCGGGAAGGGCGCACGAGAAAAGGACCCTTGAAGAAGACTGTGGATGGGAACCCTGACCGTATGGCATGTCCACTTGGCATATCCCAGTGATCGAAGGAAGCGTCATTGTTTCGGGAAGGTGAGGGGCCCGACCTGGATCTAGGGTCAGCCTGTCCCACTCCGAAAATTGAGGGAAGAGCTTCCTTTCTTCCTTTGATGGACCAGACTAGACGAAAGCCATTTCCGATGGTGACACAAGATTGTAAAGGCTGGTCAGATGAGACACCTGGAGGAGTGTTCTTCTCCGCAACATATGCTGCGCCCGGACAACAGCCACGGATCATGGGCGTTTAAGGGCGCTGTCCTAGTGACCAACTAATCTTTGATTTTCGTAAGTCAAGTACGCGAGGCTTCAACTTATTACAAACCAGCCAAGCGGATCGATGGTCCCGTTTGATGGTCGGATGAGCATTGCAGTAACAATCTATCTCAGCCACGACGCCTTCCGGATTCAAAAGTCGGCCCCGACACCTCGTCCTGTCGGGCGGCCGGGCTGCCGGGCAAGCAGTTTGTGTGACTACTGTGACTGATAGAGAGTGTGGCCAATCCTGGTTAGTCAACCAGAACTGATCTACTCCTTAATGCTTGTGCTCACATATTCTGGGTCCTTCTGCAATCCCAGGTCAAGGTGGTAGATAAGTTGTGATTTGTAGGTGAGTGATACCCCTGAGGGCGGGGGGACGTCCGCCGTGGCACTGGTGAGCCGCAGGATTGCCCTGCATAGCCCGGGCAGGATCGCCAGAGTGACAGATCATGCATATGTAGACTACAGAGCGGTTGTGAAACGGCCCAACGTCAGCCTACCAAAGCCGTGAACCAGCCCCAACGGTTCGTGGCTAGATACGCGAGTAACAGCTTGTCAATACAAATGCAGTGTAGCATGTCTGCGTAGGCGTCCGGTTATGCACAAGGATGCAGCTAGACGCCCAGCCGTTGATGTGCTGCATTAGCCTGGCGGGCGGGTTGAACGGCCAAGCGCCACGAGCATGTGTTGTAGTGTGCTCAGGCTGGTTGAAGAAGCAACATGTGCCATGACCAGATGCGTCTTTGCCTTGAATGCAATTCCAGTGCGATAGCTGGTCGACTTGGACATCACGTCACAGGGCAGACCCTTTCGACAAACCTGGCTTTTGATATGGTCCCTGATATTGGGGGAATTTGCATGCAGGCGTCGAAACGGAACAGACTGCAGGCGTTTGGTAGTTGTATTTTCCACGAGGAGGGCGCCGGATCAGGATCGAGGGCCTTCCGATTGGAACTGCTCGGTGGTGAGTAGCAATCGTAGCGATCCCCGCACGAGTCCGGCCTCTTGGGATGGCCCTAGTAATGTGCGTTTTAGTGCATTCGGCGAAGGCCCTGCTTTTGCCGGAGGCTTGCGAGCAACAAGCCTGTCGGCCAGTGCATTGGACGTCACGGCGAGAGCGAGGCATTTCGTCCCGATTTGCTGGATACTGGCGGAGAGAATCCCGACTGCTGACTCGGCGCTGCTAATCGAGGCAGACATCCTACTCGCGTGGTGGTTTCAGGGACGTCTCGACCACAGCAGGAGCCATCAAGGCAGTTACGTATGACAAGTAGATACTGCGCAAAGGGGTGTCGGTAATAGGAGGGAAAATGGCCGCGAGGCTGTTGAAGCTGCAGACGGCATATGCTGACCCAGGCCCCTGGGACTTGTGATCGCCCGAATCGGGGCTTAAGACACAGAAGATATACGACAGGGGGGCAAGGAGTCGGCAAGCAAGAAACGACGACACCAAAGGACATCTGGGCTTCGAGACCCGCTGACCCGTTGGAAGCGACCCAGGAGCCACGAGCTGTTGCAGGGTGCAGAGCTGCAGAGAAGACAGGCAGCCAGCAGCAATGTTGTGTTGAGACGAGATGGTGTCTGGCACGGGTACTGCTATCAAGGTGGGTCTGGTGTGGAAGAGAAGGGGGACACTCGATGGCTCGTCCGGTCCCGCGTTGAGGATCTGCTGCCGCGCTCGTCGCGATGAAGTCATCATTGGTGGACCGCAGCGGCGATGGACTTGTTCATTCTCCGAGTTGATGGGGGGTGCAGGACCGTTCGCGGGGCTGGTGAAGTCATGGAGGAGCATTGACGGCGAGCTTGAGTCGCAACCAAGGGTGAGGAGCACTAAGGTTACATGTACATTTTGTCGAAGGCATACCCTACTCGGCTCCACGTAAGTACAGACTACAGCCAGGTGAGCTGTCACAGCTGCCCACGGCGAGCCAGGTAGTACGCACATGGCATGTGCGGGTGTCTATATGAGCGTGTAGTCAGTCTTACCTTTCAGAATATAGTACCGCACGCCTGCCTTCGCAACACTGGCCGTGATTTGACCGGTAGGTGCCGTTGTCTTTGATAGCACCTTCGGCTTCCTTCGTCTTCTGACGGCCGCACAGCAGGCCACGCACATGGCTCGTCCCGTGCCAACCAACACACATTGACGATGATAGCGGTCTTGCTGCTGCGCAGTACGATGTGTATGTACCGTGTGATGGGGCCAGATACTGTGCTCTAGTGCTCGGCTATAGTGGGGCGTAAGGTTCGTTCGAGCTGCATGTGGCGACTGGGTTCTGGAGTGGATGAGGTGGGCGTGTGGATCGCGAAAGTGGTTCTTGTCATCAACCTGGTGGTGAGGACTGAGAAAAAAGTGGCCGAGGGCTAACGCGATTGGAAATGGTCCCGTCGAAGGAAAAAAGAAGGCGGCCAGGGGTTTTGTTCGGGGAACTTCAGGAAGAAGGCCAGCCTGCAGCTGACTCGCAGCATCCAGAACCCCCCATTGGCCGTCCGGGCCGGAGAGCGGTTCCTGCCCAGGGAACCCCCAGCCTCCCGACCGAGTGGTGGGCTCCAGGTCGTCTCCCATCGCGCCGTGGCAGTAACTCGGTGGATGCATTACCGTCTGCCTTGACTGGCTGACTGGCTGTCTGGCTGGCAGAGCGGAAGAGTGGGAGGGCGGGAAAATGCAAAGCGTGAAAGTGCGGGACAATCCACCTGGCCTTGGCTGACTGTGCAGTCGTGTCAGGCTCAGAAACGAACATGGGGGGCAAACATTGCTGTGGGCTCTCGTCTCTCTCTCTTCCCTGACACGAGGAGACGCCGGCAAGCACATGTATTCACCGCAGCTAAGCAAACTACATGGATGTGTTGGCTATTACCTGGTTCAGGAGAGAGGGAGTGGGCAGCAAGCGAGGTGGGAGTTGGGAGATGACATCTGTGTTGTGCTTATATTACCGCGTAGTCGAGCAAGACCAGGCTCAAGCCGTAGCCCCCAGGTAAGTTTCGTTAATTACGTCCGCGTACCGGCAATGTGGGTGTGCCTCTTCGCCGTCCCCGAACAACGACTTGGGCCACGACCGACCTCGAGCCCCAACTGCGGTCTCGACCTTTGAGTCGAGTCTTTGAGAGGCTGGCTGATTGACCTCGGCAATATCAACATTGTACCGTGGCCCAGCTTGTCACGACACAAGTCGCAGACAGACGAGGCACATTCCGCACCGACCAGTCAAAGTCAAGGCTCAATTTTCAGGTTTCCCATGTTTCGAAACCAAGCCATGGGTTGCTGTGTCCTTGTAAGAGGTTATGTAATTTTCTCGACTCTTCAACGGGCAAAGTACTGTGTAGACCAGAGCGATGAATTACCTACTGTGTAGCTAGACTACCTTGACTACCTACTTAGTCAAGGCGAGCCGATCAGACCAGCAGACCAGCGACGGCAGCGGCCACGGCTGCAAATGCAGCCACAACCATCACAATCCCTACCGCGCACTTTTATTAGCACCGTTGACCCCCTGCCCGACTGCCCACTCCGGCACCCCCAAGCGATCAAATCTCCCATCGCTCACAATTGATCTATGGACGGTCTGCATCCTGCATTCTGTACTCTGCACTCTGCAGACTGCTCTGTCTGCATTCCTGCCGTTCTGGACCCCGGCCGACTTTTGAAGCTGCAACCCTGTCTCGACTGGATGGGCCGAGCTGCCTGCCTAAAAGGTACTCACAGTAGGAAAAAAGAAGCAGGCAGGAGGCAGCGCAGTACGGACGGACACATCCAGCACAGCACGCCCGCCCGCAGGTACGCATGGGTACCTCCGCCATACCTACGGTACTGCAAGTCACATACAGCCATACATACATACGTGTGTGCCTGCTCTTCAGCATCGCATACCATTGACCCGTCAGACCTCACTCATCCTTCCTCGCAGCTCGCATACCTTTTGCTGTCCCCTCCGCTCGTTTTCGTTTCTGCACTATTCTCTTCTCCTTAATCTTATGCCGACCACACAGAGCTGATCCATCCCCCTCGGTCAACGCTTAGGTCTCCTGGCTTGCCCCCCTTCCACATGTTGGGGCGTCAATTGGTGTCTCCATCACCTGCGCCCGCAGCGCCACTGCTCACACGGTGACCACGGACCACAAAGCCTGCTCCCCTCCAGGCCAAGCCAAGCTCTGCTGCTACTAGTACAAGCTATTCCGCCCGCCTCTGCCTACCTGGCTAGGTCCTGCGCGGAACGTGGGAACACCGATCAAGAAGGCGCCTTGTCAATTTATTGCCGAGCGTGCGAAGCCTGCGTGCGCTAACGCCTCGGCCTCGTCGACCTTGTTGTTGTTATTTGATTGTTGATGCCTCAAGAGGCCCGCCGCCCACTCGGTGAACAAGACACACTTCTCCACGCCGACCAAGCCAGTGCCGTGCTGCACAATCCATTCCCCAGGCACTCCAGTCCTCGATTCGACCGGCCTGGCCCTCGGAACATTACCTTGGCCTGCCTCGCCGCGCCGCGCCACGCCCACGGCTTTTCCCACAACTTCTTTCGGCTCCTTTCCTTGCCCGGGCCCTTCGCCCTCTGCCTCCACGCCCGCAACCTCGCAGGCCTGCACTGTCACAAGCTGCCGCCAACCGTCTTTTACCTCTCAGCCGTCTAGACGCCTCGTACGACCACAACCACAACTCTGTTGCACGCCCGCCTGTCTCCCGCGTCTTGGGCACTCCACCGTCGGCCTGCCTGTCTTCCATTGGCGACACCCGCCGGGCATCTCTTTGCTTTTGCGACGTTGGACGCCACGCTCCTTACCTGGTGGTCGGCAACTGCCCACCGGCCCCTGGACCTCAGTCTACGACCATCATTTCTGCCTTCGGTGCACCAAGCCTACCCCCCACTCTCTCCCTCACTTTTGTTCCTCGATCGTCCCGTCGCCCCCAGCCCCCAAACCCACGCGGGCGGAAGGAAGGAAGGAAGGAACCCGGGAAGGAAGGAAGGGATTACGCGCCCGCGCCTTTGCCTGTGCCCGTGGCTCAGGGGGCATCAGGTTCCTCTCGGCGTCAATCGACCTCGACCAGGCCGGCCCCAAGATTCAAACCCGACCTCTCATCCTGAACTGCATCCAGCAAACTCCTGCTGCATGCCGAACTCAATCACCACGCGATCTCCATATCGTCCTCCCTGCGACTCTGTGACAGGCCTTGGCGAAGTCTGTCGCAAGTCTGTCCGGTCCTGATTTGCCGGCTGTTGAGGCATTGACTTTTCGACCTCGCCGGGGGACTCGGTTCAACGTCGTCTTCGAGTCAGGCTTGAATGCATGCGCTCCTAGGCTCGGCTGAAAACCATGCCGCACTCAAGATATCAAGCGTTGTAGGTCACCCCACGGCCCACCCACTGCTTGCCAACCACCCCTACCTTCTAGAACAATTCCACCAGCTGACATGACTCGAAGTCGGGAGTTCCAGGTAGTCGTACTCGGAGCAGGTGAGCACGTGCCCCGCAACATGTCCCGTTGCAAAACCCAACCCCTTCTTGTTTGCGAGCGTATCTGTGTATGTGTGCGTGTGCATGTGCGTGTGCGTGTGCGCGTAGGTGCTGCGTGGGAATATGCGCAAAGTGTCGCCCGGCTGGACTGACATTGGGGGCTTCCTCTTTCTCTTCACTAGGCGGCGTCGGGAAGAGCTGTTTGACTGGTAAGTGGAGCCCATCCATCGACATGGGCATCTCATGTAGCCCCCTGTCGAGACCTCCCTGTCAAGAACCACCCAGAACCATGGTCCACGTGAAAGCTACGTAACTGACCAACCTCACTACCTGTAGCACAATTCGTCCACAATGAATGGATCGAGAGCTATGATCCAACGATTGAGGATTCGTATCAGAAGCAACTGGCCGTGGATGTATGTGCCTAGCATTACAGATTGCCTCCCCCGCTACAAAACAAAACTAACACGAGGCCTAGGGACGCCAGGTTGTCTTAGAAATGTGAGTCGCTGTCTCGAACAAGGTGCCTTGTCGAGCCTCACGTGGCTAACACATGCCCAGTCTCGACACCGCAGGAACAGAGCAATTCAGTGAGACACGCCCCTCGGGCTCACTTTCGGACAACTCCTCTAACCTGCTGCAGCATCCATGCGAGACGTGTATATGAAAAACGGCCAGGGATTCCTACTTGTCTTCAGCATAACATCGCGATCCTCGTTAAACGAGCTGCACGGCCTCCGAGAAGAAATTCTGCGCATCAAAGACAGGGACCACGTGCCCATCGTGATCATCGGGAACAAAGCCGACCTCGAGGACCAGAGAGAAGTCCCGCGCACGAAAGCATTTGCCGTCTCACAGGACTGGGGAGCTCCTTACTACGAGGCGAGCGCCAGGACCAGGAGTAAGTGCATGCTACAAGACCTCGATGAGCGGTAGCAATAGAATCTGACCGGCGGGAACAGCGAACGTCGATGAAGTCTTCATCGATATATGTCGACAGATGCTGAGAGTAGATGATGCCATAGAGGCAATGGACGAAGAGACTTTCGAGACGCGATACAAATACGACGAGCACAGCAGGAAGAGACGACGGCGGAAGAGGAAGAAGGATCACCCAAAATGCGTCATATTATGATTGATCCCTTCGCTTCTTCTTTGGGCCACAGCTGCACCAACCTTATCTCTACTACTTTTTCCCCACCCAACCTCAAAGACCCATCTCCTCCGAAATTTCGTTCTTGCCCTCAAGACTATATACTCACTCGGCCGTTTCAAAAAGGGGGTCTGATTATCTGGCGTCAAGGTCCTGGAATCTTTGTGCGAGCCTACTCGTTGATACCACTATTGCTCCAGCCGATGCCAAACTTTGCAAAGACGCTGACGTCTCACGACGCTCATTTCATTGTCATTATATTCTTCCTGTCTTCTTCGAGCAAATGGTTCTACATACACAACCGTGGACAGCCGCATTTTCCTCCAACAATGCATCAACAGAGTTTACAACATTCGAATTTCACCAGCATTTGGGGCGGTCCCGAAGGCGTTACACCGGAAAAAAAGAGGAGTGTTTTATATCAGAGAACTGGTTTATGGAAAAGGCCCTGGTAGGTTTGGGGGATTTTTTTGTTTAAAGGGAAGAATCTCGGCTCAGTTTGGAGAATGCGATTTTTTGTTGCACCTTGGAAATAGAGGACAGGGGGAACTCCCCGTCAGTGCAGGTAGGTGGCTGGCCATCAAAGGCTGGCTGTGGTTAGAAATTGGCATCGACCAACCCAACGAGCGCGTTTCCACGAATATTCCTGCTACGTTGCGAGCTTTTCACCGTGTCGGGCCACCGCCCTTGTTGCTTGATAACCGAAACAAAAGCTATGATACTGCTACTGCCGGTCTGTCAGCGGATATTTCGACTTCCAAAGCAACTTGCTCCCACAGGGCCGAACCCCCCCCCCCTTACTGCCCGCTTCTGACCCCAACCCTGCTTCTGTAACTATCGATGACCATTGACCATTCCAAGATCATCGACTTGCTCACACAAATATCGTAGCCTCGCACACCTTCGCCAATCACATCATAATTGCCCACATCTTCGCGGCTGAGATTTCCCTATTCCATCCCATTCATTCCTTTGGGTACCCCCGCAGTCTCCAGCTACCACCAACCTCAATATCCCTTGGCCGAAACCAAATTGGCGTCGTCTGCCAGACTGAGCCTGAGCCGCATATCCCCACAAGAGGCAAACTCATATCGAGAACCACACAGCGCATACAGCACAGAAACGAGGGTTTCACCGATGGAGTCGTTCGCCCTCGCGGCCGAGCACTCGGGGGCCATAAACCACATCCACACGCTGACCATCAGCCCGGCCGTTGTCGGCGTCGCCAGGGAGCTGAGGCTGGCCGTGACCGTCGTCGTCGCGGGCTGGGTTGTTGTTGCTGGTGTCAGGGCACTTGCTGCTACGAGCTCGCGGGAGTCTGGAAGGAGGGATTAGGGGGGCTTGCACTGGCTCATGGGCAGAAATAGCAGGAGACGGCACCCTGCCGAGACCATGCGACGCTGAGAGAGGCCTGGGCGTCTGCGGTCGACGAGCCTCATGGGTGTGGTGTGGTGATACGCTTGCGTGACTGGATTAGTGATGCGTTTTGGCGTCAGTCACAGCATGGTCCGAAAATGCCACACCTCACGGCATTCATTGCCCACCAATGCTTGTCGCCTCGAGAAGACCCTGGGGCGATAAAAGCTTGAGTGGGCTTCCATATCGCAGTCGGCCGTTTTTCTTGAGCAGAAGAAGGTTACCTGCCGAGGTTTCCATTTCTGGGGAACAATGATTCGGAAACCAATTCCTGTCTGGAGCCTTCCGTACTCAATTCATGCTAAGCATGTTCAAGTTTCGGTGATGAACGGTCACATTCACAACGAAGACTGCTCTCTATACTTGGCACGCGCATTGGATTTGAAACCTAAGAGATCTTGGTCATTGGTGAAAACCTGATATTGGAGCCTGATCTTTTGTTGTTTTAGAGATATTGCATAGATGTTTATTGGTTGTTCAGTACTACCTAGGCCCTCGCGCCGGAGTGCACATTGCATTTCCTGGGCCGCCAGTGCTGTCAATGTCAGATGGCCCCCTGGGCATACCGCATGATCCTGCCTTTCTCTCTTGATCTTTTTTTCTCATTGGGTTGAACGAAGATGCTTTCGCAAATAAACTTCGATCGCCTGGACCGTACCCTCATATGACTCGCATATCTCCCATGACAATTATGCGGGTGGTGATGTCTCGATCTCAAGGCCGTGTAAGCTTTGCTCGCACGAATCAAGCCGCCGTCCGTGTGCGCCGTCAAGAGTTTCAACGTGTATACCAAATTCATGATATAGAAACCATATTATGACCTGGCCAGCTCGAATCCGAGTGTCAAGCGGGAGCTATATCTTGGTCGTCTTTCATTCGTGGATGCAACACTTGTAAAGGACCATCCTCTTTGACAGCAAACCCGCAGCACAACCGAATATTCATGGCTGAGCATGCAACACAAGTGGAAGGCGTCGAGCCACCTCCACCAGGACAGACCGCCAACTTGCGTCACCCGGAGGATGCCCTTTTTAGTTTAAGCCTGGCAACAGCGGTGCTAACCCTCATCCTGCCGATTCCTTTCCTCCTGGTGCGCGTGTACACGCCCTGGAAATTCTCATCTCCCCTGAGGATCGACGACTGGTCTTGCACGGCGGCATTCCTGTTCGGAATTGCTTATCTGGCCAGCGGCATCGTCTTCGCCGAGCATGGTGGCGGGCATCACGTCTGGGAGGTCACGCAATTGCAGCTGCAGGACATCCTAAAGACGACCTATTGGAACTCGATTGTCTACAGCCCCGCTGCGCTTTTCACCAAGGTCACATTGCTCCTCATCGCCATGCGGGCCTTCCGAGACAACAGGCTCTTTGTGTACCTCGGATACAGCATTATTATTGTCATGGTGGGCTATTACGTGCCCGTGACTGTGCTTAAAATAATGACATGCAGGCCGATACGAGGCTATTGGGACTTTGATGAAGACTCATCTTGCTACGACTACCGCTCTGTGTTTCTTTCCGACGCTATCGGGGCGGTAGTCACGGATATACTCGTATTGCTGATGGCGGTGCCGTTGATGTCGTTGTGGGGAGTTACAGTAAAGATGTGTCTGATGTTAGGAGCTGGAAGTGTGAGTAATGAAATCAAGCGTCCCCTATGATTTTGAAGGCCTCTCTCAAACGTGCAAGTCTTCCAGTAATTGTAAGTGGATGACCTTCAGTTGGGCTGACATTTATCTTTAGCTGGCAACAGCAATGTCACTCGTCCGAATGGTGCTTGTAATTTGTTTACAAGAGGCGAGAGACCCAACATTGGACTTTGTGAGACTGAGTTTGTTCAGGTACGTTGATATCTGCGCAGGAATCAATCATTATGGGGTGTCTGGCTTGTACCAGCACCCATTGCCGAGAAACGTAACTAACCGGTCAATCAAAATATTAAGTCAAATAGAAATAGCTATAGGACTCGTGTGTATATGCCTACCGACAATGGACGAGTATTTGCAGTTGAGAAAAGGACTCTTGAGAGACTCCCAAAGGCCTCGACCCAGCATGAGGTTCAGAGCCCACAGAATTTTGGAAGTGAGTAGGCTTCGATGCCAGAGGTTGAAAACGCCGAAAAGGGGAACAACAGAGCCATCTCAGGCAGCTTCCGGGATTCAAGGGGAGATTCAGACGATGGTCACTAGAGAGTACATTGCTGAAACTTCGCCACACCCTCCACCTTCCCCCTTACAGCCGTCGACTATTGACCCTTATGCAACGCCCTCTTCCTGGCTAGAGCCGGCGGCGCTGAATGCTACTGTTGTACACCAAACCAACGAAGGGGCGCCTCCCATTCCAGAGAAGAGCACTGCCAGGCTTTCAATACATCGCAAATCATGGGGCCCTACCACGACCCTTTCCAGTTACATGGACCCCACAACGCAAGTCCCAGAGACAGACACATTCACAAAATATAACCTAGAGCCTCGGAACAACTGTTCACTCCAGGAAAAAGGCTTGTTACCATGCTTTCCGCCACCTCTGTTCTCCGAATCTCGAGTGATTCTACCCATACCGGAGGCCATCACACCTGCGACATCAACTTCATCTGCGCAACACTCACCACGGATGCTCAGGTGGTCTCCGCGGTGGAACCACTGGCCTTGGTCGCCTACCGCAGGCCCAAGTCCGCCCATGTCGCCCGTTCAGGACTTCCTACAGAGCTTTCATCCACCAACGTGGCAGAGTAGATATTCAGACAACGATTATCGACATTATTCTGTCTGAGAAGAAGTAAATGCCGAGGGAATACGGAACTCGAGGTTGGAATATCTCACACCATGGTGGTCTCCCAATTGTGTATTTCGATTCAGGGACTGTTGTTAATGCAAGTGTTGACTATCTCATTATCAACCAAGGGCCGCATCTTTAATACAAGTCGGTCATCAGCAATGTGCATTGACTGCCCGCTAATCCAAAGAGACTAGTGTCCTCATGACCAAAAAGCATTCTTAGGGATTAATAGCCTTGGCATTCTTCAATTCATGATGGGGCGCAGAGATCCTAAGATTGGGCTTGAGTAAAAGATTAGATTACACTCGTCAGGAAGACATAGTCCTAGGATATAATTCTCATACTTCAGTGTTGAAAGCCAGCTCGGCGACGTTGGGAGTGGTTTGCAGTACAATTGACCTGGACTGTGACAGGTTGACTGACCAACTGAGTAATGATTGCCTTCAATGTTTTTATTTCAAGGTTCTTTGCGGGCGAGGGAACACAGAGAATGAGTGCACATCGTGAGCCACATATGTAAGTTAGAGCTGTTTGAAACCGAGGCTTGCTTGCACTCACGGTTGGCAGCGTTGTGATTCACAGCCTTGCCAGCTTAGAATGATACAATAGTTGAAGCAGTGTGGACAGCTCTGTTGACTGTTAAGTGCTTGGATGGAAAGGTACATTGTCATTAAAATTGATATACACATGGATGCAAACCCACGTGAATGTTTTCTGTGCCATGAGTTTCCTCTCATATGAAGACAGGGTCATCTCAGGGCATCCCACCCTCCCTCACCCCATTTTCTTTTTGGATGATGATAAGATGACTTCTGATTATGTAAAGTTTTGCCAGCCCTTGACTTTTGTAGCTTTGCCGCCATATTACAAGGCTGCTCGTGGACATAGAACTGTGCTACCATCATTGTCGCTTCTTGTATCGGATTGTCTTGATCTCGAGGTCAGTGTGTTACAATATTCCAGAGCACAGTTAGGAGGATAAGCATCTCTTAGCAAAGTTCAGTGCCTACTGCTTTCTCTGATGCCACCAGAATCTCACCCTGATAGCTCCTTCCATCAAATGGAATTCAAGAGCAGTGAGCTTCTGGAACTATTGAGCAGTCATCCTTACCTAGGTAGGTATGCGGCTTGTTGATCTTTCCTCTGATTTTTCCACAGCCACAATATAGCCAGCCTGCCATTTGGATTTCTAGACCAATGGACTCTGCAGCTGTATATGTATATGTGCTCGCATCTGTATGGGAGCAGCCAATAAGAAACATTCCTTTTCCAGAAGTTCTCGACCGAGTGTCACACGACTTTTCAGGTAGCATGCCCCCAAACCAGTCAAATATATCTTGTGTCCCTGGTCCCCTGGTCCCCTCACCCAGCTCTACTTCTCGTCATCTCCCCGTTATAAACTGCCAGATACAGGCAGTACCTAATCCTAAATGCCCAAGAACATGTGGTTACTACCTCGCTTCTCGGAGTCTCGTGCAGAAAACAGCATCCCTGGTCTACCGGATGTTTGCTATGATGTTTGTAGTGAGTCCTATCTCTCTATGATCTTGACTTTGGCTCAACCCGTCTGATATCTACAGACAACGTGATCTTGGAAACCCAAGCTAGGGGCAAGGCAGCAACCCTTTGCGACAGTGATTCCGCTTTCAGCAACTATCTTCGGGGGTGCTATTCTTGCATTGACTATGGCGGTGGCAATCGCACTGCGATCGATTCTAGCTTGGCCCCATACACCGAATTCTGCCAGGCCACGGACGCAACATTACCGCCTCCTGCCATCGACGCGTCGTACCTCACGACATACACAACATTTGTGCCAGGCACACTGAGGATCGCTTCCAGCCTTGGCGGTGAAACATATGTCGAAACATTATACAAAGCCGCAAATGCAACTTCAACTCTGCCGAAATATTTCTTTCACCTGTCCGTCGGCTCGATCGTGTCGAGCTACATCCCTGGGTCCATCCTCAGTGAACTCGCTCACTCCGTTAGCCTCTCTGCGGGGGCGGCGAGTGTGACGGGCGACGCGACGAGCCTCATATATGCGGCCTTGGAGGCGACATCGGTACCCTCATGGTTCTCGGCTGCGGTGCCTTCCACCTACTCGTCGCAGATGCACACGCTCCAAGAGCAGATCAACCAGCTTCGAACCACCCCTGTGAGCCTCGCGCCTCTGTCCACTTCGTCGCCCCCATCCGGAAACCCCCCATCGCAGACATCTCTCTCTAGCAGCACTGCAACAGCAGGTGAGTAGCTATTCAGACTGATCACTACTGCGGTGTCGTAGCTGACCTGATCTTCTCGCCAGGCTCCGGCATCCAGAGAAGCAAAGCCTGGATCGCCGGACCAGTCGTGGGTGGGATCGTCATAATCTGCCTCTTCGCGCTCGGTGTCTTCGTACACCAACGGCGCCGGCGCCGGCGGGCAGCCGTGCGGACGCAGCTCGAGGGCGACGATTTCCAGAAGACAGGGGACAAGCCGCAGCTGCATTCTGACCACTTACCACCAAGGTATTTGTACGAGATGGATGCCTCAAACGCCCCGTCCGAAGCTGACGATGGCGCGCTTCCGGAGATGGCTGTAAACGAGATACCAGCTCGGGAGCTAGCGGCTGATGACCACGATTCGCGAACTCTTGTCGCTGGTAAAGGTGTCGCGCAGCCGGAGACTTCTACGGAGGAACATGTGTGAATAGTGCGTAGTATTGATGGGCAGTATTTATGGTGCCCTGGTGGGTAAGTTGTCAACGGGGAGTACGAACGGAGCACCTGGGCGGACGCGAGTAATAAGTGATCAAGCCGAGAAATACTGCAGAGTCAACATTAACTTTCTGGTAGGACTTTAGGTATAGCATCGGTAACATCCAACATGGGTATAAAAGTAGTCATCCAGAAGCCTGAGACCGCAAAACCCGAGTATAGTACACACACCAAAATACAACAATATCCTTCTACATGAAGTCACACTGCACTTTACCTACTCCTCTTGGCACTCTCGCCGGCACCGTGGCCACCATCATTGTCACCACTCTTCCGCCTGAAGCTAATTGGTCTTCTAGACTCGAGGCTTTTGAGTCTGTTCCCCAGGCTCACCCTCGCAGCAGACACTCCGGGGCCAAGGGGGCTTGGCTTGGCAGGCGTGTTCGCAGAGCTCGCTGGCGGCATAGAGCCGAGGCCGTCGCCGTCACTCTCGCGCTCGAGAGGCGATCTTACCACCTGGAAGCCCGAGATGCTTGCAGGGGAGTCCGGCCCGACTGCAGGGGTAGAAGACTGATCATCAGCATCGCCCTCGGGGCCTATCGAAAACGGCGCCGGCGCCGACTTCCGTCTGAGTCTGCTCACCATGACCGCGGCCTTGCCAAGCCCAGCCCCGGAGGACAATGTACTCCCGCTGCCACTGCCGCTGCCGCTGCCACTCCGTTCCCGCACAATGTCCTTCTCGCCATGGCTGGTCTTCGCCCTTGAGTGTCCGTAAGTCTCTGTTCTCTCACGCCCCATCCCCAAAGCTGCCCTCATGGCCACCCAGGTCTCTACCTGACCCTTGTCTGCCTCCTCGACACACTCGCAATCATCACCAGCAGGGCATTGAGTCTCCCCCATGCTATGCCACTCGGCTAGGCAATTTTCATGGAAGACGCACCCACAGCCCAGGCAGGCCGGGTAGAGCGCGTTGATGGCTTCGTGGCAATACACACACGTAAGCTGTGTCTGCGTGCGCCTACACCTCTCACAAACACCGACAGCCCCTCCCAGAGAGGGACTCTGTGAATACTGCAGTGGTTGCAGCTGCATCTCATGCACACGGCATATGCCTGTCACGTCGAGCCCGCGGCCGGACGCTTGCAGCGTGTGGAGTTGTTCGCGTTTGCCACCAAGTATGATTGTAGGAGAGGTCGTGCCCGTGGCGGATTGGCTGGCATCGTGGATGGCGGATTCAATACAGCTGCTGTCAGCGCTGAGACGTGCGCCTTCATTCCAGCAGCCCTCCTTAAGGACGTTGAACTTCATGATCTCCAACCGCGCGAGAGGGAGACACCACATCTGCAGCATCTCAGCATAAGCGTAGCGATAGCCTGCGTAATCAGGACCACGGCTGGGGTCCAGCAGAGGTGTAGCCAGCCAGCCGTCGTCATCAAATGCCGATTCGTCTTCCACAGTCACGGTCACGCTGACCGGTATCGTGGAGACGAGCTCGTCCCTGCGGAACTCGTCATCTGACACTGACGTCCTTGCTGTCTCTGTCGCCTCCGAAGGCGCTCCAAAGTATGTCGAACCTCCCCAGGTGATGTTACCGTGAATATGAGATATGTTTTCCATGATCCTCTCGGCTGGGCTCGGACGTTTGCGCCCCGGAGGAGACGAGGACGCTAATGAAGTAAACCCACGTGGCATGCCTGAAGTAAAAGTCGATGCCAGAGCGGACTGAGACCGACGAATAGCGCGATCATTTGGAGATGTGGAAAGGCTCTGGGTGTGGTCTATCTCACTGGGGTGATGGTCCTTGAAGAATCTGTGTGGCGGGGTCTCACCAGTCGAATACGACTGTGAAGAAGGATCCCCCATCCAGAGTACATCTGGGCTTTGTGGATCGGAGAAAACAACAGGCGTCTGCGACGTTCGGGGTGTCGTTACTGCCGAGCTGTAGCCACTCCTTCGCTCCATGCTCCACTCCGCGGTATCTGTCGGGAAGTATTCCAAGGAGAACGATGGCGCTTTCATCGGCAGCGGTGTTTCTGGCTGTGTCAAGCGAGATTCGGCATACGCCACACTGTCCTCCGCCGATGACTCTCCAAATATGCATGAGAGCATTGCCAACATCTGTACATCCCCCATCTGTTCGAAATAGTCGAACAAATCATGGACAAAGTCTTGCGCGAGTGGGTGGTGGCCCCACTTGACCCGTCCTCTGAGGTGATCATCGTTACCTGCCCTGTGCTCGTGGCTCCTGTACTTCGAGAGGGCATCTTTAGCAATGACGAGGACGGACTTGTCTTTGTGGCGATGCTCATGTAGCTCCAGCGGTATGTCTGATCTCAAGAGAAGTGCTGAATATCTCCATATGTTGACTAAGTCGTAGTAGCCATACTTCTCTGCCACGTGAGCATTGTGTTCGCAGACGTAGGCTCCATCGCCGAAGATGATATACTCTTCGGCAAACTGCTTCTTCGACGGTAGCATGTCCCGCATATCATGCAAGGACACTATGTTCTTCGATCGTCCGGTTCGGCGACGATTTGTGCCGGTTCCTGTCCCTGTCCCTGTACCTGCACCAGTCCCTCCACCACTGGAACGGAGTGACTCGTTCGCACTCCAGGTCTTGTGGAGGCGGCGTCCTGGACGGTACCACAGACTGATTTTATGCATGGTGGTCATCTCTGAATCGCTCGAAGACGACGAGTCATCCGAATCATCTGACAAGGCTGATACATCATCGTTTACCGAGGCGTCACCATCAAGGTAACGCTGCCGTGGAGGAGACTCATGGGTGAGACGACCAAAGCCAGCGAAGGTTGGCTGATCTTTTGGACGCTCCCTGAAAGTCTCGTTCGGACTGAAAAGTAGAGCCTTGGCTTCCTTGGTTGGAAAGAAGCTGACCAGTCGCCCATCATTTGAGAAACGAGCGCCGCATGTTCTGATCACTGGAGGTATGGCAGGACGGTGGCTCGGCGCCAGAGTGTTATCGATTTCAGTGCTCGCGCTCAGTTCTTGCGACATAGACATTGATGCCGATGCTCCAGCTGGGATGTCGTTGTCCGAATCCTCGCTCGAGCTTTCGTCGACGAGCACATCTATTCCGTCGTCAAGGTCACGCACGTTCTTGAAGAAGGTCGTGCTTTGCGTAAGGTCGGCCTCGCCAAGCAGGTAAGAGAAGGCCGCAGCGAGGCAATTCTGTTTGCGTTTCAAAAACTGTTGAGCGATCTGGTGGACCTCGCTTTCGAGCTTTTCATGAGCACCGGGTGGCATGAAAGCATTCCTCTCGATGATAAACTTTGGTGCTTTGTTCTTGGGATAGGCATGAGGAATATCAACCTTGACTTTTATGAAAATTTCATCACCATCCACGCCCCATGGACCCTTCAAAGAGGCGTTAAGTATAAGCGTGTCCATGTCGATGCTGTCCCACTTGACGTTGGGTAACTGAGTGCTGATCCGGACGAACTCCTCTTGTAGCGACTCGGGCTCGCCCCACTGGTCGTCATGAAAGCCTAGCCCGAACATCGAGGAATCTTTAGATGCTGCTCGCTGCGGATAGTCGGTACTCGATTTCCTCTTAGTCATCGTGATACCTCTCATCCAATTCATCTGAGCCTGACTCCTGTCCACTTTGCCGGTTCTCGAATTCTTAGCCTTCATGGAAGGTCCTTTCCAGGACGGCCCCGTTCGGTACGATGGTAGCTTCATGCCCAAAGTAAGTGCGCTCTGGCGAGAGACCCCGGTCCGAGAGTCGCTCATTGTCGCTGTTCGTCGATGATGATTGCCATCATCAACGGTCCGAAAGGTCTTGTAGGTAGCTCCTTTTCTGGTTATGACCAGGTTTGTTCTTGCCGCCATGCCTTTGACATGTCCCACTGACTCCAGGACGTGAGGCTCCGGGCGTGTCAGACGGAGCTTATTGTCCTCACCCCAAGATACCAGCTGGAACTCGCGGTTGTCGAGCCTGTCTTCGGTAATGCCACCGCGGGCTCTCCAGAGGAATTCCTTCGCCTTCTGATCACCATGGCCCTCAAATGTCGCGACTGGTTCAACATGTCCGTCAACAGGAGTGTCAGGGCCCGTGCGCCGGTCGAAAAGATACAGATGTCCCGGTTCATTTTGAGGCATAGCCAGGAGACCTCTTCCGAAGGGCGTATGTCTGGCACGCCAGACTGGGAAGTCAGTTCTAATGACTCTTTCTGGAACATCTTCGGTATTTCTATAATCCCAGAACTTGATACTCTTGTCCAATGAGCAGGTGACAATGGCGGTGGCAGTGAAACGGTTCCAATCGATGCCGTAAATCTTGGAAGTATGAGCGCTGATGGACCTCAATGGCTCAGATGACTTCCGCTCGTCCCATATGTGGAGCCACCTGTCGTGAGAAGATGCGATGATGAACGGATCTTGGCGACTGTACTTGACCTGTGTAGCTCCGGCAAACCAGTCGCAGAAAGTAAGGGCTGGTTGCCTCGGCCGCCTCAGATCCCAGCAATGGACGTAGCCATCTACGGCACAGGTTGCCAAAAGGTCAGGATGATGGGCGGAGAAGTTGATGTCGGTAATTGCCCTGGTGTGTCCCTGCAGGGAATGCTCGATGGCACCAGAAGTCGAGTCATCGCGGAGGTTCAGGTTCCAGACAAGACATCGATGGTTGGCGGTGGATGCGACCCAGTAGTCCCGGGCAGCAAAAGGGGACCATTGAACATCGACGACAAGCCACGGGAGCCCATGACTGCTCAACCGGCGAGGCGGACTGTAGGGAGAGTCGAGGTCGATAATGGCCAACCCTTCCGGAGACGCAAGAGCAACGTCTCGGCCGGATGGTGATATGGTGGCAGAGCCGACCACGCCATCCACGTGGATAGTGCCATCTGCATCAAAGCTTTCGCTCTCATAGGCCGATTTGATGGTCTTCAACTTCTTCGGCGATGCCTTGAGCTGGTCAAAGGCTAGAGGCATGATGACAGTGCCCAAGGAGTGACATGTCTCGGTGGGACCATGCTTGTGTCGGTCACAGGGGGGCTAGTCCTTGGAACATGTGCATGTGGTATCCGGGGCAGACTATCATTGTAAATTGAATGGGAAAGTACATTGAGAGGACGCCGGGCATAGGAATTTGGTGAAAATCGATCTCACGACATGGCAAAGTTGCATCTCTGCACCAGGTGAACAAGCTGAGGTTGACAAGGGCCAGGGGTCCCTCTCCTTCCCGCTGGTTGCGCTGAGATGGCGGTACTTGGGTACAAAAATCCTTATCTAATCAGGCTGCCCCCTCCTTGGCAGACATCCCACCAAGGCGCCCTGCCTGTCTTGGAACAGTAGGCACAAAGTGACTGATGATACCATCACCATCAACAACAGTTTGTAATCTTCCCCAGTGTACAGACATACTACTGCTCCCTTCCACCACTTCCCAGCCTATCCGACTATCACAACTCTTTCTTATATCATTCCTCCTCCTACGTGGCTGGAGCTTCCGTCCGCCCGCCTTTTCAAGCTGCGCCACACTGGTCCAGACCGAGCTGCACATCTCGTGCGGTTGATTCCAGATAAGACCCGTCATCCTCCGGCTCAAGGAAGGTCTCGATTTTCCAGGGTTACCTTCAGCTACCAACCACCCAAGCCCCAGCTGTGATACACCGCAGTAGGAATCTCAACATGGCTCTGCCGAAGAGAATCGTGAAGGAGACAGAGCGCCTGATGGCCGAGCCGTATGCTACCTGCCAACTCAGAGGCTTAGACCATGACTCCTGATCTGACTCCCTTCCCAGTGTGCCTGGAATCAGTGCAGTTCCTCACGAGGAGAACCTTCGCTACTTTGATGTCACCATCGACGGGCCGGACTCCTCCCCATATCAAGGTGTGCCATGTCTGGTCACTCCAGCCTGGCAAACGCCGCTGACCGGTGAATTTTAGGTGGCACATTCAAGCTGGAGCTATTCCTCCCTGACGACTACCCCATGACACCTCCCAAGATCCGCTTCCTCACAAAGATATTCCACCCCAACGTCGACAAGCTTGGCCGCATCTGCCTTGACGTCCTGAAAAGTGCGCACATGACAATAACCCCTCTCCAGTGTCCTGGCGGCAGGGTGGACCCGAGCTGACAGGTTTACAGACAACTGGTCTCCCGCCCTCCAGATCCGCACTATCCTCCTTTCAATCCAAGCCCTCCTCGGCGCGCCCAACCCAGACGACCCGCTCGCTGCAGACGTTGCCAAGTCGTGGAAGGAGGACGAGAAGGCTGCTATTGAGACGGCCCGGCAGTGGACACAGAAATACGCGACAGGCCAGCAGCAGTAGGAGGATCGCCCTGATCGCGCCTTTCTCCCTGGTCAAGCTACCGTTGCGGAGGAGGAGCCAGCTCGTCTTTATTGGTCGATCGGCGCTGAGGACGAGGAACTACTTGACAGGGTTCTGGCCCAGATTTTGGAGGAGAACTGGACTAAACCAGCTAAGGGGATGGAGTTCAACAATTGATGAACTCTGGAGTCAGTGGGCAATGGGGCACCTCGGGGAAGAGTCGATGGACATGTTCTGGGGATGAGTATTTTAGGCATTCGCCGACTGGCGTGATTACTGACAGACAAATAGCGGGAGGATGGTTGTGAATTGAGAATTCAAGGACGGGAGACGCACATCGGCAAAGTCTTTGTGGCGATGTGGACATTCGCAAGACAAGACATGGGTGTACGCGGCAACAACAGCCTTCACGCTGTAATAGAAGTGACCAAAGATTTGAGAGGTTGTATTATTTCTCGTTGCATGCTGTCAGAGCCAGCCCTTCAATATTGGCCTCTTAAAAGCCAAACGATGTCAATTAGGGTCGAATATCTTCCTTGGCTTGAGATGATTTTACCTCGTCTCTTCGGCCTTCAAGCAGAGGTCCGGCCATACTTTTTCTGCGCCTGAAGGTGGCCCTTCATGGACAAGCACAATGGAGGAAGACAAACACAATTGTTACATTGGCCGTACAATGACTTTGTCCGCTGGCCAAGACGGGAGGAGAAATGCTCACCTGGAAGGGGAACGGGAACGCGGTGCATATATCGTAACTTCTCTAGGCTTCTGAGGCACAGCTCGACACAGTCATATCCGTCCAGGGTCAGGATGTATTAGCAAACCTCACCACAATAATCAGCTCACGGACCGAAAGCCTGATATACCGTATACCAAGACTACGAACTCGCCGCCGCCATGTTCCAGTATAGTAACTGGCACTGTGGCAGCTGCGACAGATCATTCTGCCTCGCGATGGATGATGAGGACTCCAAGGAGGGAGATATTCCCGTCTGCCCCCGCTGTACTGATAGTAGTTCAATTACCCAAGTAGCCGACTCGGAACCATCTACCCCAGGGAACTCTCCAACAGACGATGAGCAGCCCGCCTTGCGTTGCGCCATTTCCTGACCGCTGACCGGAATCTGAGCAACGCCCAGAACATCCCACAGGTCCCGGAAGGTGTGGCTTCCACCGATATGGGTTCAGCAGAAGGCGTTTTGCCTACTTACGCAGTTTAAGTCAGCGTTGCTAGACCTCCTTATTGACCGCCAAATATTCGAATGATCTGACTAGAGGTTCGTCGGTTCGTCGAGACAATTCTTGTATAGGTTCTATGCACCGACGTAGGTACAGAGCTCAAAGTTAATACGGGCACAAGATGGTCTAAGAACTCGCACAAGGTTCATGTCTCTGTGGAAGAAGAGGCCGAGTGAGAGGGGATCTTTCAAGAGGCATGGCGACTATCTTTATCTCACTTCGGCCCAGTTGGCTTCTAGTCAAGAACGGAAACAAAGTGCTAGCCCAAAAGGTTTGAATCGGAACTTACCTAAGTTTGCAGATTAGATCAAAACTGATGTCCATCTCGGCTTATTTTGCATGTTTTCAGATCTTGTAGTCTGAGAAATATCTTGTAGTAATTGTAATTGTCATTGTCATTGATACTGCAACCAGTTGACGTCTCCGGATGCTATAAGTATCTCACCTGCCAATTCATGGGGTGGGCTGAGAGGGTTAGTCTTTGCCAACTAGAAGGCGATTTGTCCACCACAATGGGATCCTCAGCGGTGCTTAAGCAGCAATTCCTTGGCTAGAGTGTAGAACTTTGTTGGGAATTGGTTCCCATTCGCACTTAGAGAGGACCTGTCGACTACTCAATACTTGAAGCCATGGAAGCAATCCGCACATGTCTTTAGGGATAACAAGGGCAGCTGTCAGGCCGACGGGAGATGTGCACCAGGTCATCTGTCATATATATGGAGTTACGCGCACGCGTGTGTGTACTTGCGCGAAAAGAGAGACAGTGAAAACGACGATAGCATCCAATCCTGGGTATATATCACGGATTTGCTTATGGTCATGTTAGTCTAGTCTGTGAGTGAGTTCTTGCATGTGTTCCTGACTCGTACTTTTGACCCGCAAAGTTGCAGAGCAAAGACTCAGGATCCATCGTGGGCAACTTAAAAGCCGCGAGATCCGGGTGGGCTGATGATTTGCGCATCGTAGAAATAGCCGAATGCATACCCGTGGGTGGCCCTGCTTTGCTTCACCCACTGCTGGCGCAGTGGGTGCCAAAATCGTGCAACGGCCTAAACCGCGCCACACGAAGTAGGTATTTTTATACCAAAATTTTGCTGGCGAGTAACCTGCCAAGACTCCAATTCTGACTCAAATTCCACAAAGTCACGTGACATTTCGAGTTTCTTAGCAAGTGCTGCATTGTCACCAAAACTTATTTAATTAAAAAGAAAATAATATGGATTACTCTTTATGAATTAGGGATTCCAAAACTGGTTTTCTTTTTGAAATTGGATTAAGTTTAACAGAGCTGATTTCGCGGTTTTTGTATGGGAAAAGGTCTACTTCGTGTGGCGCGGTTTAGGCCGTTGCACGATTTTGGCACCCACTGCGCCAGCAGTGGGTGAAGCAAAGCAGGGCCACCCACGGGTATTAAGCAATGTACGGTACCACAGTACTCATCCTCGTCAGATGGGAAAGATCCACATTACCTCTCGGGAGAAGAGATTGGTGGAATAGATGGCTCGAGGTCTCGACACGAAGCCGACCCCGTTGTCTAAGACAACTTTTCAACTTCCAGGGCAGGTGCACCCATTCTTGACGAGCTCAAGCGATTTAAACGTGGCTCGCGCGGCGATCGCCGAGGACCTCCACGGTTGGGGACAGACTTCCCTTCAGATTCAACCTGAAGCTGAAGAGGAGGGAAAAAAGGAAGGAAACGTCATGGTAGACTGAGATACAATGCGGACGCATTTTTTTAAGCGAAAGTGGACGCTTTTTATGTTGACATATGATTGAACCGGCAGAGGTATATCCACCTGTAATTACTAATGACGGCGTCTGACGTCGAATCGGGGCAAACATGTGCAAGAAAGCAGAGCGTACCTGAGCGTACCGGGATCTCGAGCCTATTCTGCCGTCGAGCATTGCTCGCGGAAGGGAACCCTGGGCCCGGGACCGTTGCCGGGATCGACCAGAGCCAACCACGACCTGCAAGACGGCGGCCCCCCGACGGGATCACAGATGATGCTGTGTTTCGTGTGCTGGGAGGTGACGTCGCGCCTCCCTATGATGCTTTGTAGAAGGGGGCCTCTCTGGCATTATGTACCAGAACCGCAGCAAGCGCGGCAGGACGGCCGCGATTTGCAATGCAGGGGACGGCGCGCCATTGGCACCAGGATCAGGGGAGCAGCAGCGGGCGGCAGCATGTGGGTTCGAAGTTCGAACAGGCATTTGGGCTCCCGAGCCTGCGGCGCTCGCTGCCCATTTCTAATACGGGCCGAGCGCAAAGTAGTGAGGACCGGGGCAGGCGACGGTTCGAGTGAAGGCCGATGATACTCTCAGAGTGCCATCGTGAGGATTGTAAGCAGAGGACTAGACCCATTCTGGGCTGCGTGCTGGCCATCTGGGAGCTGTCAATTTCCCGGGTGCCCATTTTGTCTCTTGCAACGGGTCTTTGCACGGGCATTCGAGGCCATGGCTTTCGTGGCAGCGTGGGAGGAAGACCCGAAACAGAATGTTGTGGCAACAAGGCCCGCCAGACGTGTCAGGCAGTGCTAGCATTGACTGGTAAGTTGTGGGCTTCAGGCATTCAATCATCTGTCGCAATCCAATCCAGACCAAACCCGTCCTGTCCCGTCCAATCATCCCGCACCCGGCCGTTGAAGCTTTGCAGGTTGGTCAGGAACCAGGTACCGGGAGGGGAGGTGGTCAGACGGCAGCAGTCAAAGCCAGGTACCTGCTGTGTAGGAGGGCCACATAGTGACAACCGTGGTGGCGCCCGGCTAGGCGCTGCGGAGCCCGCATGTTGTTGGTTTGGTCCGTTTCTTGGTTTGTTTTGTTTGTTTGATGAGGAGGAGCTCTGCCGCCCCTGCTGCCTGCTGGTGCCAAATGGACCGTCGTTGGGGGGTTTGCACCCGCGATATGGGGATCAGAAAAAAGCATACTAGACACATGAAGCAATGCAATGCAGCAGGCGGTGCAGCAAGCAGTGCGAGCGTGCAGCATGCCAGTGCATCCCCGATCCAAGACACGCAGGAAGTTCGGGCAGAGAAGTGTCAGTTTTAGGGCGACCCAAAAGTTAGAAGTTACAAGTTGGAACCCAGTTCCTGCTTCTCCACCTTCCTGTTCAGGCCTCCAAGCTAACAGTAGCTCTCTCTGCTGGGTGCTCTGCTGGGTGCTCTCCAGCTGCTCCAGCTTGCCCCCAGCTCCTCTCCCCTTTCCCACGACCCAGCACCGGTCAACAGTCAACATCCAACATCCAACCCACATCAACCCACCCTTGTGGCCCCGTCCTGTCGTGTCGAACTCGAGACTCTCTCTTGCTGCCATTGATCTCGGCGCCCACCTCGACCAACTCCCCCACTATCCATGGCTGTATCGAGAGCCCAGTCCCTCCCTCGAGCATCCATCTTGTTATTGCCAATTGAACCTGACCAGTGCAACCCACAACCCCAGAGCTGGGGGACCATCCGAGCACCATCACCGTCACCGTCACGCCCACGCCCATGCCCACACCCACGCACGCCCTCGTAGACCACCACGCACTTGACCTGTCCAATAATTCCCGACGCCCCACCTGTATCCGGCCAGCAACTGGCACCTGGCACCTGGCTCCAGGCTCCAGACCCCAGGCCAATTCCAGATCTCGGGTCCTCTTTCATCAATTTGGCCGACAGGGTCCTCTGGAGCGTCGCTCCACCCCGGCAACCGTCTGAGCTCCCCTCCTCGAGCCTGACCTCGTCCCTGGCCACGTCCCTGGCCCCGTCCTTGTCACTCATCTCCAGCTCCGGCAAGACGAGGCAAACCCACTCTGGAAATTCTGAAACATTTCTCGACCTCCAAGTCCATGACCTGCTGAGGTTTCACCGGCACTTTCACGGCTGCTACTCCTCGTCCCGTTTTGGAAACCGCTGGCCTGCTTGCCCATTGCTACTCTCCTTAACACACACACACGACCTCGAGTGTAGCCCTGCCTTCTCGGTCTGGCCCGAAGACGAGGACGCAAATCACGTCCCATTGCCCCCCAAGAGACCAGCCTTGACGCTTTGACTCCCGCTCATATCGCCCCGACTTACCCCTGACGACATTTGCACCTTCTCTCCCACGAGACCTTCTCCCATCACCATCAGACGGACGATCCGTGCCCAGCCGTCAGCCTATTCCTTAGCCTCGAGCGAGTCATCCAGCAAACATGCCGTCCTTCATCAATGGCAAGTTCCAACTGCCTGCTCTCGACCTCAAGTTCGGCTCCCTGACCGAGGGCACCGATATACCGCCGCCTCTCCCGTCGCCCATAGAAGAAGAGAAGCCGGAGACCCCGAAGCCAGCAGCCGAGGACGCCGCCAAATCCTCCACCGCCACCAACGGCACCCAGACCTCGCCAGCTGCCACCAGGGCCAACGGCAACAAGCGGTCCGCAGAGGACGTGCCTCTGCCTGGGTCACCAACCTCGATCAGGACCGGACAGGGTAGCATCCGACGTTTGTTGAGCCGCAATCGACTAGACTCGGCCTATGCTAACGGAGAGACCGCAGCAGGAGATGCTGGCGTACAAGCCCTCAAGAGACCGGACAGCCGCCCGACCAGCCGCAGCAACGCCAGTGTCACCACCGAAAAGCAGTCCAAGCGAGCCTCTGGCTTCTTTCGCCGCTTCAGGAGCTCCCACGACGCGACAGACAACAACCGGCCAAGCAGGCTTTCCACCTCGAACGAGAACGAAAAGCCCGCCATCTCCAGTCCCAAGTCGAGGGGGCCGCCGCCACCCATGATCCCGGAATTCAAGGCGCTTGGGTCCAAGGTTGACCTCGACGGCGAAAAGGGCAGTTTGGGAGACGACCTCTTCAAGAACATACAGTAATGACCCGTTATGCAACACAACCGAGACGGGCACAGCCGTTCCTGCCAGGGTCTTGCCCGGTGGTCCTATACACTCCGAGCGCCTGGAGGACAAACGCCCGAGACCACGCTTGTTTTCATCCATTTCGAGAAGCCACCCAAATCTTCCTGTGTCGGATTTGGATCGAGTTTGCATTTGCCTGCGTCGGAATTGCTGCGATTACTGGACTTGGGGACGAAAGTTTGAGATATGTGGCCCGAGATACCCAGCTCGCCCTATGCGGGTTTATTCACACCTACACATTACGAAATTTCTTTTATTCGCTACACGACATTTAACTACCTATGCACCCTTTTTCTTTTCTTTCTACGTTGACAACCTGGCTGTCCAGGATTGTTTGGTGCTGCGTTTGAGACTTTTTGATACCTCGAGGCTGGAACGCCCGCGTGCGATACTAGGAAGATGGCGAGAATGGAAGAGGCAGTGTGAGGCAAGAAGACGGAGAACTGTTGGCGCACGGTCGCACGTCTGATGCGGTTCCTGCCGGCTTCTACATTTGGACGGAGAGAATTCTAA
The DNA here is from genome assembly GCA_038088545.1 of Diaporthe humulicola. Lineage (NCBI taxonomy): Eukaryota > Fungi > Ascomycota > Sordariomycetes > Diaporthales > Diaporthaceae > Diaporthe > Diaporthe humulicola. Next base: position 15,394 of record JBBWSL010000045.1, on the reverse strand, counting down.
ATTGGGGAGTCTTGTTGCTAAGGAGTACATTTTTCGTGTCCTACTTTGTCAGGACTTATTGATGGACAAGGTTTCCGAAAAAGAAAATCCGAAGAAGAGCACAAGTTAATAATAAGACGGTCGATCACGTCCCCGGAGCTGAGAATGCCCTTCACACATACCAAACCTGGAATAAGAATACCAGTACTGCCACGCGACCTGAATGTGACGGCTAAGATATCCAGTTCCATTATTTAATTGACATCAATGACACTGATCATAGATCAATGCCAAGTCAGACTGCTTGACAACACTGAGGAGCCCATGGCAAACGGTTTGGCCTGACAAGGCTTCGACCGCCTCAATATTGCAATTTTCAGTCGTCCGGATTCCTGACTGTCGCAAACAGCCTCTGTACCCTCTTCCTGGGAATTCTCCAGCAGCTTTCTGCCACGATGATTTGGACGGATCCCGAAGCAGTCCACGAAACGTTTCTCTTCCAGGCCATCCACCGGCTGGCGCAGCCATACCCAAGCTCGATCTGGAGAGATTGAGTGTATTACGGTATCAGACCATGAATCATTCCGTGGCCCTTTCGCCTGTCAACTGACCCGCTCGAGAGGACAAGAACCTGTGTCTTCGCGCCCCCGTCGCCGCACTCGAATCCGTCCCTCAGGCCCCAAGGCCTGGCAAGGCCCACTGCCAGGATGGCTTGGAAGAACGGCTGGCTCGTGGTAATTCAGCAGTCATTCGTGAAGACAACTAAACGGTTGGCATGACGAGTCTGCCACACACTTTGACGGCCAGGCCTGGAGAGAAAACAAGATAGATAGATCTCTTCAGCCCGGTTCGAGTCTACCGTAGCCCTGGATTAAAGTTTCTGCTTATTCCTGTTAGGAACAAAAACGCCCTTCAAACGCCATGCGAGCAAAAACACCGAGGACACATGCATTGATGGATTCTGTTGAGCCCCATCAAAAGGGCGGCGCTGACCTCGACGAATGTTCGGCTCAAGCGTCCCTCATCGTGTCTAACGAGCCCCCAGCTCTCGGCCGTGGGATGTCCCCGCTCTCCCACAAAGAAACAGACAAATGTATGCATCCATGGTGATCATCCAAGCGGGCGGACGGCCCATCATCCAACCAGTAAATGTCAACTTTAATACGAATTATGCCCGGCCAGCACATGCCCGATGCTTATCCTTACACTGCGCCAACCGCCCGAAGCAAATGCTGCCACTTGATAAAAGTAATAGGCCAGCACCAGACGGACCCCAAAAATGCCATGTTCCTCCCTCAGCCAATACATACACAGACATGTGCATACCACCCGCCCTTCATCGACTCATCATGTCATACATACCCTTTCCTTCGCACGTGGGACGGGTCCGACGTCACACCGTCGCGAGCCTCCTGTCCGGCCCGCCCACTAGGTAGCCTTGTCGTGCCCCTCGTTAAGCACCAGCTCCAGCACGATCTGCACGCCCGGCGAGCCCGGTTTCATCTCGGGGTGGCTCATGGCGATCTTGACCGTGCCCTTGGAGTCGTTCGACACGGCCGTCACGGCGCCCGCGCCAACGCCACCGAGCCCGGTGGGCCCGCGGCAGCCCTGGTCCAGGACGCGGACGTCGCGCCCGGCCACGATCTGCCTCAGCCGCCCGTTCTCGGCGTTGCGCACCTCCACGTAGTCCTCGTTGAAGAGGAGCAGGTACTGCCCGAACATGGTCGCGCCCCTCGCCTTCTTCTGCTTGCCCGAGTACTCCATGATCAATGTCCTCGAAACCTCGCCGTGTTTGTCAACGTACACGGCACAGTCTTCGTAGGCGAGCAGGAACTCCTGGTCGTTCAGCTTGAACATTCCCAGCGGGCGCTGGTCACGGATCCGGTTGGCGATGTTAGCGATGGCCGGCATGTCGAGCCCGCTAGGCACAGACATGGTCTGCTTCTTATCCAAAGTCAACATCTCGAATCCCTTGGCTGTTGCCACCGCAATGTACGACTGGAAGAGGTTGAGCGAGTAGCATTCTGTCGGGAGATAGAACTCGTCGAAGTCGCGGAACGTCTCCGTGGAGCCGGCTCCGCCACGACGCCCGCCGAAGATCCGTGGCCGCTTTTCCGAAGACCGCTGGAATACAGGCTCGAGGACCTTGAAAGTCGTGTGCATGCCTTCTTTGCGCTTGTAGAAGACAAGCGTGCGCTCCTTCATGCGCGCGGTCGCGAAGAAGGTCACGTCCTTGGCCAAGCGTTGCGGTGCCTTCCGGGCGCTGTCGTTACCAGAGGCGGGGAAGTTGGACGTTGGTGCGATGATCTCGAGAGGATATGCGATCAGGGACCTATCTGCGGTAACTAGGCAAACGGAGAACTCCTCGAGGACTGCGATCTGCGTCACCCTACTGATTTGGACAGACTTGAGGGCATGGTTAGCGTTCCACATGAATAGAAAGTAGGTCGTTTGGGACTCACCCTCGTCCATCCTCGCGGATTGGATGCCTCGGAGATGAAAACGCCATAGTCCGTCCCTATTGCGATTAAGGACTTGCCAAATGCTGTGAAGGTCGTGGCACAGTTCACTGCAGCTCTGCACACAGGCGGCGACCGGCCAGTGCCATAAACTTGCTCGATCTCGCGGATGGCCCGATCCAGTGGAGTTCCCTGAATAGCAACACCCGGCGCCTTCCCTGCCACAGAAAATGAGTCGTAAGCAAAGGCGCCATCTGCCAGGACACGCAGACGGAATGGCTCAGCGTTCTGTGCATGCAGAGCTCGTGCATGCTGCTCTTTGGCTTCGATAATCTTGTTGCACCAAGCCGTACGCTCGTTTTCAGACTTCGCATACAGAGTGTACACCTCATGACCCAGGTGCTTCACCTTGAAAGGCCACAAAATGTTGTCGGGGTCAGAATTCGCAGTGTTGATGCGAGAAATAGAGCTCATCGAGGACCCCGACTGGCTGTGTTCCAGTATAGGACGTTCCGAGACACCGGTGAGAGTTTTGTTGACGGCTGCTCCAGGGCCGTTTGCAACGGCCGCATTGCGTGCCAAAGGCGCTGTGATGCCTTTTTGCTTTGATACGGGCGCATCATCCTTACTCTCGAGGAAAAGCAAAGGCATGGGAATTGGCTAATAATGGTCAATAAATGGTGATATCGCAGATTGATCACATGGTGTGCATACCTCTTTCGACACGTCATATTTCTTGTCTCGGCCATCCTTGGAAGGGTACTCCTTCGCCAGGATAAAATAGTGGTCGAAAAGTAGAGCATGTGTGTCGACCCACCGAACGCCTTTTGATCCCATCCTCGTCAGGTCGCCTCTGTGTATTAGCTGTCTGCCAAGGTGATCCAGATTAAGGACCGACTGAAACCCGGGCCGCAGAATCAAGGCTGTTTGCAGGGTATGGAGATCAACTTTGCCCTTGCTGCGGGCAACCGCCTCGTCACACTTCATAGTGACAGCTTTGATCTCGTCGATTGCCTTGGTCAAGTTTGTCTTCTCTTCACTGTCTTGGACCATCTTCTTCAAGACAGTCTGCAAGAGAAGACTATACCTCTGAAGACGCGTGATAGGCGACTTCAGAAAGGTATCCCAACCTAGACGGTTCGATCGCTTGTGGCCTCGCACATGCTCCAAGAACTGGGCAAACAACACGTTGCGTGTGGCCTCCTTGCGCACTGCTAGCTGGGCCAGGGGATAGGCCGTGGAGAACTCCAAGTAAGGCTGCTCTGCTTTCCGGATCCACTCTCGAAAAATGTCAGAAAACCCGACAATCCACGGCCCTTGCTCATTTTGGCGGTACTTCAACTGGGCAAGCAAATATTCCTTGTTGACATGTTGGATTGCATCGAACCTTCCAAAAACCTTCTCCACGAAACCGTTGATCTTCGCAGGAGGGATGATAGGCGGCTGCCATGCATGTAACTGGTCTTTGTAGAGAAGGCGGATGACGTCTAGTTGACTCATATAGTCCTCTTCGCCGGTGACAACCTCATGGAGGATGTTTTGTCGTTCGATCTCCTTTGGCGTCTTATCCTCGACCATACTCTTATCGAGTTTGTAGTAAGTGGCCCAATCGGCGTGCGTTGTTGACTCCTCCGTCATGAGGTCGTCGAGGCTGGCCTTCTTGAGTGTTCTTGTGCAGTGGTGAGAATAACATCTGCCGGAGATCTCGATCTCGTGGAGCTTTGACGCATAGCACCCAGATCCCGTTAATTGCCATAGAACGCCGGATAAAGATCCAGGACCAAACTTGGCCCATTCTTCCTCCTCAACGAGGATGCCGGCATCGTACAGTCGATCTGTGACCATGGTGCTCAGAGTCTCTGCATCGGCGACATTCATAGTTGGAACTTTGGTGGTGAAGAGCTTCACCAGACCGTCTTCGATGGATTTTCGCTTCAGGTCGGGTTCACCCTCAGCCATCTCACGAAGCCAAGCGGCGACGCTGCTCAGCGCCCAAGGCTCGACACAACGTCGAATATCTGACGATGACAGTTTCTCTGGTACGAATCTCTTCTTGCGTCCGGTCGGCAGGGTTATCACGTCGTAAGCAACCGAGGATGGTGTACCGGACTCGTACCCTTCGTGAAGAGTTCCAGGATGCAGCCCAAGTTGCTGTTGCTGTTGGGCCCTGAGTGCCTTCTTCCTCTCTTCTGCCGCGTCTGTTCTTGAGCGCCCAGGCACTTGAACATGAGGCGTATTGCTGTGGCTAGACAGCGATATCGACCTCTCGACTTGCTGTTGTGCTGTGAGTTGGCCATCGGGGCCAGCCGCTCTCGAGTCGGCACTAAGTGAATAACCATGCTGATAAGGCGCACGGTGTGGTGACTGCACTGATAGCAACGAGCTCGTGTCAGAACCGGGTGGCAAGGCAGGTAATGGCCGATTTGAGAGCCCAGGGTGGAAGAAAAGGTCCGGAAGATCCTCCTTGACGGGCGATTCACTAGCGCTTGCCCTGGAGTGCAGAGACACACGCTCGTCACCTTCGTCAAAGCTGAGCCGCTGGGTCGTTGGGGCTTGCAAGCCACCCGTACCCCCATAGTCCATGGCCGCACCGTAGTCGGCATCACTGTCGTCGTCAGGGTAGGGCGGATCTTGGTCGACAGGTGGTGGTGGTGGGAGAGGCCGGTCCCGGTTCTGCAGCGAGGTTGTCCTCATCGGAGGAGGGGTCGCATTATTTCCATAAGCCAGGTTTCCGGCATAGCCGCCGCTGAAGAGGCCGATGTCCATTCCAGCAGCATATTCAGCATCGCTGCCGCTGACCTGCTCCTCGGCAGGCGTCGGCAAGGTCTGGCCCATGATTGGGAGGGCGGACGCTGCTGATGAGAGGGGCGTATTGCCGCTGAATCTCCTCTCCTCCTCCAGGTCCTTCTCCATCTGCGCAAGACCAGCCGCGCCCTCCTGGTCACTCTCCTCGTCCTCCCAATCGTACGTAGCCGTCGCGTTGTCATGGTTCAACGTCGATGCGTTCGAATCATAGCGCCTGACACCACCGTTGCGACCGGTCCCCTGCACGGTCGACGCACGCGAATCGTACCTCCTGAGCCGGTCGAGATCATCGTCGGACAGGTTGCTGCCGTTGATCGGCCTGGGCCGTGTTATGCTGGCATTGCCTCCCAGCTCGGCCTCGATGTCCTGCATGAGACTGTCTTGCGTCAAGTAGTCGTCGATTGGGTTCCATTCATCATCCTCAGGTGCGTATTCTCCGGGTCGGCTCGGAAGAGGCGCATTCGTCGGATGTCTCGTAACACCTCCGGGCTGAGTGTGTGGAGGCGGGGACGGAAGCGCAGACATCTGCGAGTTGGAGCGAGATCTGTTGTCGCTTATGAACGCATGGGGGTCTGCTGCAGAGTAATTTGGCCCGACGGGCATCTGGATGTAGTTCGGATACGGTGCCTGTGCCGCGTAGGAGCCTTGGGGGGATGTGGTGCCGTTAGATTGGTAGTTGCCGCCCCAGGTCGAGTGGAACCCTGTCGAGGCTATAGACGGTGTTGAATGGGTTGAATACTGGCCAGGACTGGGCAGGCTGTTCCCGTATTGCGGATTACTACCTGGTGACTGAAGTACTTGTGGGGATGTGCTCCCGTGGTTAAAGGTAGGACTGTAGGGAGGGTTGACCGGCTGGCCGTACGGGGCGGTCGAGGGCTGGGACACTGTGGAATTGGTGTAGTTGTGGGCAAATGAGTTGTAGCCTTGATAGGGTTGCTGGCGCTGGGGTGAAGCGACACTTGCATAGGCCGAGGGATCGTATGTGGGAGGTGTGTAGCTCGTGGGCTGGGGGGTGTAGCTCGTCGCGGCGGGCGCTGTGGGTGAAGCATACCTTGAAGCGGGGTGGTAGGGCAGAGTTGATTGCGATCTTCCAAAGTCTTGTGGGTTGTATGTCGACGGGGTCGGAGGGGCTTGGCTCTGGTATCGCTGATGGCCGGACGATCCTGTTGGACTGGCCATGAATAGTTCGGCTTGCCTCGCTGGGTCGGCGTCTCCCTGGCGGTCGGGGTCGGTGAGGGCAGCGTCGTCGCCGGCGTTGAAGCTATTTGCCCTCGCAGGGTAGGCATGCTGCTCCTGTCCAGGGACTGGATACTGTATCGGAGGCAGATGGCCATACCGCCGACCGCCGTCTCCTCGGAATGACATTGCTGGCGTTCGCCGTCGCTGGCGTCGTCGTCGTCGTCGTCGTCACAACTGTCCAAGTCGCGACCGCGGACCAAGTGTGTATAAGCTGAGAGTGCTTGTTGTAGCAGCCCTCGCGTGACGTAACAGGGTCGGGAGGGTCAGGATGGGTTCGTGATGGCTATGCGCTCACACTGCCGGAGACTCAAGCACAGGGATATTTGGTCCGTCGCCGAGAGGGGATGGCGGTCGATCGGTCAATCGGTGGGTTTCGAAGAGGGGAGCAGGCGTTCGCGGGTGTTGTGTGAAGCGCTGGTCTACTGGCGAAAAGTAGGCACCTAAGCCCCAGGTGCTGGGCTGAGCGCGCAAGTCCGGGTGGGCCAGATGGGGATTCGCGGTCCGCGGTGGGATGCGAATGGGGATTGCGCAGAGGCAGAGTAATGCAGATCGCCGGTGGGTGGCTTATGACCAGGATTTCTCAAATCGACAGCCTTGTGCGGCTTGTGCAAGAATCGTTCATGGCCGTGCCGGCGTACGGGCTTGCTCTTGGGCTGGAAAGAAGGCCCCCAGCTCCTCACGAGGCCTTGTTGTCTTGCAGGGTGTAGACTAAATGATTGGGTATCGAGTCGCGCAGCCGGTCTTGGGGCGAGGAGAATCCAAGCAGCCTGCACAGCAAGAAAGGCCAAGGCAGAAACGGTCGACAGAGCCTCGCAATGAGCTTGTCGATGGGGACTACGGCCGCGGCTGAATGGTGATGGACTGGAAAAGCAAAAAGAACGTGGTGAAGGTTGCGCGCATCCGACTTGGGAGCGGGCGGGATGAATGGGCGGACGGGCGGCCTGGCACCGGCAGCTCAGTGCTCAGGTCACCACCAACCTTGGAACCCTGTGGTGTTGGACGGTTTAGTGCCAGCGGGCGTGCCTCCTCGCCAATCAAGACCGTTCTTGGTGTTCTGCAAATACGGCAAAAATACCAGCAAACGAGCAAACCAGCACCAGAACGGAGACTTGGCCGACGGGGACATCAGGAGCACCCACACGAGGACACGCTGTGCTTGGGTGCATCTCTCTTCCTTCACTTCAGCTGGAGCCGTGCATTGTCACCCGCTCCCTGCCCAGAGCCAGCTGCTGATTCTGAAGCATTCCCGCTGTCATCAATTGGACCTCATACGAACATGGAGCAGCCAATTTCTGGAACCCACGGCAGAAACCTGTAATAAAATACCCCATACACCTGGGCAGCCTGACAGCCTGGCAGCACTGGCAGGATCGGCACTTGACAGCACTGTAATCTTGCCCCTTCTCCGCGGCTCCGCGGTCACTTCTTCTCTTGTAGGCTACTGTCAAAACAAGGTCGAGCTGCCAGGCTGCTTGCGCTCTCGCATCCGGCATGGCGGTTCCGTGGCTCCAGCTTGAGTCTTACATGAAACCAGCCAGCCCAGCCAGCCCAGCCAGCCAGCCTTGCAGTGTAGGGGTCTTTTCTGGACCCATGGAACCTTTCTTGATCGGATGAGCCACACTCGTACTTGGAACCAGTCTGGCACGCCTGGCACCTAGCACCTGGGACAGCTTAACCCAGCCCAGCTCTACCTACCTGCCTACCTAATCCAGTCTCCCAAATCCCAGAGGCCTCAGCTGTGGGAAATCACGAAGGCCCACAAGCAGGATGCGCCCAGTCTGCCCAGCTAGACGCAATGACAACGCACCCCCACTGGCCCGAGAAAGTCTGGTTCTCAACGGCTCAGCTCAAGCCCGCTTGAAGCACGCACCATGACCGTTCATAGCGTAGGGCTAGATGCCCAAGGCTCCTAGGCCCTAGGTCCTGGGGCCTAGGGCCTAGATCTTACCGAGAAGACGGGTCTCTGGGGGAAGACAGCTGAGGCCGGATCGGATCAGATCGGCCCCCTTTCAGACCAACACTCTGTCTGACCTGTTGCAAGGCCAGGTTGACAGGCCGACCTGTCTGGTTCGGCAGGCAATCTGCCAGGCAGAATATGAAACGCCCCAAGGCTGCGTGCTGCCTCTTTATCTGTCCACCTCGGTGGCAACTTGCTGTGCTCGCGGTTTCGGTCGGAGCACCTGGATGGTTCCGATGCACGTAGCCTACCTGCTCTGCTACTGCCCGGTTGCCTCTGTCACTTGGAACATTGTCTCGTCTGCCATGCTTGAGCCTCAGGCTGAGCTCCTGTCTGATGCTGAAGAGCCAATGTCTTTCATCACCCACCGACCAATGTGGCACAGCTGTAAGGGGCGGGATCGCGTGCTACCGTGTTGATAAGACGCTCTGACGCAGCTGCTCGTCTGCGAGCATCGGCACAAAAGCCGAGCTATTGTCATTAACCCCGAGCCGATAGCTTCCCGGAGGTCCCGTCGTGGTCCGTCCACGCCAGCAGGACAGGCAATCACCAAAGAAGTGGTGCATCACTGGAATGCAAGCCCGAACCACAGGGAATAACACGACTTACACGTAAAATGAGTGCAATAGTGATCTGGCCCTGCCTCCTAGGAAGACTCTTTCGCATCGATGCAGATGCATGCAGGCGACACAGAATCTGCGGTGCGTGCCGAGGTCCTTGCAGCATCATTAGTACATAGTACACGGTAGGTAGACGGGACCGGGCAGTTAGAGGTCGAGGTGGGGCTGCATCCCAATGACGAAAGCGAGCTGCCCGCCCCCCTCATCAACAGCGAAGGCCGATCGGGGGAGGGAAGCTTACCAAGACGACTTCGGATCTCCACCTGGGGCATAAACTCGCACCGTCCCCAGCTTCTACCGCTTTCTCCTGCCAGTTCTCCTTGTCGTCAAGCAAGAAAGCCAGATCGCCAATTGCCCTCATCAAGTATCAATCAACATCAGTTGTATAATCAAATCAGCCAAAATGGTCAAAGCAGGTGAGAGAACTCCAGACCCCATATATATACACCCAAAAGACCCCGCAGAGCTGTCAAGCTGTTTGGCGACTCAAAGTGAGGGGGTGCGTCCAGCCATCCGGAGCACCTTGATGGGCCTCGAGAAACGTGCTCAAGCACCCTGATGGCCACGCTCTGCAGTCACAGGCCCATCAATCATCCTTGACCAGGAGCGCCGTTGAGGCTTGCCTTGCAGATCGCCTCTGGGGCCTTCTCTTCGATCCCAAGCCACCCCTGGAGGTATCTGAACAGCTCGCTAACATCTGTCCGTCCGCCTGCAGTTGCTGTCGTCCGTGGTGACTCCAAGGTCTCCGGTACCGTCACCCTCGTGCAGGAGTCCGAGTCTGCTCCCACCACCATCTCTTGGGACATCACTGGCAACGACGCCAACGCCAAGCGGGGCTTCCACATCCACACCTTCGGTGACAACACCAACGGCTGCACATCTGCCGGCCCTCACTGTGAGTAACCCCGGAACCAGAAACCCGGCCTGCCTTGCCCTACCCGAGCCAGGTTCAACGCCCGACTATTCTTAGACTAATCCCCCCTACCTTCTAGTCAACCCCCACAACAAGACCCACGGCGCTCCCTCGGACGAGGCCCGCCACGTTGGTGACCTGGGCAACATCGAGACCGATGCTCAGGGCAACGCCAAGGGCAGCGTTGAGGACAAGCACGTCAAGCTGATCGGCCCCGAGTCCGTCATTGGCGTATGTTATTACCCTCCCCAGGCCCCGGGCGATGTGTACTATCTGCAATTGTGTCCCCATGCTAACACCATTCATAGCGAACTGTCGTTGTCCACGGTGGCACTGACGACCTTGGAAAGGGCGACAACGAGGAGTCGCTGAAGACTGGCAACGCCGGACCCCGCCCTGCCTGTGGTGTCATTGGCATCTCCAACTAAGCATCGCGTCTCGTCTCGATCATGGTGTCTCATACTATGGGAGCGGTACAGAGCTTGGGACATTGAATGGTGCCAAAAAGCAACGGGCCTAGCCCATCTTCACCGAGGACCTAGTCAGCAACGATAACCTCAAAATTGAATATCAGACTGAGAGACTTTATTCCAAACAAGAACATTGTAGACCGTTGAATGGTGTACATAAATCTGCATCATTATGTGAAGATGCCATGTGTTGTCAGAGGCAGTGAGGCATCCCTCCTCCGGGCTGGCCGAGCGCAGAAGCTCTGGCAGCTGGACCCCTTGCTATGTAAAACTTGCACTTGTGCTTCAGGAGTTATGTTGAAACAAAGAATTGATGCCCTATGAGGACAACTTCCAAACAAACAGATTGTTGTGGCAGCTCCACAATTAAACATAGTGAAGGACTTCTGCCTAATCCCAAGCACAGTAGATGCATTGCCGTATCTGAGGTGCTTAGAGCTGCCCATCATCGATATTGTTGCCCCTCACCTGGGAAGAGCTGGCTCGGAGCTCCCCTGGACCAGCAATTGAATAATCCAAAGCTGCTTGCCAAGTACGGACTAGCGGCAAGAGCAAATCTACCAGGCTCAGTTAGCCCCGAGACGGTAACCCCACGTAGGAGCTCCCAGGTCCACTAGAATTCTGGACCCTGCCGCGGATATCTGGCCAGAAGGCCAGAAGGGAGGAGGCACACGACACCATCATCAAACGTCCAGGTCACCTCATAACACCTACACCCTTCCTTCTCTCTTCAGTAAATTTGCTTGTCTCTTAGCAGTGAATCAATTCTCACATCTCCACCAACTCCTCAACATCACATCCTTTCATTGCCCGTCTGGAAGCCTGGTAAGTTGTCTTACTCCCTTCTTGTTTGCGGCCATCACCAGCAGTGCAACTACATCCTTCCATCCTCCCCCTATCACCAAGCTACAATGATGCAGGCCACTGCGTTTTCCCAAGTGTAAGAGGAGTGTGTCCATATGGCGAGAAGCTTGCCATGCCATGGTCTTCAGGCTGCTCTGCCTGACTTAGCGGCATTGATACATCCCTGATTTGGCCAGCGCTGTGGATTGTTCGTGGACCACCTCAGACAGGGAGAACAAGTCACCTCGCAAGCCCCACGTTTGACAAGGCCCAAGCTTGTCTGGCCCAGTCACTCACCTTCATCATCTTATCTACATGTTACCAGCCATTCCAGACTCACTGGTGACGCCTCTCCTGTCCTGTTGTTCTTGGCCTCTGGGAAAGCCTCTAGCGTGAACCCCGACACTGCAGGCAGCACTTCTCTTCATGTCCACTCATATGTGAACGGGAGCATATCAGCATATCACTGACTCATCTACAGGCACTGTCACAAACCTTGCTAATTCCCTTTTCCACTCCTTGCGGTCTCCTTGAGTCCAGTCATTGCCATTGTCACCATGTCTAAGCCTCTCTATGCCACCGTCAAGTCCGTCTTGAGCGGCGATACCTTGGTCCTTGCGAATCCTCAAAACCCAGCGGCTGAACGGCTCCTGTCTCTCGCCTACGTGAGCGCTCCTCGTCTCAGCAAGGATGGCGACGAGCCATTTGCCTTCCAATCACGAGAATTCCTGAGGAACCTCACCGTGGGAAAGCCCATCCAGTTCACCGTCCTGTACACGGTACCGACCTCGCAACGCGAGTATGGTACTGCAAAGCTTCAGGATGGCACTGAATTCCCTGATGAGCTGATCAAGGGTGGCTGGGTCAAGGTCCGTGAGGATGCCGGAAAGAAGGAAGACAACGAGGACCTCCTGCAACGGCTCGACCAGCTCCGTGAACTCGAGAACAAGGCCAAGCAAGAGGGCAATGGGCTCTGGGCCGGCACTGGTGGTGTGATCGAGGTCCAGAATGACCTTGGTCACCCACAGTTCCTGGACGAGTGGAAGGGCAAGACCGTTGATGGCATTGTTGAGCGCATATTCAGTGGTGATCGCCTCCTGGTTCGCCTCCTGCTCTCGGACAAGAAGCACCTGCAAATCATGACTCTTGTCGCCGGTATCCGGACTCCATCCACGGCCAGGACAATTGTTTCTACCGGCCAGACGCAGCCGTCCGAAGAATTTGGTGACGAGGCCAAGGCATTCGTCGAGAGGAGGCTGCTTCAGCGGTCCGTGAAGGTGGAGATGGTGGGCGCGAGCCCCCAAGGCCAACTGGTAGCCACGGTCCTGCACCCGAATGGAAACATTGCCGAGTTCCTCCTCGCCGAAGGTCTTGCTCGGTGCAATGATTTCCACGTCACCTTGCTTGGTGACAGGATGCCTTCACTGCGCGCTGCGGAGAAGAAGGCCCAGTCGGCGAACCTCAGGCTGCACAAACACCACGTTGCCAAGGAAGCAGCAAAGGAATCCGAAATGACCGTCTCGAAGATTATCAGCGCCGACACTATCATTGTGAGGAACAAGAACGGCGAAGAAAAGCGCATCAACCTGAGCAGCGTCCGTGGCCCCCGCACAAACGAGTCATCGGAGGCTCCTTTCAGGGATGAAGCAAAGGAATTCCTGCGCAAGAAGCTGATCGGAAAGCACGTCAAAGTGGCAATTGATGGGTCCAAGCCGGCTTCCGATGGCTATGAGGCCCGAGAGGTTGCCACCGTGACCCAGAACGGCAAGAACATCGGTCTCCAGCTCGTGCAGGAGGGCTGGGTCTCGGTCATCCGTCACCGCAAGGACGACACCGACCGGGCCTCCAACTACGATGAGCTGCTGGCTGCACAGGAGAAGGCCAAGGAGGAGAAGAAGGGCATATGGACTGGCAAGCCACCCAAGTCGAAGGTTCTGGTCGACGCTTCTGAGAGCCTGCAGAGAGCCAAGATGAATCTCGGCTCCCTTCAACGGCAGAAGAAGATCCCCGCAGTGGTCGACTTCTGCAAGTCCGGATCCCGCTTCACCGTGCTCATCCCCCGTGAGGGCGTCAAGGTAACATTGGTCCTGGGCGGAATCCGTGCCCCGCGAGCGGGTCGTTCGCCTGAAGAGAAGGGTGAGCCGTTCGGTAACGAGGCTCTGGATCTTGCAAACAAGAGGTGCAACCAGCGAGATGTTGAGGTCGATATCCACGACACGGACAAGATCGGAGGTTTCATCGGTGACTTGTACGTCGGCCGCGAGAGCTTTGCCAAGATTCTCGTCGAGGAGGGCTTTGCTTCGGTGCACCAATACTCGGCAGAGAAGTCAGGGAACGCAGCGGAGTTGAATGCGGCGGAGAAAAAGGCCAAGGAGGGACGCAAGGGAATCTGGCATGACTGGGACCCGTCCCAGGAGGAGCGGGAAGAGGAAGCCGCGCCTGCCGAGACCGCGGCTGCTGATGCTCCCGTCAACATCAAGCGAGAGTACCGGGACATTGTCATCACCAACATCGACCAGAATGGCAAGATCAAGATTCAGGAGGTCGGCAAGGGCACTGCGGCGCTTGAGCAGATGATGTCGGCTTTCAGGAAGTTTCACCTTGATTCCAAGAACAACGTGGGCCTGAAGGATACACCAAAGGCCGGAGACATCGTCTCAGCCAAGTTCTCCGAGGATGGACAGTGGTACCGAGCACGCATACGATCCAATGACCGGGCCAACAAGGTTGCGGAGGTTGTGTACATCGACTATGGAAACACGGAGAAGATGCCCTGGGCGAAGCTACGACCGCTCAGCCAGGCCGAGTTCGGCACGCAGAAGGTGCGGGCTCAAGCCATCGACGCGTCGCTGTCCCTGGTGCAACTGCCCACGGCGCCCGAGTACCTGAACGACACGATCGGCTTTATCGGAGAGGTGACGGAGGGCAAGACGATGGTGGCCTCCTTCGACTTCATCGACCAGAAGGAGGGTGTGAGCTACATCACCATCTACGAGTCCAGTGGATCGCCCAAGCCGCACGAGTCTCTGAACCGCGAGGTGCTGCTTAATGGGCTGGGCTTGGTGCCCAAGAAACTCAAGGCATGGGAGAGGAGCCCAGTGTTTGCTGACACTCTGAAGGAGTACAAGAAGGCTGAGACCACGGCCAAGAACGACCGCCTGGGAATCTGGGAGTACGGCGATCTCACTGAGGACTAGGGAGGCAGCTGGACACTCACGTGAACCGCTCTGCTTTTTACAGTACAAGCATCCGCGGTCACCACTATAGCCTCACCTTGGTCACTGAGGTGAGGAGGAGGGATTGGAAAATGAGGCTGAGGAGTCGGATGCACACATCCAGTATCAGGTGCCGGCCTTTATCACCTAATACCCTGCCCATTCCGGTTTGATAAAAAGTTGGCGAGGCAGCTCTGATAGCATTGCATCGCATTGTTTGGCATTGTTACATAGCCAGAGTGTAGAAACATTATGATTACCAAGCCCGTTCATCCGGCACCATGTCAGTGTGCAGGGCCTGTTTGTAAGGGCTCAGGGTGAGAGTGTCCGGTGTTCCCACGGCGGTTTGGGCGAGCGGCTCAATGCTCGCGCTTCGGGGTAGGAGGGCCGAGCTTAGTGCTCCAGTGAACGTCCAAGTTATTCCAGAACATCTTGTCCCGGGGCTTCCGCCCAAGCTGTACACTACACACGACGCGGTGGATTGAGCCTGACAAATAGCTGTGGCAATGATTTTGAAAATGCAGTTCAGACCTGGGATGGTGGATTTTGTACTCCCCTGCGGGAGGAATTACTTACTATGCCTGTTTAGGAATGGCTAACTTACGTATATTACTATTATTAAGGTACTAGTAATAATAGGTATATAAGGAGATTTCTCTTATATAATAATTATTATAGTATGTATATAAAGTATATATTTTAGTATTAAATTAGTAATATTTATACTTATAACTATATAGTATTATAGTATATTAGTTATTTATTAGCCCTTTTATATTAGTATTCCTATAACTGCTATATAATATATTAATAATAGGCTAATTATATATTTTATAATAATTATAATTAAGCTTTTTTAATTAATATTATTATTATATTATAATACTTATTATA